>JAMFQS010000041.1:0-181136 GCA_025503055.1 Sordariomycetes sp. B11D1 | reverse complement strand
TTTGCCCGGAATCAGGTGGCTTTGTACTCCCCCCCCCCCCCCCCCCTTTTTTTTTTTTTAAAAAAAAAAAGAAGGCCTATTGAGACGGCTTTTGAGCCATCCTGGGACTGCGGATAACTAACTCTTCGCAGAAGCGCAAGCCGGCGGACGAGAGGGCCGAGCCCTCCAAGCGCGTTAGGACGCTCGTGTCGAGGGAGAAGAGGGCCGAGAGGCCCAGGAAGAAGGCGGCGGCCACGGGGGCGTCGAAGAGGGCGAAGAAGGCGAAGGCGCGGAGGGCGTCGCCCGACGTTCCGCCCGAGGAGAGGCGGCGGAGCTCGAGGAGGGGCGCGGTGTCGACGTATACGGAGAGGGACTCGGATGACGACGACGAGGAGATGCTGGATGGGGTTGCGGAGTGGCAGTACCTCGAGGGGAAGGGCGCGGACGACGAGGAGGCGAGCGGGAGTGAGAGTGACAGTGGGCTGAGCGATGTCCCGCCCGGAGAGGCCTCTGACGAGGAGTGAGGCTTCGCGGGAAACGCCTTTTTTTTTTTTTTTTCCCCCTTCTTTCCACCTGGATCTTGGGGGCTCCTGATGGGACTGGGAAGGGTAAAGTTTATATAGGTGATGGGTGGTTACGACTCGAGATTTCCCTTTTTTTCTTTTTTTTTTTTTTTTTTTTTCCCTCACCAGGACTTGCGGATCATGTCTATCCTATCCCACGGGTCTCGTTTCAAACCTGGTGTTCCATATCTTTTCTTCTTCTTCTCTCTCCGTGTTCTTTTACTTTTATCTTTTCCCTTCTGCTTCTTTGCGTCTGAGAATATCCCAGTGTATCAATCTACGCACATGACGTGATTTCACCCGTGTTTGAGTTCGCCGTGAGCCCGGGACTCGAGTCGTGGAATGTCCCGCCCGTTGGCTTTGCACGCCTCCCGGGGGGTAGACGAAAAGTACCGAACCAAGACAGCCAAGGACGGAAGAATTGCAGTTGCTCGTATTGGGAAAGCAGTAAGCCAGATTAAGCGATCCGTCCATTCATTCCCTTCCTCTGCCCCCCGTCTTGCCTCTTGGCACGCCCAGGCAAGCTGCCGGCGCGCCGACTTCTCAAAAACATAAAAACGCCCATGCCCCGGAGAAACCCTCACATGACGACACAGCACGAGTTCTGCTTCTTGGCGGTAGTGTAGAACATCTTGCTCTGGGCGCTGAGGTCGGACGACTTGGCGACGAGGTCGTCGAGCTTCTCGCCACGTTGTAGGACCTGCCTCGGTCAGCCTCTCGCTTCCTCTGTCTCGCTACGCGCCCTTGGCTAGGACTGCACGCGCAAGGGAGGGCGGGGGATGGAAAGGCGTTGGGCCTACGAGGGACCCGGGGGGAAGGAGTGGAAGCGAGTGTGTGAGATGGGGGTTAGAGCGCCGAGGGGGAGGACTCACGCTCTCGATAGTCTTGTGCAGCACAATCTTGGTCTCGTCCAGCTCCTTCTGGATGTTCGCAATGGAGTTGACCTCCCCCGGGTCCTGGTACGTCCGCAGGTGCTTCTCGAGGGCCGGGAACTGGATGTCGCCGTCGCCCCGGGCGGCGGCGATCTCGGCGGGGGTCTTGTCGGCGAGGAACTCGTCGACGACCTTTGAGAGGACCTGGTGGGCGGCGAGCTTGGGGTAGTCCTTTGAGATTATGATGCCGGCTATGCCCTCGGAGCGGGCGTAGCAGTGGAAGGTGTGGCCTGGGGGTGGTCAGTCCCGGGTTGCCTGGGTGCTGTCTGAGGGAGCGAGGATGCGGTGGTTGCGGGTATACGGGGGGAGTCAGGGACAAACAGTGCTCGTGGAGGAAGAAGGAAAAAGCCTACCCTGCTCCTCGACATCGAGCCTCTGGCCGGGACTACTCCTCTCCGCGACCGTCTTGGCGAACATGGTCATGAAGTTCTGGTAGTCGTTCTTGGTCCATCGCGAGAACTCGCTCAGGTCAAAGGCCGCCGAGAGCTGCACGGCGGGCTTCTCCGTGTTGCGGATGATCTGGCCCCTTCATGTTAGTCCCATTATCCGGTCCCAATCGCGCTGTTCTTTTTTGGGGGACTCGGATTATGAGAGGGGGGGAGGAAGAAGACCGATTGCGGCATGGAGTTGAGAGAACGAGAGGATAGGCATCGAGGTGAGAAGGGGGATGCTCACGCCGATGTAGTAGAGCTTCATCGTGACCGAATCCTTAGGTCCCTCCCAAAAACCTCGAATGATATTCCGATGATCCCGGCAACGTTGATATCCCGGGGCCAAGCCTCGCTCGCCGGTCTCACTCCGTATGGCCGGGCTGCTCAGACCAAAGGGGGGGGGGGGAGAACGTAAAACAAGCGGTAAACGGGACCACAAGAAGCCCGCTCCAAGCAGACGGAGACAACAGCAGCGTGAAGAAGTCGACTTCCTTCAAGTCCCTTCGCGCGTCGCAAAAAGGAGACAAAAGGACGAAAAAAGAAACGGAAGCCTGGGGGAATATCCGACGGGCCTTCTTGGTCTTGCTGGTGGTGTCAGATGGGGGGACGTGGTTCGAACCGGTGAGGTGAGAGCCACACTTCCCCGACCGCCCACCCACTGCTGGCCCCCTGACCTGAATATCAAGCTCCGTCTCAGGCGCCGCCCCCCCCCTTCCCAGCGGCGGGGTCGCCCGCCCGCGGTCGATGTACCCCGTACCGCCGCCGCCCCACCCGTACCGCCCTCCCCCACCGCCTTCATGCTGTCCTCTGCCGCGAGGTAAGAAGTACCGGGTACGTCTGGCAGCAGAGGTAAAAGGGCGCAACGGCAGCCGCGGGTCGCACGTGATGGAGCTCAGCGCGGCGACGTCATCGACGGCCATCACAGGCAGCCATGCCGAGGGACGTCGATCCCGCCGTGGTTCCAATGTGCCATTCCCGACACAGACGACTCTACGGCAAAATGCAGTCCTCTTCCCGGGAGGCACTAGACGTCTTGTATGGTCGAGACGGGACGTGCAGAATATCGCTGAAGACCCCCGACGTCACTCGCTCAACCAGCTCCACGTCTCGTTGCGTCCAGCACATGCACAATCACGGCGTGAACAGAAGAATGATTAGAATACTTCGCATCGCTCGCCATGATACCTGAGCCATCGCCATGAAGCACCACGTAACAGTTCATGCCTTCCAAAGCACATCTAAAGACTCCCCGCCCGAAATACAAAGGCAGTCGTCGAACGCCATGCCCCCCCCCCCCCCCTTCCCCCTCCCTTGATAGATAAAACCGCCGAGAGGATTCTGTAGATACTCTTACCCCACACCTACTCATCCTTCGCCGGACCCTCAGACTTGACAGTGATACGCTTCCCCAAAACCCCAATCTCCGTCTCCCCCTCACCCTGCCCCTCAGAGCCCCCACCTCTCTCCCCTTCGCCCTCCACAACCTCAACCCCGTTCCTCATTCCCTCCCCTTCCTCCCGGCCTCCCTCGGCAACCTTGTCAACCTCTGCCCTAGGTGTGACCGCCTCCTCGGACCCCTCCGGCGTCGTCGACGCCCCGTCGTAGATGCCGTCGTTGACCGGGTTCTCCACCTGCTCTTCACCCAATGCCGTCTTGATCGAGTCCATCATAGCCCGGAGTGCCTGCCTGTCCGCCGCGCCAAGGGTGTCGGGCGCCAGCTGGCCCTTTTGGAGCTGTGCGAGGAGAGCCAAGACATCGGGGGCCTCTGGCTCGGTCGGCTTGTCGGTGCTCTGGTGGGTGTTAGCTCGAGGACTACCTGTTGCGACGCGATGCAAGCTTACATTGTGCTCAGCGGCCCTCGTCTCCACGACGCTGGCCTCCGCGACAGGCTGGACGTCATGTAGCTGGCACAGAGTAACCGCCGCCTCCGCCTCATCCACGTTCCACGACGGCGCAGCTTGGTCCTCCGTTGACGCGGCCGCGTCCTTGGCGACGCGACCCGCTCCAATCTTGCGCAGCCTACACGGGGTTAGTAAAAGCACACTGATCAGAGCAGCACGTGTAAAGACTCACTGCTCGATGAAGTCCAGCTTGATTCCCCGTGCCGGAAGCCGCACCACCCGCCCATAAGTCCTCACATCATTCCAGCCCGACGCGTCCCCGTCACTCTCGCTGTCCTCCACCTCAATCACACCGTTATTCCTGTTCCCCCGCCGGTACAGCGGCCGCACAACCTGCGCACCGCGAACCTTCCGGAACCGGCGGCCCAGCCAAGCGCTCTCGTCGAAGAAGCGATGCACGTGCGCGGGGCACACCCACCTCCGAGGGTTCGGCGGGTGCGCCGCGGGTACGTCCAGGCAGTCCAGATGCCACCACATTGGGCATGCCGAGCACGGGAGGATGAGCTTGTCGGGCGCCGCCGCCTTCTGGCACCCGTGGCACAGCACCGAGTTCCCGTCTGCATCGCGCTGCTGGTACCAGTCAAACTCCTGGTTCTTCTCCTTCCTGTGGGCCTGTTAGCATCTGGCCGGGTCGATCGTCAGGCGCAGTCATCACTTACTTTGACGTCTTCGTCCGGTCTATCTCCTCGTACTCCCCGTTGACCCCGGCCTTGATATCTTCAAAGTATACCTGCACCTTCTTAGGGAGGCTGAATGCGCGCGGGATCGTCTTGTCCAGGCTGTTGAGCAACGGGCCGAAGGGCCCTCCGTGGTCCGCCCTCTGCGCCGACCGCCGGTAAATGCAATCGTTGCAGAACCAGTCGTCCGGCAGCTCGGCCGAGCCGACGAGATCGACGCACTCAAAGTGGAACGACTTGGTGCAGCTGTCGCAGCAAATGAGCTCCCCGCTGCCACCACAGGACGAGCAGTAGTCGTCATTCTCGATCTGAGGGGTGTTAGCGTCGGGTCGGGGACAATGATGGTAACGGAACCGAGGTATATGCAGGGCCGAAATGTAGGCTTGCGGGCAGAGGCGCAAACGAAAGCAACTGCCCATGGGTGCACATGATCAGGACGCAGTGGCTCATTCGCCCGTCCCCCCGCTCGCGTCCTGCCACACGAAACCCTGTGCCCAGCCTTCCCAGCATCCTCCGATGCGAGGGGACGGGATACACGATGGCATAGCGTAAGAAGGGACTCGCAAGACAAGATAAGAAGGATAAGAAAGCGAGAAAAAAAGGAAAAAAAAAAAGACGAAAAAAAAAAAAAAAAAAAAAAAAAAAAAAACGAGGAACAAGATGGCGGCACTGACCTGATCACGGTTGGCCACAGCCCCGGCGCCGGGCAGGTGGGCTGCCTCGCCGGACGGACGGGGGATCCCAGCCGCGGTGTTACCGCTCTTCTTAGGCCTAGACGAAACCCGACCGTTAGCACTCCGCCGCATGGTAATCAGTCACCAATAGATGCATGAGATGCGCAACCCCGCCAGACCCAACACGTTTGCGCGTGGTTGATGGAAATGTGATGGGCGCCCGGGGAGGGGGGAGGGAGTCGCCACTGAGGCTTGGTCGGGGTAGCATCGACTCACGATGGCCAGAACCCCCGGGGGAAAGGGCGATGCCAAGGCTCACGACGCCCCCAAAAACAAACCGCAGCGAAGGGGTCTGGGGACGCGGAAACATCGGGAAGTGTAAGGGGATGAAACTTACGACGACTTGACGCGAGGTCCCGTCCTCTGCCTCTTCGACGGAGGCGGGAGCACAGGAGTGCTGGCCCTGGTCGGCGCCTCAGACGGCGCGTTGCTCCTAAACACGGATGCCGTCGGCGACGCCGTCCGCTCCATGTCGTCGTGGGCCCTCTTCACTGCCGACCGCGTCGACCGGGTGGCCGAGCCTCCGGCGACGGGAGTCGTCGACGCGGCGCCCGACCTGGCCGCGTTGCGCGTCCTCCTCACGGACGCCGGCGTCTCCGACCTGGCCCTCGCTTCGCTGGCGGCCGAGGCATCGCGGGCCCCGGCGCGGTCCTCCGTCCTTCCCGCCGCGCCCCTCGAGGCCCGCCTCTTCGCATCGCCATCCGGCGTGTCGGGCTGCAGCGCGGTACGGAGCCCGGACGTCTTCACCGGCAGATTCGGGAACAAAGGGGCGACAGCGCCAGGCATATCACGGGATGCACCGCTTGAGCCGTTCTCATGGGGACCCGCGGCGTCACGAGGGCCCAGAGTGTGGTGGTGTTCCGGGAGGGTTGGTGTCTGGGGTGGGATGCAGGACAGAGGCGAGAGCGTGTCCCGGTTCTTATTCTTAGGGGCGTCGGCTGGTGCAGGGTCCCAGGCGGCGCCGGGTCCAGTCGTCGCAGGTGATCTGCGCTGCTGGGCCACCGCAGTTTTGCCGCGCCCCGCCATTGGCTGGGCGCCGCCTGGCGCGCCCGACGCACCATCAACACCCTGGCCCGCCCCTGGAGTGCCGCCCGCTGGCGTATCACAGGCCAGGCCCTTCTGGCTGCGCTCGGCCCTGTTCTCGCTTCCCTTTGCCTGCGACGAGTGGAACTTGAGTTTGATCTGGGTCCTGGGCCGGTCGGCCGTCTTCGTGACGGCGATGGGACTGGCCGCATCGTTAACGCTGGGCGTGTCGAACGAGGCTAGTGACGAGAGAGACGAGTCGCTGCCCATGGACTCGCTCCTTGTACGCCTTTTCTTGGGCGTAGTCGGCGTCTTGGTGTCCCCACCGGCCGCCGCCGTCGCCTTGCCATTCGTAGCCCCCGAGTCGACGCCCGACCGCCGCGACCGCCAGAGAGAAGGCGAGCCCGCGTGCGCAGTCTTCTTCCTCTTCTGCTCCCGCGTGCCCTCACCCGCATCCTGCTTGAGGAGGTCACCGTAGGGCGCGGGAGCGGGCTGCCCCTTGGACCCAACAGTCTCCGTGCGGAGCCACTGCCCGTAAGCCGCGTCGTTCCTGGCGCCCTGCCGCTTCTTCTCCGTGACGAGAGCGGTGAACTGGTCGATCGTATCAGCGTCGGCCCGCTGGAGGAACACGTCCTCGAACATGGTCATGACGCGAGGGTCCGAGGTGTTCTCGGCATAGAGCGTGCGCAGGGCAAAGGCGCTTGGGTAGCGGCGGTGCTGCATGGCAGTCTTCACCGCCTCGTTGACAACTTTGCCGACGACCTGCTGCGTCTTCTCGGCGTCCGCGGGCTCGTCCTTGCCTCCCGACGCATGAGCACCTGCCGCGTCGGAGCGAGGGAGCGACTGGCGTCTCTCGGAGGCCCTCGTGAGGCTCCTGCGCGTAACGGGTGAGCGGGTTGCGGCTGCCCTCGTCGTGCTCACCTTGGGCTGATAATCGTCATCGGCGTCCTTCATCGTGGAGCGACGAGCTGATGACGGCGCCGCCAGATCGGGCAGCGAGGATTCCTTCTCGTTTGAGTCGCGCGACGATGATGCCTTGGAGGCAGACTTGCGGAGGGATGACGTGGATGGGTGTGGTGGCTGGTGGTGGGGCGACCTGCGCGATGGGCTGATGGTGGGAGACAGAGAAGGCGAGGAAAGAGGCGGCGACGGGGTGATGATTGCAGGCGACTGCCCGGGGCTGCCGCCTTGTGGGACGCTGGGTTTCCCGAGCTGCGTCGCCTCTCCGTGCCTGTGGGCCTCCGCGCCGCCCGCAGAATTTTCCCTCCTGCCGCCGGCCCCCGAAGGCCTCAATATGATCCTCCGCATGGGGCCGCCTCCCTCCTGCCCGCCTCCCTTCCTCGCGGACCCCTTGGGGAGCGACCCCAGCGGCTGCATGTTCTCCAGCACGCCGTACCGCCCCAGGCCGGCCTCCTCGTAGCTCGCCTTGTTCTGCACCGCCGGCTCCATCCATTTCCGCATAAAGGCCCTCGACGCCTCGTTGCCCGAGCTCCGGTTCGCCTCGAGGGGCCCCCCACCCTGCGCCGGCTGCCCTGGGCTCGGGTATCGCGAGCGCGATGCGCGCGTGTTGGACGAGATCATGGTTTATCCGCTCCCCTTCGGCCCCTGACGCCGCAACCCCGACGGACAGGCGAGTTCCGCGCTTGAAATTCCCTCGACCGCGGCAGTAGAAGCGAATGTTTCGGGCCAGATAGAGCCCGGCAGGTCGATGCGCCCCGAGGATCCCCAGTCGGGGGTTGGGTAAAGTGGTGGGTAGGGCTCTCCTCCTATTCGGCCTGCGCGTCTGGTCAGCGGCGTGTCTGGTTCGCGTCCCCGTAGGGACAGGGTCGGCAAGCTTACCTGGCGACTAGATATCGGCATGCGCAACCGGTATGTACAGGTTCCTCTCCCGAGTGTCTGTTTTACCGAGCTCGACCGTGAGCTCCCTAGCTTGGGATGGCGTGGTGGCGGGAGTGTGAAGGGGGGAGCTCAGGCGTTGGATTGGGGAGGTTTTTTCCCGCGAACGCGGCCCGCCCAAGTCTCGCGCTCACGCACGCACTATGCATCTGACAAGGGGGGCCCAGCGCCAGCCTGCAATCGCCACTCTTCCGGCACCTCACGCCGCCGGGGGGAGCGGCATTTCTTTCAACATGGACGTGGGATTATATTCATCATTTCCGGGTATTATTTTGAACATTGTCGTGCTCGCCCTTCTCTCCAGGCAAAGCCGGCTCTCGCGGCCATCGCAGTCAACCCCTGAATTTCCTCCCCGTCCCCTCCAGCAGCCCCCCAGCGCCCATCTCCGCTATCCCACAGCAACGCCCCCCTCCCCCCCTTTTTCCCCCGCTGCCAGGTCTCCAAGACGTCCTGCCCGGCTGGCAACGCTCGTCGCGACATCGACGAAGAAGCCTACGCCGTATGCCGTGCTACGAGCAATGCCCTCCTACATCACCAGAGCATGCGTTGACGCCATGACACGAGCGCTGCGGCCCAAGGCGGGTCCCAGACAGTTCCAGTCTCACGCTCGCCAGAGCGCCGAGGTACGGATCTCAGGAGGGGGTGGCTTGGCGGTTCCCCAAGCACATCAGTGGCGACGACGGGGTTAGAGACGGATCAGCATTGCTTCTTGATAGCTTGGGGGCAAAAGCAACAGGGCGAACACTGCTGCTGGGATGCTAGCCCCTGGCGGCCGTGTTGTGCTCACCGACTCCCCGTCATCCAAGTAACCGGTGATCCCGCGCAGCCGCCACCGGCCCGCATGGGGACCACACCCTTTTTCTTTATGTTTGGATGACAGCTTAATAGTCGTCCCAGAGTAAGGAGCATTCCACTGCCCACCTTACGTCCAACGCCCGTCGCCTTTGACCGGCCTGGCTGCACTGGCGCCCTTGCCTCCAACCAGCACAAGTTCCCAAAGCCTGAGACATCTCGAGGAAAGCTGCGAAGGGTGTGTGGTTCAACATCACGGCACCGGTTGTGGAGTCTGTATGTCAACGAGGTAAGCTTGCGCACGCTTCGCCGGCGTTGGAGCAAGCTCGGGGCTCCTCACTGGCGACACACCAGAGATGCAAAATGCCGATGGGGCGAAAAAAAATACAACACAACGTTCAACAGCTGCAACATCACGCTCACTCCCACCCATAACTTACCACCATAAGGAGCACACTTCGCCGAGGACACACCGTTTTCGGGGCAAACCACTGGGTTTCGGACTCAAGAGACCTTGCTTCTTCCGTTCAGTCCACATCCTGTACTTTCCAATGCATGTTTCGGCGCCGAGACATGGGGGCAGAAGTTATTATGCACTAGCTACCCTATCTCTCGAGTGAAAATTGTTTTCTGGCTTTTGATAGATGACTTACTAGGGACGGATGGGACGATTTCAGCTTGTTTATTTCAACAGATGCAATACGCAGGCGCTTCAAAAAAGGCCCCCGCGTACGATCTCATGATCCCGCCCCTTGCCCCTGCGGGGAGGCGGGCTGACTCTGCCTCTGGATCTCGCTTCCGATGCGCTTTGCAGGACCGTCGGAATGACTGTTCCTCTGCCCTATTCTTGCCCGTGGTCGTATTCAAAGCAAGACACATTCCATCCCCGCCGTCCACCTTTTGCACCCAAGCCACAGAGGGTCAGTGGCCCCCTTCTTCACCAGCGATCCACTTATTCCTCGGTAGTGGTCTTCTTCTTCTTCGCCTTGCTCTTCTTCTTGCCGGTGTTGCGGGCCAGCGGCTGCTCTAGGATCTTGAGGATCTCCTCATCGGTGATCTTCTTGTCCGTCTGGAACTTCTCAAGGTCAAGAGGGGGCGCACCACCGAGCTTGGTGATACCGTTCTTGGTAATCGCTAAAACTCTGTTAGCTTCTGCTCTGGAATGTTCGGCGCGACACTATTCACGCCGCGAACACGATGAGGATGGAAACAATGGGACCGTTGTGCTTCTTACCAATGGTGGTTAATAGGCGGGCGACCTGGGCAGCATCCTTGTCACCGACGAGCTCGTACTGACGGAACACGTTGCCACGGACGCACTCGACAGCACCAGCCTTCGCGTCACGCTCATCCTCGAGCTGCCTCAGACTGAAGGGGAAGTTGCCGAACTTCTTGACCACCTCCGACAGGACCTTGCGAGAAGTCGGGCGCTTGAGGCCGTAGGTCTGGAGAGTGCGCCGGTGGAGGGTGGAACGCTGGTCAAGCGACTTCACCTTGCCAGAGCCCAGGCTGACGCCCGTCTCCACACCCCAGACCTCGCCGATCTCGGGCACACCATCGCCCTTGGTCCCGGTCTCTCCAGGGGCCAAGACGATCTTCTTCAGGCCCTCAATCTCGTTGCGGTCGAACAGCCACGACGTAGTGCTCTCGACGATGTTGCAGTCGTAGCTCTTGACAACCTTCTCAAGAAGACTCGTGATCTTGGCCTGCGACGGGGGCTTCACAGCGGCCGCCTTGGCCTTCTCCTCATCGGAGCCGGAGGCGAGAAGACCAGGGGGGATCATCAGGCGCAGGAGCAGCTCGTTGGCGTAGTAAGTCGCGAGCATAAGGTCGGCCTCGCGACCGGTGATGACCTGGTCGGTCTTGCCAACGAAGATGGTATCGCACAGGATGGAGCCGAAGCCGTCGATCTGCGCACCAAGCTGGATCTTGACGGGCTCGCCCTCCTGCAGCTCGACGGCGGCCTCGGCCTCGTCAGACTTCAGCGGAGTGTAGGGGGTGACATAGGACGCGGGGGAGACGGTGCAAGGGTGCGAGAATCCTACTCCACGTCAGTACACGCGTCGGCAGACGCATTGGCACGTTGGCGTGGAAATCAGGACCCAAAGACGGGAGACGAACCCTTGTTCACCTTCTTGCCGCGGTAGACCTTGGCAACCTCATCCTCGATCAGCTTATCGCCCTTCTCGCAGATCTCGACGATCTTAGCGCCCGGAACACACAGCTCCTTGACAGCAGCTAGTACAGTCTCGGAGATCTGGGCCGCCGTCTTGTACTTGGTGAGGGTGTCGGGGTTGTTGAGGGTGTAGTCTACAGGATCGAACGGTCAGTCGAGCTCTCGGGTCGCGGGCAGCAGAAAGCTCTTCGCGGCGGGAAGGTGGGGTGGGGTGGGGTCTGCGCGAGGAATGCAAAGCTCGACAAGCGAAGCTGCAACAGCCCGAGACACGTCGTGTAGACGGGGAACAGGGGAGTCCGCGAGGCAATCGCGACATGTACGCACCGATCTCCTGCTTTTCCTCAGACATCTTGGCTAGTTGGGGATGGGTACCACGGGGAAATCAGGTTGGGATCAGTGCGGGGCAGTTCTAGGATATGTAGCTGAGCGTCGCAACACGAAAGGGCACAGCGGCGAGGCGGAGGGATATATATAGATAAGCGAAGGGTGGGAAGTGCCTGGAAGCTGACAAGCGCCAAAGCTGGACCTAATCCTGAGGGGAGAGAAAAAGGATGGGGCGGAGACGCACGAGGGTACAAACCGGGTATAATATCGTGTGGTGACGTTTCTGACCCTGCGACTCGACCGGGGCGGGGAAGGAGGGGCTGGTCGAATTGTGCCCTGACCTGTGCGCGCCAGGCCCGGCCGCCCTACTTGCTGCCTTGTACTCGGTACGCCGTCGCACCCTGGCAGCTATGCGTAATAATTCATCATGCAGAGGCATCGTATGAACAGATTAGTAACGACTAGCCCCGTTTTGTGAAGCATTTCAAGCTCGGCTCATAAATAGGTCCACGCGCTGATCCGTATGCAAGCTTCCGCACGATGCCGCCTGTTGCCGCCTTCATCCCTCGACCATACGCATTGCGAGCCGGGCCAGACACTACTTTTTCGTTACTGACATGCGGGTCGAAGCTCTTGGTGCTATGAACCACGAAGTCGAGGCTTCGGGTAGCTGCCTCATACGAGGCGCACCTTTGTTGGATGAGAAGCGGGGCTCTTTGAGAGCTCGTGAACAGGCGTGGGCCCCCCCCCCCCGGCCGGTGGACACCAAGATTGTTATCCACGTGATTTGTCACGGTGGTCTTCTTTGACAATACTCTTCTGGCGGACACTTGGTGACAACTGCTTACCTGCTACCTTGAAATCCAAGAGTGGCCCGCCAAGAATGCCCTTAAGAGCTGGCCTCTCCAAGTACATGCCTGGAGTTCATTCGTCAATGGGAAGATGCGAGATCTGACGGCTTTTGACCCTACCCTATAGGACGTGGCTAGCCCTTGCTAGTGTTCAAGACCTCTGAGCGGACCTGGGGCTGGGTTCCTGTGTTCACTCCTATGCCCTCTGCCACTTCACCACAGCATCGCCTGGCCAAATTTGTCTGATACGAGTCCACATTACTCTATGTGTTCCTGGCCTGCGACTGCTGGACGCACCGCTTGCTATTGATACTCACGATGACACCGAGTGTAGTTGGGAGTCTGGAGGCAATTCAGCCACCCTGTCTCCTAACTACAGTTCATATATATATATACTAGTCCGCATTATGAACACGGTAGACTATCCAATATCCTGCTCTATCGTCTAAGGAGCTAGGGCCAGAGACTAAAAAGTAGTATCGGAAGCGCTCAATAAAGATATTGATACGCTCCAGACCATGCAGCTGGTATTAACCCACGAGGACAAAGAGGCATTCTTTCCGACCAAGCGTCGGGCGCTTTACGTACTCGGGTCATCTGATTGAGAAGAAAAACGATGATGAAGATAAGGCGCCCGGCATGGAGTTCCGGTCGGAGATGGAGCGGCTGCTGTATTTACGCTTGTTGCATTCGAGCCGAGATCCCGGGGGTAAAAGTATAAGCTAGTGGGCGATGTTGCTCGTGTTATTCTATAGTATCCAGTCAATATTGACCCCAAACCTGGTAAAATTCCTATGATATTGGAAAAAAAAGAAGGAAAAAGAAAAAACAAGGGGAACGAGACACGGGCAGCATCTTGAACCGCCGCTATGCTGATGTCGGCGGCCGGTTCTGAGCATTCGGCCAATGCCGACGGCTGCACTTTACTGAACACATTCCTCCCGGTGGTTATCGAACTTGAATAACATTGAATTATGGATTTACGATTCAAAATAAACCATGCTGAGCGATAGGGTGATAAGATCCTGACTGTAATGGTAGGTTCAGCGCGGCAGCTTCGTCCGTGACTCTCTAATACTCTTGAGATACATCGATGGTTTTGTGAGGGACCTCGGGGGGTCGTGCTTAGATAATGCAGTTTCTGAGGTAAAAGTAGAAGTACTTGTCATTTCACACAGTCTCTGCCATTACTTGCTGTGCCAACACAGGTACTCGGTAGCACTACCTGCTGCACATTTACTCGCTGCCGCCACGTTCTCCTACTGGCGAATGGGGACCGCCAACGCGCTTCAACCTTCGCCGCGAGAAGTCAATTTCGCCAACTTCGCCGCCCCGTCGCTACGACATTTTCGAGGCTGCGTGCTCCATCCCAAACATACTCCAGCCGTCGCCCCCAGCCTGCCCACCGTCGAGTTCCCTCGCTGTCCCGACGGAAAGGCGCAGAACCGCACTAACCCCTCACCTCGTCGTCGCCAGACTCGCGCATTTTTCGACATCGAGCTCGCGGGTGTCGCAACGCCGCGGCGACTCGCGACCCGAACCTCGCCGCCATGGCCTCGGAACCCTCCTCCTCCGCACCCGCGACGACGTCGAATCCGAGCGTAGCGGGTCCCGCCGCTGCGCCGCCCGCGACGGATGGATCTCCTACGACCGCCGGCGCAGAGGACGCCGCCGACACGGGCGAGCCGCGCGAGGATGGGGCGACGTCTATCCCCGTCCGGACGAAGGAGTCGTTCCAGAAGCTGCTCCTCGAGCGCTACATAGCGCGTGATGCTGCGGCTGCGGCGGGGCTTTACGAGGCGAATATGAAGATCAAGAGTGAGACTTCGTATAAGCTAGAGAGGACGAGGGAGTTTGGGCGCGTCAGGGGCGAGTATCGACCTTTTTTCCCGCCCTCTAAATTGTATGGCGAGGGGTACCAGGGGTTCGGTAATAACTTCACCGAGAACAACAACCACTCTTGCATCGTATACCCTGTTCAGAAGGTCCGCCCCGGGCGTAGGACCGTCCAGCCGCTGCGGTGGAAGAAGAAGGACATGCTAAAGCAGGCCGAGGAGTACGAGGAACTCGTACCCCTACGGATAGATGTCGAGTGGGACAAGTTGAAGCTGCGCGACACTTTCACGTGGAACCTCCACGACCGCACCGTCCCTGTCGAGCTGTTCGCTGCCCAGCTCGTCGAGGACATGGGCATCAAACCCCCCGGCTCACAGGCCATATTTGACCAGATCGTCAGCCAAATGCGTGAACAGCTGGCCGACTACTACCCGTTCATCTACTCCGAAGATGATGCGCTCGACCCCGAGCTACCGTACTCGGCGTATAAGAACGATGAGATGCGGATGCTAGTCAAGCTGAACATCACCATCGGCCAGCACACGCTCGTCGACCAGTTCGAGTGGGAACTGAACAACCCGCTCAACTCCCCCGAGGACTTCGCGCTGACCATGGCGCGCGACCTCTCCCTCTCGGGTGAATTCACGACGGCCATCGCCCACTCGATCCGCGAGCAGACCCAGCTCTTCACCCGCACCCTCCACGGCATCGGCCACCCCTTCGACGGCCGCCCGGTCGAAGACCCGGACCTCGTCAACGCCTTCCTCCCGTCCCCGCTCCCTGCCGTCTTCCGCCCACATCAGCAGGCAAAGGAGTACGCGCCATTCCTCTGGGAGATGACGGAGGCGGACCTGGAGCGCAACGAAACCATCTTCTCGCGCGAGCAGAGGCGCCAGAAGAGGTCCGTCAACCGCCGCGGCGGGCCCCAGCTCCCGGACCTGAAGGAGCGCCAGCGTACCATCCGCACCCTCATCGTCTCCTCCGTCCTCCCCGGCGCGGCTGCCAACGTCGAGGAGAGCAGGCTGTACAAGCGCGCCGTGGGCGCCGGCAGGAGGCGCGGGCCCGGCACACGCGAGGGCGACGTGTCGGACTCGGAGCTGAGCGACGACTCGTCGCCCGACTCTCCCGCGCCGTCGGCCCTCGCTCAGGGCACCGCTCGGACGCGGGGGATGCGCGGCGCCGCGACGGCCGCGCAGCAGCGCATGGCGAACCTGGGGCGCTCCGAGACGCCCGAGGCGAGCATCACGCACCACCACGAGACGCGCACGTCGCGGCGCTTCGGGCGCGAGGTCCCTGAGGAGGTGGAGGACCGTCTCATCGTCACGCTCAGGGTCGGAAGAGAGAAGCTGCGGAGGGTGCTGTCGGAGCCGCGGGGCAGGCGAACGCCCAGCGTGTCACAGAGCCCTGCGCCGTCGCACAGGGCGCGGCCCAGCGTCGGGCTCATGGATCCGCCGCCCGCCACGCCGGGCCGGTCGACGCCGGGTGCGCAGGGGCGCCAGAGCCTGAGTGCGACGCCCGCGGCGGGAGTCGCGCGCTCGCAACCTTCACCTGTACGTCACTCGCTCAACACCGCCCCGTTCAAGACGCGATGACACTAACATGATGCAGCCCCCTCCCCCCGAGTGGCTCACCAAAGCCCTCAAAGACCTCCAAGCCCTCTACCCCTACGACTCCTTCGAGGCACTGATGCGCTACTGCCCCGTCAACCCCGCGACCGGCCAGCCCATCGCCCCGCAGCCCAACCAGCCCCTACCCCCCGATACGCCCTACGCCTTCTTGCCGCGTGTCAAGTGCCGCGATTGCCCCGGCAAGCTGTACTCGCCCGGTGCCGACATGACCGTGTCCAACTTTGAGATTCACCTGAAGAACAAGATGCACAGGGAGAAGGTCAATGCGCGGTGCGGGGTCGAGACGAGGCCTGCTCATTTGAGGTAGCGGGTAGCGGTCTCTGCGTGCGCACGGGCGTAGCCGGGCCTTGAGGGGCGGTAGGGAGGTTCCTGGGGGCGGGCGAGGGACCGGAGAGGGAGACATTGTTGGGTCTGGTTTGAGGGGTTCTGGGGTTTAGGAGGGAGGAGTTTCTCTGTTTCTTTCCATACTTTGTATGAGCGGGCTCGGGATTCGGATTCGGTATGGTAAATCGGTGTTTTGTCTGCAATGTTGAAGCCGTTGGTTTAGAACCACGCCTTTTTTGTACATAGAAGTTCTACAATCAAGCTCATCATATCAAGTCCGTCCTAGTCTTCCAGTTGCGGGCCATGGTTATTGAGTCCGTCGATGCTCCGCCCGTATACATCTAGCCTGTCGGATCATGCAAGAGGACGGGACTGGCATGAGGCCATGTATGTTGCTGCATCTAACGATAGTCGTCAACAAGCGAACGACCAGTCTCTTGGTCCCCGACTTCCAACTCCATTTCTCTGGAACCCAGCTCCAGTAAGGGCGTCGCGTGCTAGGTTGAACCAGGAGAATATCGCTAGCCCGTCCCTCGTCGTTCCTTTTTGAACGGCCACACTCACATGCAAAGTATCGAAGCTCAAGAACCAACCCGGACCGCATGAGGATATCTCCAGATGCCATACCAATACAGCACCATCCATCACACGAAACCAAGGCAACACCAGACAGAACCTTTATCCAAATCCGAGTAGGCAGAAGAGTACAGCTCACATTCAAGAACCGTACCTAAGCGAGGTCCTCTATGAATCCCTCCCCTTCCCTTTTCCTGAGAATCCCTCCTCCACCACGCCAAGCCGCACCTCGCCTCGTCTCCCTAACCCTTGCCAAGATAAAAAGGCTCTCCTATCCCTAGAAAATCGAACCATGTCCGATACCAACCAAATACCTCCCTCAACCCTGCCGACGAATAAAATCTATATGGAAACAAGACGTACAAACACATGGCGCAAAATAAGTAGAACATTTTCCCGTAAAACGATAAAGTCCAAGACCCGCCGAATACATCTCAACGTGAATGGACGGCGGAGTGAAGATTTCCGGCGTATAGGGCAGCAAGAACCAGATAGGCGAGCCATCCGCACACGCCTTAAAGAGGACACTCATACGAGCCTATAAGGGGATGTCGATCCGTCGCCAAGACTGTCAGCCCAGCTTTCCGGTCGTGCTCCTACAACAAGAAACCTAGATCCGCTCAACTCCCCGAGAACCGAATCCGCAACCCAACCTTGACCGCTGAAACGAACGTGGACACATGGCGAGACCGAGCCGCAGTCTCAAACTACGGGAACCGACTCTAAATTACCTCTTTAGGACGTTAGCCGACTGGTTGTTACGTACGGGTGGTAGCTGACGGAGTCCTTACCCGTCCGCGCCTGGCATTCACCTGCTCCTGCGGCACGTAAGCCATGTTCTGAGCCCCTCCCATGCCCCCGTATCCGTTGTAACCCACTCCCGGCCCTCCAAATCCGGGTGGGGGCCCAAAGGCAGCCTGGTTCGCACCAAGCGGGGCCTGCGTACCGGGCGGCGGCATGGGGCCATTGCCCATGACCGGGTTGCGGTACTGGTCGGATGGACCCGGAGAGTTGAAACCCGCATATCCGGCTTGCATCGGCGGTAAGAAGTTGTTGGCCGGCGGTCCTCCACGAGGAGGCATCATATTGGGCGGATACTGCATCTGCGGTAGGTTCATGGGCTGGCCCGGCATCTGCGGGTTGGCCTGGCCATACATCGGCGGCTGGCCACCTAAAGGCGGGAAAGGCTGAAGACCATCTCCAGCCTCGGGGCGTTGGGCACCATAGCCTATATCGTAGCCTGGCTGGGAGTTCGACGCCGGATGCGGCGGGTAAAACTGTTTGCCCGGGTGCGCCTGTCCGGGATGATGGTTGGCAGCCTGACGCGATACTGGTCGCTGCCGCTGGTCGCCCGACCCCGTGCTCGGCCCATGGTCGCGGGTGTTCCCTCCGGCACTTCTTGTCGAGAGACCGACTTCATCCATGAGCCTCTTGTAGCCCTGATTCGGCTGCGCCTTGATACGGACCAAGACGTTCTTAACCGTCTCGACCACCTGGCTGCGGATGCTGTCGTCAAAGAAGGGCGTAGTCAAGACCTTGAAGATCAACGTGGCTCCACAAGCATGGTCGCTCAAGATAGCCTCGAGCACCTGGTCATTGGGCGTAAAGAAGAGGGCCCTGAGAATGATGTCACGGGCGTCCAACTCAGTCTTTTGGTTGATAACCTTGAGGACTGTCAGGTAGGCCACCTTGTGGGTGCAGAGGTGGACAAGGTATGGAACAAGCTGCGGCGACAACATGGTTCGTCGCTGAGGGAAGGTACACGTGTCGAGGAACCACGTAAGAAGCAAGGCACCGTTAGCATTCGTGGCGAGCTGCACGCTGTGGAGCGCAATAGCCGCCGCCAGCATCCTCTGCTGGTCCTTGCTGGCATGATGGCTCTCCAGACAAGCCCGCATGGCCCTCGCACCAAAGCGGCCCTGAGAGATCTCCCACATCTTGCTAGTCATGGTCTCGAAGATGCAGTCGTTGTACGGCTGGCCAAACTTCAAGCAGCCTTGAAGGACGTAGTTGCCATACTGATCAAGGAACAGAGGAATTGTGTAGGGGTGCAGGTGCTCGACGATCATCGACATCTGACGCGGCGTCTTACAAACATCGATAATCTTTTGCGCCGCCCAGGTACCATTCTTGTGAACACCGATTTCAGCCATGTGCGGCGCGATCTCAACAAGCATTTCATCCCGCACCTCGTCGCTGCAATGCTCGAAAAGTTTCTGCACGACCGTGTTCCCAAGGTAATCGGACGACAGTTCCGCGATCTCCGGAAGCATTTCAATCGCGATGGCTTCGATCTCAGCCTGGGTCAGGCTCTGATTGTCGATCTTCTTTCGGATGTCCCTCAGCTTCGGAGCATCATGGATCCGCGTATGAGAAGGCTCGCGAACAGGCGGGATCTCGTCTACGAAGTTGTTGTACTGCGTGGCGGACTGGAGGCTCCTCGAGATTGCATAAAGGCCCTCCTCCGTTGCGCCGAACTGCTTCGCAATCTCCATGATGTCCGAGACCATGTCACGCAGAGGGCGTACTGTCGGCGTCACATTACCGACCGGCGACCCTGAGACTCCCCTGGCCACGCCGGAAGCAGTGGTGCCTGCCCCCTGACCTCCATGGTCCTGGCCCTTAGAGAAAGGGTCAGGGCTTGGAGATGGGAAAAGCCCATCGTGGCCAGGAGTGTTCGAAGCAGAGGGGGGCTTGGCGAAGTTGATCCGAACAGGGCCCGACCCTGGGAAGATCTCCTTCCCGTTCAGTGCCGTGCGAGCAGCCACGGCACTCTCGACACGGTCGTAGTTAACGAAGCCGCAGCTCTTGTGCGTGAGAACTCTGACTGACAAAATCGAGCCGTAAGACTTGAACATCTCGTTAAGCGTAGAAGTCGTCGTACTCGCGGGAATGCTCCCAAGCCACAGTGCACTCGTCGGACCTTCAATGCCTTGAGGCTCATCGGCGCCGAGAAGGGCAGCATTGCGGCTACTGGACCTTCCAAGGTTCATCGCTGCCACGGCGTGGGGTAGGTCGTCGAACTCCTTCTCCTCGGATAGGCGAATCTCGGCGGGCACGGCGGGCCCGGCAACTGGTTGGTTGCCCGACATGTAGGTGCCCAGGAGGCGGCTTCCCGGCGTATCCAACACGCCAGCCGTGCGTGCGCGAGGCCGCGTGAGAGAGGCCTGGCTAGCAAAAGCCTGAACCGCCATGTTGTGGTTGCGGATGGCCGCGTGGGTGGCGGCGAGCTGGTCCTGGAGCTGCGCTACATACTGCGATTCGTAGACGTGGGCGTCCTCGTAATCGTCCTCCTCGTCATCGTACTTGTCCTTGTTGTTGACGGAATACGATCGGAAGCGGTTGGCCTTTGCGAAGTCACTGTAGTATGGAGTGGCAAGCTGCGCTCGTGGAGGCTGGGGCGTCTCGGCGAGTCCCAAGTAATCCAAAGTCCTCATGTGAACATCGCTCTCCGCGCCCCCGTCCCGAGAGAAGGACGACTGCGATGGGGAGCTAGGACCGTTAGATCCGACGCTCGCGATACTAGCCAGGGTCGCGCCCCGCTCACGGGTGACACCAGGGTTCCACGCGCTGCTGAAAAGGGATGGACCGAATGGCGAATTCGTGCCAGGGAGATGCATAAGCGGGCCACGCTGCGGCATGGATCCTGCGCGGAGACGGGAAAGAAGGGTCGAGCTGCTCGTGCCGGGTCCCTCGAGTCCCGGGGATGGAGATTCGTATGGAGTCTCGGCAGGGGTGGGTCGAGATGATTTGGACCCCAACGCGGCGTTGAGAAGACCGTTGCCCGCATTACCCGGGGAGAACCTTGAGGGTAGAGTACCGGCGCGTGCACGTCGGGTCTGGGGCAAGCCAGAGACGTCCTGGGCGGACGGGGGCTGGACAAAGTCGGGGAAACCGTCGGTCGGGGACTCGGGTATGTTCTCGCGGAGAGGGGTAGAATTGCCGCTGGTGGGAGGCCCAGTCCATGGGTTCAGCGGCAGGCCTTGAATACCTTCCTGGGCCTGGATTTCCCGAGCCCTGCAAATCATGTTGTCAGAATCGGCCGAAGATCTCTTGAATGGAAGGGGCCGATGATGTAGGAACTTACCTTTTTGGGAAGAGCCTGCCTGAGCCACCCATCTCGTGGGACGGTGAGCCCGAGCCAGATCGAGTTGGATTTGCCATCTTCGCAGAGCCCAACCCGCCGGTGGGAAGTCCAAATGGAGACCGCAGAGATCCACTGGCAAGCTCGCTCGGCGAGTGGCTCGTCGCAGGCGAGGATGAACGTCCCTGGGATGTAGGCTGGGACGTGTAGCCGAAAGCCAGGTGCTCAGATCTAGAAGTTGACATTATCAATTACTTAGCCGACCGCATCAGACCGCGGGACGTGTTCACGTAAGATGTTCGATCGGGGTGTCGCCGTCAAGTATACAAACAACGACCAGGGCTGCGGAAGAGGATTCGGATTCTCGCTCGTGATGTCGGGCCAGAGTAGCTTGCGTGTCCAAA
Organism: Sordariomycetes sp. B11D1; assembly: GCA_025503055.1. NCBI lineage: Eukaryota > Fungi > Ascomycota > Sordariomycetes > Sordariomycetes sp. B11D1. The sequence goes on along the minus strand of JAMFQS010000041.1, from coordinate 160,005 downwards.
GCGTTGATGCGAACTGGTGCGGGGCGGGGAGGAGTCGTGGGATCGACGGAGCTTCAATTCGGAAAGAATCGGTCGCCAAATACTCTCAGATCGGTAGAAAAGCCCTTTCCCACGCACGATTCGGTCGTCGTCGTCGTCACTTCGTAGAGTCTTGGACAGAAGAGATGGGGCATCGGAAGCGGTAGGAGATTAAAGCTGTCCGTGATTAACTCGTGCCGAGTCGCTGACCTCCGAACCCTCCAGGAACGCAGTGTCCGTCTATTGGCGGCTTCCGGTGAGCGCAATGTGGTCGGCCGACTCGGTATGTATTCTTTCTAAGTGTCTTGAGGCGTCACTCTTCGTTTGAAATATTTTTTCCCTCCAGAGACGCCGAAGAAAAGTACGTGTTCAGTCGGGACGAAGAAGGAACGGCTTGTAAAAGAGGAGCGGAGAAAGGAATTTACGATGAATATACAGGCGTCATTAGGATAATAATTCTCAGCAAACAAGCCTGGGAAACAAATGGGGGAATTGGGGGATGATGAGCGCGAGTCCGGCGGGTTGTGGGATGGAGTGGGAAGGATGGCGCAGTCGTCGAATCGAAGAACTGGGTTGCTGACGGGAGTGGTGGGGATGGGGGACGAAATGTGGTGTTCGGTACTAACGTGCGCGGGTGCGATATTAACGAAGTTAGTGTACCATGCCCCTCAGAGGTTAGACCTTCCGTGCGGCGCCCAACCGGGCACGTTTTGGCTTGGTACCGTCGGCGCTGGCCTTGTATCCCTTGGCGTCGAGCTGGCGGTGGAGGTACGTGGGCTTGCACCGTGTTCCGAGGTGTGAAACAAGACGGACCTCATCCGCCCCATTTTTAGGGGTACTGCCGTGCTAGTGGGGACGCAAGGGGGTGGGGCGGGGAGAGGTTGGTGCTGAAGCTCAGAGGGTTTCCCAAGTGCTCAGCACGACAGGACCACTCTTCCCGGACCGTCAGGCGAAGAACCAAGAGGAGACAGGACATCAGCGGAAGCTCGTCGCCAATCTTCCGGGGTTGTTTACTTTTCGTCATCTTTTGATAACAGCCTCGCTTCTCCCACGGCGTTGCAGGTGGAAGCAAGCTATCAAGAGCTGGGCGCCGCCGGCTGACGCACTAACACATGGTCTCGTACCCAGAAGTCCACTCACCAGTGGAACTTCCGGTAGTGGATGGAAACCTCTGCTGCCGGACATCCCAAGTGATTCTGCCCACACCGCGATCCGTGTCTCTTGGGACGTGCAATGCCAGGAAGGGGTTGCAGGCCCGCGGTGCTTGCAGATCTGTAACAGTAGCAAGGCACGAATGAAGCGATGGAGCTTGTGGAGGCTGGTGCTAGTCTGGACATCATCTGTCGACTTCAGGGGGAAAGCCCGGGGATACGACGGCCAGGGGAGCGGGCCAAGCTTTTAGGTCTCACTACAAAGGAATAAGTGAATTCACGGACATCCAGTAGCCCGACACATATAACTATATACGATGAAGCCAGCCAGAAGTCCAGACCCTAAGCCACATGCAATTGGTGGGCGCATCCGTGTCTGGCGACCAGCCCCATGAGGACTCGAGGCCGTACATTGTACTAAGTTACTACGGAAAGTCGGGATCGGGTACCGTTTTTATGTACTTCGATTACCGGCTATTTCGCTTCTCTTCTCATGGATCCCAGGTCCTCCGTTCTCTGCTGGATCGCTTTGGCGAGCTTTGATCCGCCGGTTTCTGCCTGGAGACTCGCTCGAGAACAATTCGACAAGTTCAAACCATATTCGGAAGGTGGTCTGCTGGGTGAGGGGGCAATCAAGATAGCGTTGCAAATCAAATCTGGCCCGTTCATTCAGTCAAAGGGGACGCTTCGCAGAACTGCAGGAAAGGGGCCAAGATCGTGCATCTTCACATCACAAATATCCTCTAGAAAGTAGATAGACAGTTGCGTCCGGAGGACACGTCTCACCTCCTCTCCCATCGAAAGACGGGTTTGCGTTCATGATTTTCGCGGACCGGTCTCAATTGGCCCGGAGTTAATCAATTCAGCGGCAACGAGCACCCGAATCGGACTACGGAACTGCAAGACGCAGATCACCGCAAGGTTCCTTCATGCGTCAGCCCTGGGATTTTTTTAGCCAGTAAAGACCCAGGGCTTGCGGACGCAGGTGTGGTGACCGGAAAAGGCAAGGTGCGATCGCTCAGGGACCCCAGTGGTCCTGAAACATCACCCTTAGTTACCCTCCACCACCCACCCCTGTACATGTTCGAACAAGAAGAGGACACGGCTGGTCGACACCTACACGATCTGGGCTCCTGGCGTCTAAGTCTGAACTACACCGGACATGCCAGAATACCGTGATACGATATTGTCACAAGCGGCATCCCCGATGTCTGCGCTTTCCTTCTACCGAGCATCCTTTTCATCGCCCTCCTGCACCTTCCCGACGTCCTTCCACCTTCCCGCGACGTTCCTCAAAGAAGGAACAACCCATTGGATTGGATTGATGGGGCAGCCATAATATGCAAAACGCCGTTAGTTCAGTGACATGCTGTCTTATTCGTCCCCCCCCCCCCCCCTTCTTCCCGAAACAGCGAAGTAGCGACATGGTGAGACGTCATCCCCCTGCGCTTACCTTGTGTTCTTTCCACGGCACCAAGCCCCAATTGGGCGCAGCGCACTAATTCTCAGCCCTCGTATACTTTCCAAAAGACTCTTGCAACGACACTTCCATGGCAAGAGCCGGTTGTCGGGGTCAATCACGTTACGGTACCTGGTCCTGACCGCGCTGGCTGAACTTTCCGGCCTGCTCCTGCTGATCTACATACGACTCGGCTGCGAAATGTACTCAGCACCCCAACCTTCTCGAAAGCCGGAAGGGGTGCCATGCTCACATCCTCGAATGCCACTAACGGGCATCAGTGACGTCAAGGCTGTGCCAGGAGAATACCCTCGAGGCTCACATATAATTGGGCCAGCGGCCGATGAGCGAGCACGAGCTTGTCCGTGTCCACGCCGAAGCCCACGGTTGCCGGCGACAAAAACATCGGACTATGTTACATGTAGTCTGGGACATCCGGGCAAACTCCCACTGTCCGGTGGCGCCCGGATTATTCGGATGTGGGAAGACGGGTTCGGGGGCACCAGCTTTTCCTTCCACAATGATCCGTCGCCACGTCGACTACGGGTAGGTTCGACTCCTGCGTACGTCATCTTCCCGCTCCCGTGGAAATAAACGACAAGCGCGACCCGACGCTTCAGTGATACTTCGACAATGCTGGGGAAGGCGCTTGGCAGACATCTCGTGTTCACTTAATAAGCGATTGCGCGTAGACCAAAGTGAATCTGTGGTGCGTTGAGCTTCGAAATCTCTTGCAGCGTGTAGCACCACTATCAAACCCGCTGAACTCGGTTCGTGCTCAAACCAGCTGTCATCGCTATGAGCTTGCGGTGTGAGAGCCCGCTTCGTTAGTGTGTCGAGGCACACGCTTCGACCCCGTCGCCATGATCCTCAATCCCGTTTCGTATGTTGACTGCCTCGTGTTTTGTCTTTTTCTCTCCATCCATCTGCTCCTCAACGTGGGACTGTGGAGGACTCTGGGACATGTGATTGCTGGGATCCCGTTCCTTGGTAGGGAACTCCTCCCGCCGACCGGTCTCCTCCCCATCGCTTTCAGACATCAAAGCTAACTCGTCTGTAGCCGTTGAGCTGCCAAAGATAATCATCCGCCGCGTGCGCTTCTTCCTAGGGCTAAGTGGCGAGCCAGCGACCGCATTTGATCGCCATGCTACGGTGTTCGAGGCACTCGCGGTGAGGTGCGCTAGATACGCACATGTCAACCTCCCACCGGACATTCTCCAGGCCTTCTTCCACAAGGATGTGACCTATCCGTTCTTGAGGTTCCGCATGCTTCGCCAGCTTTACCTCCGGTCCCCTGTTCACTGGGAGCAGATTACGGAGGACTTGGTCTCGCCGCTCATCAAGGGGATTTGGATCAAAAAGGATGCTACCAAGGACCCCGATATCGTGCTCTACTACATCCATGGTAAGTCATTATCTTCCCGCCAGGATACAGTCGACGCTAGTAGTTCCTGGCAAGCTAAAATCGGGGATAGGGGGCGGCTTCGTGATGGGCTCTACTCACTTCTACCTCGAATACCTGATGGCCTTCCATTCTCTTCTCCGGACGTATTTCCACAACCCGGCCATATTCGCGATCGAGTACAGCCTCGCTCCTGGGGCACAGTGGCCCACGCAGCGAACCGAGGTTTTCAACGGCTACTTGCATGCCTTGTCTGTCGCCAAGTCTGCCAGCCGCATCTGCGTCATGGGGGACTCCGCGGGCGGCTCACTGGGTCTAAGTCTGCTGCACAACATCAAAAAGGCTGCCGATGTATCGAATGGGTACTGCGAGCCACCTGCCTTCATGGTTCTGGTCTCTCCATGGATGACACTTGTTTCCGATACCCACCGGGACTCGCCGGACGACTATCTCTCGGTACGAGCTTTGCACCAGTTTGCCCGTCTTTATGCTCCGGATAAATCGGACCATGGGGTCCTTGAGGATGCTTCCCCGTCAGTGCTCTTGCGTTCGGGTTGGAAGTCGATGAGCCCCCAGTATGGCTACTACATCTGGTACGGAGATAAGGAGCTCCTGGCTCCGGACATCAGGTCGGCAATACAGAGGATGAGGAAACTAGGGGCTTCCGTCCATGTAGAGGCGCGCCAGGCCGGAGGCCGGAATCTGCACGTTTGGCCTTTAATATCCTTCTTTCTCGCGAGCGACCAGGAAAGGCGGATGGAGGAGATGAAGACCATCGCCGCGGCGATCGCTGCTGTGATGGCATAGATATCGAGGAAGGCGTGGAGAGAGGTGATGAGTTGACATGGATTGCTGCTAAACAGCAGGTGACTGATGTGGAAGACCATTATTCGGAAGTATCGATAGCAAGCGGACTGGGTGAATGGACAGGCCATAAAAGCACATCAACAACCCTTAATTGTGTATCACTTAGTCTATAGGCATTAAATAGAACGGTCCTCCCGCCCCACCGATCTTGAGAGCGTGAATCCAGACTAGTCACATAAAGCGGCTGAGCCTTGCTCAGATGGGCAGGCGTCTAATTACCAAACAGAAAGATGTGTGTAAACAGAGTTCAGCGCGGATGAAGCCTGCCCTACTGCCTTCTCGCCCAAGGGAGGACCGAAAACCGGACTTGAGCACTCCAGGTTGCACGTATCCGGTAATTACGTGTCTATCGCGATGTTAAAGCCAGTCCCCGTTGAAGTCCGGGACGCGTGATGCGCTTCGCCCATCGTCGCTCAAGCCATGTCAGATTAGATCAAGTTCAAACGCCCTCACGGACACAAACCCCGCCGGCCGAGGGAGGAACCCGGAGACGAGAAGGTCTCGGTTTCGTTCCCCGCGGCGGCTGGATCCTGTTTTTGTCTCGGGACACAATTTTTAAGCTCTTTGTTTGATTCGTTATCATCATACATGGCTCGAGAACGATGGCGCGGTTAACTGGCCCCAGTACTGCGGTATTAGATACGAAGTGTCTAGACGGGATGTCAAGAGAAATTGGCTGGACTCCGTTTCACCAGAGCCAGGGGCTGGTGTTGGTCAAGGTCCGCGGAGAGATGCAACGCGGGTTGCCATGCATGCGCTTGCAGACGAGGCTGTGTGGGCGGGGGACTTCCCTCCTACTGTGACCAGGCAGACGATGGAGAAGATACAAGAAGACAGAGGGAAAATCGCGAAGCGTATCTACTTCAACGACGTCGCTGCGTGTTTTGCACCACTCGAGAAAAAAAAGAGGAGGCAATAATCGCGAAAGATATCGTGAGGTTCTGCTAATGGCTGGGCGGTGGAGTGGGAAAACAACGCGGAATGCTGTCTTGGCAAAGCTGTAAGGATCGGCCAGCACGTGAGATGACGGAGGTGCTTGTGCGAAATCGAGGAAGCGCCGGCAAAGGGGGATTCGTCCCAGGAGGCGCTTAGCCGAATCGGGAAAGATACATCAGACCTCTATTTTGGGGGGCAGGCGCCCGGAGGGGGGCGACCGCGTCGCGCATATAAACGACGCATCATTCCCGCCCACCCCCTCTTGGGCCCATGGTCCGATGCCCATCTTCGACGCTGACTGCTAATATTTGTTAGTGGGGCGCGCATCACACGTCACGCTTCCTTAACATCTTTCAACATAACCGTCCGAGCTCCCGATTGGGACGTCAGCGCGATAATACAGGACGACCTGGCGACCCTCCGGAAGTTCTGAGCATTCGCCACCGTCAGCCCTACCTACCATTTACCACGCCGGCTGCCTATCCCGACTAGGCACACCAATTGCGGTTAGTACGGGGCGTCATAGCGGTGTCCTTCCGTTACTTGACTTGGCCGCGGAGACGTCTGTGTCTGTATGATACAGCGTGTCTTAAATCCGCCGCTAGCCTGCCTCCGCCTCAGAGGCCTCACGTCTGGCTTAAATGCTGGCCTCATTGTCTGCCTGTGTCCCGACCACGAAAGGAGACCCGGACACATAAAGGAGCCTCACGTTGAGCCGGTTCCCCGCTCCCTAGACCTTCTCACAAAGAGGAGTACAGCCAAGCGCGGCCTGGACAACTTCATGGTGCCACTTCCATCATGATGGCTTTTTAGGCGCATATTTAACTGCCGGGACCTTCCACAAGCTTGGGACGTGGGCCTTGTCGACGAATGCTCCTTCCCCACGATCTGCGCCGCTACCCTATCCCCTATTCCGTATTTCTTGATCCGATCAGACGTTGTGCTTTTCCCTTGACGGATGCTAGTTGTCGGACTTGCGCTTCCGGCACATTCCACCCTTCGCAACTCTGAGTCCATCTGCCTCACACCATTGGCCACTTGGGTCAAGTCCTCACCGCGGGCGCCAGCCCGTGCCATCAATTAAACAGCAGCCCACCCACCAAAGCTTTGACCTCCACGCCGTTCCAGTGAGTGGCTCTTAAGCCCCGGCACCCGCTCGCCGAATTCATCAACGCGCCAGCGCGACCACTGCCCCCTGCCAACGCTACCCTTCAGGTAAACCGAACTTAACCCAGCATGGCGGGGAACAACGACGACTCGAGCTACGCGCCCAAATCGCCAGACTTTTCATCCTTCTTCGCCCAGCCGCCCCCGCCTCCTTCATTTCCCCCCTTCGACAACAACAGCAACGCCCAGCAGCCAGCGCGTCAGCAACCCCATCAGCCTCCGCCCGCGAGCTATCACGTCCCTCCCGGCCCTACGGCTTGCACACACGCCCCAGCGCCGCCCGCACAGCAGGCCCCACAGCCGGACCACCCACTCTCGCCGCCGCAATTTCAACCCCACCCGACTTCGACTTTCTCGCCCGCACAAATCCAGACCGGTATTAGTCCTTACAACAACAACAACAACAACAACAACAACAACGGAGCGCCCTATCCTGGTGGCACACTGCACCCGCATTACCAACCTCATCAGCAGCCGCACTACCAGTACCGGCATTCTGTACCCGGGTCGCAGCCCCCACCCCAACCACAGCAACAATCATACCCTCCACCACAGGACGCCTACACACCCCACCAACCGGGTCATCCGCAACCTTCCTATCCGCACGCCTATTCAAACCCCGGCACCAATTCATATCCGCCAAGGTCCAACTCGTATCCCACCGGCCCTGGTGGATCGTCAGTCAACCCTGCCTTACCTCAGCAGACAGCCCAGCCGGGATCCATGCCGCCGCGCAGAGCCACCCAGCAGGCGGCCCCGCCGCCGCCCATCGATCCATCGCCAGTGAAAACCAGGTTCCCCACTGCGCGGATCAAGCGGATCATGCAGGCGGACGAGGAAGTCGGTAAGGTTGCGCAGCAGACGCCCATTGCCGTCGGCAAGGCCCTCGAACTGTTCATGATCTCAATGGTGTCCAAGAGCGCCGATCTGGCCAAAGACAAGGGCCAGAAGAGGGTCACGGCGCAGATGTTGAAGCAGGTCGTCGAGACGGACGAGCAATTCGACTTTCTCCACGAGATTGTCGGAAAAGTTGAGGCCACCGAGGAGAAGACGAAGAATGCGCGGGTCAAGAGCGAGTCTGACAGCGAGGAGGACGCTCCGGAGCCGAAGCGAAGGAGCAGGAGTGGTGGCCGAAAGAAAAAGGCGGCGTGATGTTCTACGAATGCGAAGGTCATGGGCTTTCTCCCTTGGGGGGGGGGGCCAGAGGGACCTCTTTCTTTTTCTGGAGGATTTGGGGCGTTGGTGGGTTCAAGCATGCGTATCTGATACGTACCCGGCGTTTTGTGAGGTGCTTATTTATACAAATCCTCATACCTCCTTTATCGACAGTTATTGGGGATAAGATCTTGTATTTCGGGCTCGCGGGCTCCGGTTCAGCTTACGGCGGGTCGGATTTCCAGCTCCCTCTATGGAAGGAAATGAGGGGAGCCATATTCATCAGTGGATATAGATAGCAAGGGACTGTGGCTCTGTGCTTGGAGTTGTCCCGCGGCTTCATTGGGAATCCACTGTTTTGGAAGGGTATCTATCTAATCTGGTCGCTGGGTAGAGGGTCGTTTGGAACCGGTCAATACAATTCATGTTTATCTTGTCACTGTCGAGCTTTTTTTCTTCGCCATGACTCGTGGTCCCCCATCCATGTGACTCTACGTTCTCTTCGCTTTCGGCGGTCGTCTGGTAAGATGAGTGCGGAGTAATGTGAACATTAAGCCTGCGTATACGGACCAGATGAGCGTTCCAAGTCAAGAACTCGCCGGAGGGATGTTCGCAGGAGGCCTACTGGCTTCATTTGTACTCCGAAAGTCATACTGCGACGTTCAACATTTTCAAGGGAGATCGCGGCGACAGGTCGAAGGTTTCCGCAAGTCGGGTGGCCACGAATCCGCAAGCTGTCCCTTCACGGTCCGTTTCGCTCGCCCTCTTCTCAGTCAAAGTGATGATGTCAGCGCGGAATAACTGCGTGTAGGTTCTTTGAGTTCGCCAGGCGATCCCGCGCTGACTAACATCAAGCTACAGCGCAGCTTTACCGCGTAAACCTGAGGCACAAAGGGCCGACGGGGGGCCCATTGCGGAGCAACAGATCGGCGACTCGGTGCCAAGACAGCGAGGTGGAAAGACTACGTATGCCCTCCGATGCTCCCTCCTCCGCGCCCTCCTGCCGATTCGCCTTCGACAAACGGACCACGAGCCTGCGCGATGCTAAACCTCCCTTCCACAGCTCTGGTCAATGCCAATCACAGCTGAGGCAGCTCGCCTCGCCCCCCGTACCGCCGACGTCCCTCCCTGCCCCGCGACCCCGACCCCGGCACGCCAATGTCGTGGACGCTGCTCCAGCGATTCCTCGAATCGGACGTCTTCAACTCGAACCCCTTCCTCCCCGTGTCGTACCTAACGTGAGGACCGCCCCCGGCGCCAGAAACAACCCTCCTCCTCGAACAAGAGGTCCGTCGCGAGCTCTGCTGACCCGGGTTTCCTTGGCAGGCGGTACGCCGATCATGTGGGCATCCAGTATGTCCTGTGCAACAAGCTGAGGCAGTTCCCCTACGAGGACATTGAGTTCTTCCTGCCTCAGCTATGCCATGTGATCATCACCGTCAACAATGAGTCGATGGCATTGGAGGAGTTCTTGCTGGACCTCTGCGAGGAATCAGTCACGGCCGCTCTCCTTGTAAGCCCCAGATCCCCCCCCCCCCCCCCCCTCGGGAACCTCTTCAAGCGTCCAATGCGCTCGCTGCAAGGCTAACACGGCGTTCTTCTCGGTTAGACCTTCTGGATCTTACAAACGTACCTCCACGACCTCTCCGCGAATCCCCAAAGCGAGTCCTTCCAGACGTGTCGTAGAGTCTACAACAAGGTCCAACACATCGTTTTCGGCCTCGCCGACACCGTGCGCCAAGAGAAGATACGGGAGAACACCCTGCCGGTAACGGTTCTATCGAGCTTCGTGCTTGCCAGCATCGCCCTACCCATTCTGCCTTCATGGGCTGGTCCTCTGGCCGTGGCCCAGGCGCGCAGGCCGCAGCCGTCGGGGGATACCATTGTGGATCCCGCGCCCGAGAGCACGAAGCCGACGAGATCGCAGACCGCCGCCGCGACCACCTCGAAGCCGAAATCGAAGCGCCGAGTAGATGGAGCTCGCGGCGGGGCTATCTCCAATGCGTCCCCGCCAAGACCCTCGAAAAAGGCGCTGGCACCTTCAGTCATCGCGAAACCTAGCGCCGTCAGCGGAGGTAAAGACACCTCCAAGACGCCCGTGGAACCGCGACACCAGGCGCACCTGGAGATGCTCTCCATGGAGGCGCGGTTAAGCTCATCGAGCCTACCGCTCCCGGAAACCCGCACATCGAAGTCGGTCACCCGGCCTCCAACCCCGGTTTCTGCTGGCTTCACTCCGCGGCCGAACGACTCGCTCCCGAGGCGGCATTCTCACCATGTTAAGCCGAGGAGAGTGGCGTCGGACCTGACCTTCGAGCAGAAGACAAAACTGTTACGGCAGCACTATTTCAGGAGTGAAACACAATTCCTAACGGCGTTGGAAGATATCTCGAATCGTCTTGTCATCGTGCCCAAGCTAGCGCGACTTAGTGCTCTTAAAGCCGAGTTGGCGCTCATTGCGCAGGACTTGCCGGCAGAGATCGACATTCCTGTCCTCTGCCCGCCGACGCTGGTGAACGGCTCGCCGAGTAAGAGCAAGCATCATAGGATTGTCCGTTTGAATCCAGCGGAGGCGACGGTCCTGAATAGTGCCGAGAAGGTCCCCTACCTGCTTATGGTTGAGATCTTGAGAGATGACTTTACGTTTGATCCAGACACTACGGAGAACGAGCGGCTCCTTGGGACGCTGCTCTCCGAGCAAGGGTCGAAGAGGAGGTTATTTGACCTGAGTGACGCGCCGCGAGTGCACACTACGGCGCGTGCCAGTGAACCTATAATTGACAGTGTCTTTGAGCCGACGTCGGGTGACTTGGGCAGCTCACCCTTATTACGAGGCTCGGAAGACGGCTTCTCGGCAAGGTCACCAGGGATGCTTCATCCCACACACAGCTCTCAAAGAGTCGTTAGTTCACCGATACTGCCTTCCACCTCTGACCTCGCGACCCCCCGCAGCTCGGAGACCTCAACATCCAGATCCACGAGCCCTCAAGGAACGGCGAGGAGGAAAATGACGCTACAACACCGTCAAAACGCCTCTATCGACCAGCCGGACTTTTCTGCCTTAGCAACACACATGCGGACAGCAGCGCAGATGCTCTCCCAGCTGGAGGCCACGAGCGGAAAACGGCCAAAGCAGGAGGTAGAAGCCATCAGGTCCAAGATCATCGCGAGCATGCAGAGTCTCGAGGAGCAGAGCTTCGACTTGGATGACGGACACGGTCCGACGTTCGATACCATCATGGCCAAGGCGAGCGCTGCGTCCGCCGCAACCGCCGCGACGACCGCGACCGCTACCCCGACCAACCCAGACCTAGACGGCGACTCGGCGCTAGAGCCGGCGCTGGACGCCAATGCGGGCGTGGCGAGAATGGAGAACGACTTCAAGACGGGCGGCCTCCAGCGGAAGGGTGACCGCGACGACCCTAGCGCGGCTGTCTTTGGCGAGGCATGGCAGGCGAAGAAGGAGCGTATCCGCACCACATCGCCCTACGGCTGGATGAAGAACTGGGATCTCGTGAGCGTGATTGTCAAGACCGGGTCAGACCTCCGGCAGGAGGCCTTTGCATGCCAGCTCATCCGCGTGTGTCACAAAATATGGGTGGACGCGGGGGTGAACGTCTGGGTGAAACTGATGAGGATCCTCGTGACAGGAGAGGCCTCGGGTCTCGTTGAGACCATCACGAACGGGGTGTCGCTCCACTCCATCAGGCGGAGCCTGACGCTCGCGTCTATCGAGTCGGGGCAGAACCCCCGGCGGCGAATGGCGACGCTGAAGGATCACTTCGTCAAGGCGTTTGGCGGGGAAAACAGCGACGCGTACAGGGCGGGCGTTGACGCCTTTAAGCGGTCGCTGGCGGCGTATAGCATCCTGTCGTATATCCTGCAGCTCAAGGACCGGCATAACGGGAACGTGCTCATCGATAGCGAGGGTCACATCGTGCATATTGATTTCGGCTTCATGCTGTCCAATTCACCGGGCTCGGTCGGGTTCGAGGCCGCGCCGTTTAAGTTGACGTACGAATACGTCGAGGTCTTGGGGGGTGTCGGTTCGGATGAGTTTGAAGATTACAAGAGGCTGTGCAAGCAGGCGTTCCAGGGTGAGTCTCCTTTAACTACCCCCAGTCGAAGACAAGTTGTCTAACGGGAATTCCTTATAGCACTCCGCCGCTCGGCCGACAACATCATTGATCTTGTGGCGATGATGGGTCAGGAGTCCAAGATGCCGTGCTTCGCAGCCGGTGTGGTGACGGCGACGAATAGTCTCCGGCAACGGTTCCAGCTGCAGCTGAGTGCCGACGCTGCGGAGCAGTTTGTTGAACAAGACCTCATCGGGAAGTCATTGGGGAGCTACTACACCCGGCTGTAAGACATTCCACCTCCCTCCCAGTCAGGAAGAATTGACAGTGTTAACGCCCTGTGTAGCTATGATACGTTCCAGTATAGGACGCAGGGCATATACTAGTCCAGGGCCCAAGATCTCCGTTTGGCTGCTTCGTGGTCGTTTTGAGACACTTTTTTTTTCGTACGGTCTTGAGCATTGGGTGATATAAAGAACACATTCCTGGGTGCATACGAGAGAGGCGTTTTAAGTTGGTGTTTTCTGGTCTTAGACTATCGTATATACAACTGCGAATTGGAAGCCACGGCCGTGAGCAGATGTAGTCTGTTGGAAACGACTAACTATGTAAGTCAGGGCTCGGATGTCGACCATGGTAGGTCTCGTTAACACCAACAGTGCATGCTGCCGGTGTCGAAGAAGTTCTGGGCTCCTCAAGGCCAGCGGGTGGCGTCTTTGGTAGCGGAGCGCCTACTTCCCACGCAAAGGAACGTGCCGTCTGGTGATGGAATAACCTGTTACGCTCCAAGGAGAGTTCTTGTCCTCACGATGATGCGGCTTGCCTCCAGCTTGTAGGCATATCCCAAGGCAGCGCGCAAGCGCTCCGTATGGCACGCTTTACGCAGCCCTTCTCTGCTTCCGGCTTCCAGCCGGTGGCGCCGCCGCATCGCCCTCGCCGCCGCCCATCCCCCCCATCCCAGCCAGTCCCTTGGCCTTCCCCGCCAACTGCACAGCCTGGTACGCCCCATAAGCAGGCACAACGGCCCAAAGCCACCACGCTCCATCCCCAAACACCAATGCCAGCACCACGCACGCCCACGTAACCCACACGACATCGAACATGGCTCCCATGAGCCCCCCTCCCGCGAGGTCCTGCCCGGGGTTCCTCAGATTCCCCGTCGCATCCCTCGTCGGCCGCCCGGACCTTTCGAGGACGAACTGCGCCGCCAGCGCCGGTATCGACAGCGGTATGTAGAGCTTCAGGGAGCGCGATCCTGGGCGTAGAGCGGCGTTGAGGACGAAGAGGCCGTTGATGAGGAGAGAGAGGAGGTGCAGCGTCTTGAGGGAGGCGGCGTTCGCGCGCGCGAGGTCCTTTTTCGCTTTTTGGGCCATTTTGGAGGAACGTCTGGGCGGTGTCGCGTCGTAAGCGGAGGAGAATGACTGGTTCGCTGTCGAGAGAGGAGTGGACAGTCCCAGATTTGAGCTTTGGCGGGGATTGGATCGGTGATGTCAACTTCGTTGGAGCTTCGGAGGATGCGCGTCGTCGAGTTTATTCATCCCGTCAGTTTGCGAGACAGTCACAGTGCATATATTATGTAAAACTGTGTAAAGGGGCTCCTTCCTCCATCCACGTCGTGTAAGTCGCACCCGACCTAGAACGAACCGTCGGTTCCTCTTGCCGAGATGTTTCTCAGATATATCTATGGACGCCCGTGTACATACGTAATCCACTCCCGATTACTAGATGGCTGCTGCTCTAGCTGCAGAGAAGAGTATTTCCTAGCTCTTTGCCCTTACTTCCTGCGCATGTCTCGACGAGTAGTGTTCTATCACAGCGAACAACATTTCCACGAATTAGAAAATTCGTCGACTCCCAAGAGAGTAGGTCCCTGGTGATTATATACTCTCTCCCTTGTCTATCATTTTGCCTCTCAATCTTGCTTGCCTTCCTCCCTACCAGCTCTGTTCCGTCTTCTTAACCAGGCTCGATCGTGGATGACCTACTGCCTTAGATTGCGCCCAGCACGGCGATTCTATAGCACAGGCCCTTCGAAGACAGCATAACTATAAGATCACGCGTTGTTTTCGAACATCATAGTTAGGTATCTCTCCTCGATGTAGCTCTGTTTCCCCTCGCCGGGATGCACCCGCTGGCTTTGTCTTCCTCCTGGCAGACACATGTATCTGAGCACTAGGCTTAACCTGCTCCATCTCAATGCCATACTTACTGAAGCCAACCTCAATCAGGAATGTCGGCGAGCAACCCCGCAATTGTAAAACGAGTCCTCCGGGAAACCATCTACTATCATCTCGACCACCAACTGCTCAACAACGCGCTGTTCTTCGCCGAACGACTCGCCGCTTTCGATTCTCACTCCGTACAATCGCGACTGCTCCTGGGAACTTGTCATTTCAGACTCGGTCACTACCACAGCGCCGTGGAGACTCTCAAGCCCGGCACCTTCAAGAGCCCAGACTTAGATTGCACGTGGATCTACGCTCAGTGTTGCTTTGCACTCAAAAAGCACAAGGATGGAGTTGCCGCCCTGGAAAACTCCAAGCCTCTATGGCCTCAGACGACCAGGATCGGACGAAGCCGGCCTTCCGTGCGAGGCATAAGTCCGGACCGAGCTGCATTGCTGTGTCTTCTGGGGAAACTCTACAGGGAGCTCGACGACACTGAAAAGGCGGTACATCACTTCGAATTCGCATTGAAGCTTAATCCCTTTATGTGGGACGCGTTTACCAACCTATGTGACATGGGAGTGGTCGTGTCCGTGCCCAACGTCTTCAAGGTCACCGACTCCCTAGTGCAGAGCTTTGACTCGTTCCGGGAAGATGCGTGCGTCGGAACCGTCTCCGACACTACCAGCAGCCCTGTTCAAAGGTCATCCGTTCAGGATTTGTCAAAGAATAATGATGCTCCTAGCAACGTTGGCGTCAACCATCAAACGTTCTCTCCCTCGATCAGAGTAGCTGACCGCTCCGTATCGGAACTGGAAGGTGCAAAGCCTACAGTGTCTGCCTTGGCGGCTTTGAAGTTAGATTCAGGGGAACCGTCGGCTTCACTGCCACCCCTAGAAGACTCGTATCCTCCTCGAAATGCCCAGCCAGATATATTCCGCGACTCAGTGAGAAAGGCCCGGAGACAGGTCACAGAGTTGGCTTCGAATGGGGTCTTGCCACGCATGGCGAGGGGAATGGTAAGCAAGAAGAACTCTCGGAAGGACGACAGGGAGAACGATGGGAAGCAACAGCCGACGCAGGACACGCCTCGGGACTCTAGCCTCTCGGCCACTCCGACTAAGGGTCGAAAGAGACGCAGGTCAGAAGATCGGCTTCAGGGCAAGCTCCCAGGCGCTGAGGAGACTGCTGGCATGACACGACGCCGCGGTGCAGACTTGACGTCACCCGAATCGTCGACTTCCCAAGTCACTGATGTCCACCGAGAGCAGCATAACGCCCCCAACACCTGCCCACCAAGGGCGTCGAAGAAGGCTAGACGCCTTCTGCCCAGGCTCATACAGCCAACACATAACGAGTCCAAAAGTCAGAGTACAGAGTCGCATGGAGATAGAAACAGGCGGCGGAGATCTGAGGACAGTGGAGGGGATGCAGTTAAGACCGGTATGCCAGCCCGCCCAAACTGGATTGTCAAGTCGCTACCGTTGATGGACAAAAAGCCCGATGCCCCGAGGTTCGCAGCTGCATCCTTGAAATGGACGCTCAATCTTCTCAAGTCACTGGGGACTGGATACTACGCATTGTCTCGCTTCAAATGCGAGAAGGCGTTGAAGGCCTACAACCAATTGCCCCATGACCAGGAGCAAACGCCGTGGGTTCTTGGGCAGATGGGACGAGCATATTTCGAAAAAGGGTCCTACTACCAGGCCGAAAACGTCTTCCAAGAACTGAGAACGAGAGCACCCACTCGGCACCGAGACATGGAGATATACTCGACCGTTTTGTGGCACCTTGATCGGCATGCGGAGCTCTCATTCCTGGCACATGAGCTTCTCGACCTATCCTGGCACTCACCAGAAGCGTAGTGCGCTCTGGGAAACGCGTTCTCGAGGAACCGAGAGCACGAACAGGCGCTCAGGTGCTTCAACAGGGCCTCGCAGCTTGACCCTTCCATGCCCTACCCATACACGCTCCAGGGCCACGAATACGTCGCATGTGACGACTACGAGAAAGCGCTCACCGCATACCGGGCGGCATTGGGGGTCGACAAGCGCCATTACAACGCCTACTATGGCATCGCAAAAGTGTACGAGAAACTGGGAGGCCTGGACAAAGCATACGCACAATACCTCGCGGCGTCCTCGATCAATCCCACGAACGCCGTCTTGATCTGCAACATCGGGACTGTGCTCGAAAAGCAGGACCACTTGGGACAGGCCTTACGCTATTACACCAAAGCGACGGAGCTTGCGCCCAAGGCGGCATACATGCGGTTCAAGAAGGCGCGAGTTCTCCTCATCATTGGGGAAAGAGAGGCGGCGCGGGAGGAGCTGATGATTGTGAAGGACCTGACCCCAAACGAGGCGACGGTACACTTTCTGCTCGGGAACCTATACAAAGCGGCGGGCGAGAAGCACCAGGCGATGCGCCACTTTACACATGCTCTGGCCCTCGACCCGAAAGTACGTAATTTGCCCACCCGCTTGGGAGCGGTAAACTAACCCGACACATTCGAGCACAGGCATCATCGCAGATCAAGGAGGCCATAGAAAGCCTGGGTGACGATGGTCCTAGAGGGAACCAGAGGACCGGCCGCCGGGGTTCTGGGGATAGCGACTTTGACGACACGACATTCGAAGGGGAAAGATCAGAGCCCTGGGTAGAATAGACGAGGTGCAATGGAACAGGCCCTGGGATACTGGGTTTCGCCACGATAGAAGGGAGAACGGACACATGCTCTCAACCACGGTGGGTATCAAATATGGGCTCTAGTCAGAGCTCAGCCGTCAACAAACGCACAATGACGCCCTCCTCACTGACCCGGTGGGATACTAGATGGGCAAGACAGCTCGACTAACTGGCTCGGAGGTCTAGCACTAGATAGAGAGTATAGAATAACACACACGTAACCAGTGGTACATGGTGCCGAGAGCTGGGTGACTTGAGGCTGGATTGAGAGTTCAAACCAGAAGGCGACGGGCCGTTGCAGGTGCGTGGGGCGTAGCGAAGCTTGAAGGCGCGGCAAAACGTCGGAGGATACAGACCCTTGGCTCCTTGGACCCACTCCAGAGAAGCTTGGGCCACGACGAATCAGCCGAGAAGCCAATAAGAAAATCCGACAGCTCCCAAGAATAATAACACCCAAAAAAGAGCGCGCGTGAGGCCCATTTCCAAGCCCGCCGACTCGCGCCAAACCGACGGCCCACCCCGCTCCCCAAAATTAAGTCGGTACTTGCCCAGATCAGCGGCGCAAACAATCGGTACATCTGCACCGCATTCTGCCATTTCCAGATTGGGACTAGCCGCTCCCTCCGCGCTGCCTGATTATTTTTACTGATCCGCGGATGCGCTGCAGCAGCCCACGCCCCCCGTCCCGACCTATTTATTTTCCGCTACACCCCGCCCTCTGCACCTAACTTCTCCCCCCACTCCATTCCTCGTCCCCGTTGTATCGCGACTTCTTCCATCACAAACGTCATCACGACAACCACGTACCAAGCATCTCAATACTTTTAAACCTTATTCACAATGACTGGACGTAAGTAGCATCCAATTTACCCTAGTTTGGCGACGTCGTGATCGCGTGGCATCGTGTCGACGCGTTCAAAGCATCCACCGCACGTTACGATACCCTCATCTGGACTTTGAGGCTAACTCTCCACAGGCGGCAAGGGCGGCAAGGGCCTCGGCAAGGGCGGTGCCAAGCGCCACAGGAAGATTCTTCGTGACAACATCCAGGGTATCACCAAGCCCGCCATCCGTCGCCTTGCGCGTCGTGGTGGTGTCAAGCGTATCTCTGCCAGTAAGTCGCCGCCCCACTCACGTCGCATACCCAAGAACGTGTCCTGACAAGACCACCAGTGATCTACGATGAGACCCGCGGTGTCCTCAAGTCCTTCCTCGAGGGCGTCATCCGTGACGCGGTCACCTACACCGAGCACGCCAAGCGCAAGACCGTCACCTCGCTCGACGTCGTCTACGCGCTCAAGCGCCAGGGCCGTACCCTCTACGGCTTCGGCGGTTAAACGGTGTCTTTTCTTCTCGACTACTCTTTTTCTTCCGCTTGTTTGAACTCTTCAGGGAAACGGGACAAATGGCATCTGGTACATGATTTGGGGGTGTTTTTGTTATAGGACGCGTGAAGCAGACGTGTTTCGGTGTCCTTGGCGTTCAGGGATGGGGCCAGGGTTTTTCTGTACTTTACGAATATGGGGGTTATCATGAGGTGTGGACGCGCATCGTCCGATGAATTCAGGCCGCCACGGCGGTTATTGATTGCACTGTTTACTGTGCACGCGTCGTGACTTGCCTAAAACGGCGATTTCTGGGAGTTGTAATTTTAAGAAATTGGTATCATAACATTGGTCGAGACCGTGATTGTGAGTGCCATGCCGCTGGTCCCGTGCTTTTCAGGACCAGCGTTAATTGCTCCCACCTTCACCCTTTTGTCTTGCTCCTCACCCGTCTCGCGTTGTGGCGGATCTTTCGCTCCCTGTACACCTTTTTGCTCTGGAGCACGCCGTGTAAGATCGCCCGCGTCTCATGACAAATTCCTCCCCGCATACACCCAACTCTCGTAGACGCCTGGAATGCGTCCTCACAACCCGTCCGATCCCGTGTCCCCTACACCCGCACCCCACAGATCCCTCCCCTACAGGTATTTCCTCCCCGCCGCCGCAACCCTCTGCCGGAAAACAGGACTCGTGACCTCCATGTCCGCCCTGTAGAAAGGGTTCATGATGGCCTTGATCCAGTTCTCGTGGACCTCTGTGAAGAAGCTGCGGACGGCCTCCTCGGTGGCGGAGGAGAGGGGGTTCGCGGCGACGGAGGAGGAGCGGATCGAGGGCGAGGGCGCGGCGGGCTGGTGGAGGAGGAGGAACTTTGCGTTTGTGGGGGTTACGTAGGCGGAGATGTAGTTGTTGAAGAAGCGGTCGATGTGCTTTAGGTACCTGGTCGGAGTGGCGGTTAGTTTGCGGGTCTGCCGCGGGAGGCTGCCTTGGTGATGGTGAAACGCGGAGACGGACGAGCTCTAGGGGCTTAGAGGACGGGATGGGGAGAGGTCGGATAAGAAGGGCCGGGGGAGGGGAGGCGTACATCTGGCCACTGGACCACTGCACCTCCTCGAGTATATCCAGCGAGCTGTGCACGATGAACTGGTTCATAGACCGCGCCTGGTCGGCGAAGTGCGCCGCGCCGTCGCCGCCCTGCTTCGACGTGCCGAACTCGTACTCGAAGAGGGGGTTGTCCTGCGTGCCGACTATGACAAAGTAGTAAGACATGTCGGGCGAGCGGGAGCTTCCTCGGAAGCGGGCTATCGAGAGGAGCTGTATCTTGGGTTGGGCGGGTTCAATTCCCTCCTGGCCGGGGACGGGCGTGCGTTGCAGGGCGTGGTGGTGAAGGTGCTGAGGTGCGACGTGTAAGAGTGGGGCGCCGGATGTGGGTTTCATTGGCTGGGGCGCCCGGCCCCCAAAAAGCTTCGGGTCCAAATTTCGAACATTGTTTGAACAACGCCAAACCGACCCGACCGACCAGCGATAACCCACACGCTCCCTCCCTCGCCCGACCGAATACCGACCCTCGCACGCGAGTCCTTACGAGGAGGGGAGAACAAAAAAAGCACAACAATGTTCGGCGCCTTCCGCATCACGTCGCCGCTGTCGGGCGGCCTCCTCTGGAAGACCCCCTGGCGGCTCTCCAAGTTCCAGAAGCGCCGCCAGCGCATGAGGCTGCGGGCCGTGGACAACGTGGTTGCGACGTTGGACGCGGCGCTGGCGAAGAAGGGAGAGACGCTGGAGAGCGTGGAGAGGTGGAAGAGGGAGATGCCGACCGAGGCGGAGATGGTGCCCCGGGACAAGTACAGCATCTTTGATCGCAAGGTCAAGGGGTACCGGAAGGGGATTCACAGTGAGCTCTTCTCCCTTGTGGCTTTTCGGGTGGTGGACTGGTTTGAGCGGAGTACTGATGGGTCTAGAACTGCCGAAGTGGACGAGGGTCTCGCAGCGGGTCAACCCGCCCGGTTATTAAGGCGTGTGGAGGACGGGAAGGACGGACAGGACTTGGAGGGTGCCGAGGAAGCGGATATCTTGGACGGATGGTGTGCCGGACGGCCGGTAACGCTCGATGCGACCACGATGGGGAGCGGCGGATGCCTCGCGACGTCGGGCTTGTACAATATGTCGTGTATCGTGTATATCTACGAGGGAAAGCGAACTTGGACTTGGACGGGTAGAATCGTCCCAGGTCCGGGAAACATTGACGTCTTCATTCACAATGGGTTAATAACTTCTCCGAAGCCCGTCTGCAGGGACTGGACTCTGTCTCATGGCTTGTAAAGAACCACGACTACTTCTTATCACATCTTGTCTCGGACCCTTCAACTCACTAGAAGCTAATTACCGAATCGTACAGAACAACTCCAATACCCACCCCCTACCTTGACTTCCCATATTCCGCCTCTCCATCCCTAAGCCTATCCGCCTCCCTCATCCTTTCCGACTGCAGCGCCCTCCCGAGCCCGCCCCGCCCCTCGTCAAAGTCCTCCCTGTACTCGTCCCTCACCTGGCCGCCGGACCTCCCGCGGCCGTACTGCCTCCCCTCCTCGAAGCCCGGGTCGAGGTCGGTGCGGATGACACGCTCGTCGAGCTTGGTGCCACCGATGTACTTCATACAGTCGAGAGCGTCCTGGTGGGTGTAGTACTCGACGAAACAGAAGCCGCAGGGTGTCTTGGAGAAGCGGTCGAGGCCCATGACGAGGCGCTTGATCTCGCCCACCTTGCTGAAGAGCTCGTAGACCTGTTCCTCGGTTGTGTAGAAAGATCTGGAAGGATGTGAGTATGGCCGCGTGAGTCGCAAAGAGGAAAAAAAAAGAAAAAGAAAAGCGGATGGTAGACGGTGAGCAAGGTGAAGGAGTGCATGAAGCGATATGTGATGGCACGCGACGGCGGTAGCCCGCTTCCGCACTGGAGGGATTCATTACTCACAGGTTTCCTACGTAGAGCGTTGTCGCGTCCTTGAGAGGATCCTCCTGCGACTGCTCGGGCTCCTGCCTCATCTCATCATCGCCGTCGCGGTCCCTGTGATCCCTCCTCCGTTTCTGCCCAGCACGTCAGGTTAGCGGGCACTCGTGGGCGATGAGTTATGTGAGAACCAGGGCGAGTCCTTACCCGGCCGAGGAAGTAGGCGCTGGGCCTGTCGAGGCGATCGACGGTGTTCCGCTGGAATTGAGTCATCTCGGCGGTTCAAAGCCTTGTTCGCGCTGCGGTGGGATGAGGGAAGGTGTTGCGGCCCGCGCAGGTGTGAGAATAAGGTCCGCCTCGCGAACTGAGGCTTTGAGACGATTGGGCAGGAGTTGAGGGAGCTGCAATGGTGGGCAGATTGGGGGGGGGGGGGGACCACACTGATACTCAGAGGTCCATGTAAACTGTGCGTGAAGAAAGGTACACTCAGGTACCCCATGCCGTCTAAGCTAGTGAGTGCAAGGCTGGTTCCCATGGCGAAAAGTGGGTCTCGTGCCTTGGTGCAGAAACGCGCGCCAGTCGAAAGCAACCTCGCCCGACGACAGCTCCAAGAATTTTTGAGCCGACGCACCACCTTCTTCCCACGCCGCCCTCCCCACCGCAACCGGGAACCAGGGAGACCCTCGAATCACACACCCTCCTCGGCACATCTCGCCCCGTACCGTGGCGTCACTGCCCCAGCACAGCAGCGATGCCCAAGATCAAAAGCTACACGCCCGGGTGGCTCTCCAAGGGTTCCCCCGGGAACAACCTGTTCGCGCCCTCGACCGACGTGTCCCGAGCCTCCCTGCCGGCGTCCTACTCGGGCAAATCTAAGAAGGGGCCGTTGAGCGGGCCCAGGCGCACGATTGCCCGCAGGGGCACCGAGTTCTTCGTTGCAAACGGCAGGGAGATACGATGGGGCGACCTGGTGTATCTCAAAGAGATGCACGCCTCCAGGGGGGCGGGCCACGTTAAGCGGGAGGACTCAGACGACGACGATACCGTGGAGAGCATAGAGAACCGCGCGGCGGGGTTTAGGGTAGGTTGCTGTCCGACCTCTACATACAAGTTGTTGCTGCCATGGAGGCGCCCCTGCAGCATCCGCACCCGCCTCACTATTCGACGGGCTCAAAGCTAACTCCCGGCACTGCAGATCCTTACAACCCCGGTGGCCGACGACATTAAGCAGCTAATCATATCACCCAACGGGAACCTCCTGGCAATCGTCACCACGTATACCGTGCACATCTGCCTCCTGCCAGACCCGAGCCACCTCACGAGCGAGGACACCGAGCCCATCCGGCCTAAGATCTGGACCCTGGGCCCCACCACCCACGTCACCTCGCGCTCCCCAATCGCGTCGACCCTGTGGCACCCCCTCGGCGTCAACGGCTACTGCCTCGTGACCGTCTCCACCGACTCGATCGTCCGTGTCTGGGAGCTCTCGCTCGCGGACCGCTGGTCGTTCGACAGCCCCACCCTTTCGATCGACCTCAAGAGGTTGGCGGACGGGACGTCCCTCGACCAGGACTTTACCGCCTCGACATCGGCCACGAATGCCGGCTTCTCCCCCGACTCGCTGGAGATGGAGGTTGCCTCGGCGTGTTTCGGCGCTAGGTCGTCCGGGGGCTGGAATCCGTTTACTCTGTGGATTGCGATGCGAGAGGGGGACGTCTATGCTCTCTGCCCCCTGCTGCCGTCGAAGTGGGCGCCCCCGTCGGCACTCATCGCCTCACTATCGGTGTCGATCGTTACCATGGTGGGCGCCATAGAGGACGACCCCACCGTCTCAGAGACGCAGAAGCTCCTGGCGCAGCAGCAGCTTGCTTGGATGGGCGACATTGACTCGCAGGAGCCTTACCTCATGGACGTTGCCCTCGGCGATCCCGCGATCGAAGTCTACTCTCGACCCACCAAGCCGGGCGCCATCCCCCGGCTGCAGGGGCCTTTCGAGTTCATCGCGAGCCCGGATACCGAGGACGACATAGACTGTGAGCTTACGGACATCCTTGTGATTGGGTCCAAGGTCGAGGCGGACGAGCTGATGGGTGACGACTCGGATTTTGACATCGACGAGAGCGACAGGGAGGGCCTGTCCATGAGTCTCATCTGCCTTCTGTCGACTGGCGGCCAGGTCAGGGTGTGCCTCGACCTCGAGGGTGTAGAGGCCCAATGGCTGCCCCCCAAGAACAAGTCGAGGCTGGGGCGGCTTCTCTCGCTCTCGGAGAATCCCACGCTCCTCACGTTCCAGGCCATGGACAGTATGACCCCCGTCGAGGCTAGCCCCGACGGCTGGCCGGTGTTCAGTGTCGACGTCATGTCGCGGTACTCCTTCTTCGTGACCCACCACGCGGGCGTCACGTACTTCTCGCTCGCACCCTGGGTGTTCCGGCTCGAAAGCGAGATCCAGGACGCTGGCGGCCAGGGTTCCGAGTTTAGGCTGGGACTGCTGGTCAACTCGCACAACTCGGTGCGGGAGCGGCTCTACACGCAGCCATCGGCCGACGCGGCGGCACCGCTGGCGGCGTGCAGCGTCATTAGCGACCCTGACCTCGGGTACGCGGCCGTCTCGGCTACGGCTTACGACCCCGTGGTGCTAATCTTTGACACACCCGACGACGACTTTGCGCTTGTCAAGGAAGAAGAAGATGACGTGTCGTCTATTCGGGAACTCCCGATGGAGCCCAGCCAGCCCCTCTACACCTACGAGCCGCGTCCCGCGTTCCAAGTCTCCCACGTCTTCGACCAGGACTCGCAGCTCCCCGTCCTCCTGGAGCGCCTCCACTCGTCGCGCCACAGGGTGGCTGTCAGCCAGGAGGTGCGGCTGAGCCCGCTGACGCTGCAGGTCCTCACCGAGGCGCACCGGATGCTCAGCGAGGAGACGCACCGCCTCGGCCTCGCGGCCTCGGAGCTCTTCATCAAGTGCGACCGCATGCGTGCCGAGATGCGGGAGCACCTCGCCAAGGCGGCGGAGACCAAGTCCAAGATTGACAAGATTGTGGGGCGCGGCGACGGCGAGGGGGCGTCGGACGGGGAGAGAATCGGGGGCAGGATCGCGAGGGCGAAGGAGAGGCACGAGGAGCTTGCGGAGAGGCTGGAGAGGCTGAGGAGGGTAGTCACGCAGAGGGCGAGAAGGGAACTGTCGAGCCAGGAGAGGGGCTGGATGGAGGAGGTGAGGGGCTTGGAGGCTAGTGTCCTGGGGACGAGCTCCGCGGTCGCGGTTGCAAAGACGCCGGCTAGGGGGGTGGCGAGGAGAATGGAGGAGGTGGAGGGGCTTGCGGAGGAGCTGCTGCGCGAGGCTGGGGAGCTAGACAAGCGTAGGGCCGGCGGGGCCAACGGCAGGGCGGAGGTGAGGGTCCCCGGGGAGATCCGGAGGGCAAAGGTCCAGCAGGTGAGGGAGCTGCTTTCGAGGGAGGAGGCCATGGTTGCGGCCGTCTCGGGGAGGTTAGAGAAGCTACAGATGGGGCTGCAATAGATTGGGTACGGAGGCGTGGGGTTTACGGGGGTGTCTTGGGCTTGCTTGCTACGAGTACTTACGATGAGAAGCCGGGGAGGGGGGAGGGGGGGGGGGGGGGGGGGGTATAATGAATGTAGAGTAGGTTTGAACAGCGGAACATGAATCTCTGCGCGGGTGGCTACCCTGGTGAGACCCGGGTCATACCTGGCTTCGCGTCGGCACCCAAGCGGGGGGAACTACACGGTGGTTGCCCCGGAAGGTTTCTTCATCCTTTGGTCTACGGGCTACGGAGGGGGCGGAAGACGGGGAAATCTCACGCCTGTCTTTGAGGCGGGCTTACACGTTGACCAAGATGCCGTGAGCCATTCCGGTGGGGCCGGGGGGGGGGGGGGGGAAACGAAAGTGCGTGTCTCTGTCTGTCGGCCTCTTGGACGCGCTTCACCCCTCCCCCCTCAGCTTTTACGTCATCCCTCTGCTTTGGACGTACCGAGTCCGTGATTGCCAGGAGACTCTCGCTAGCCCCTGCTGGCCGGCCCTGTAACGTGGACGCCACGGCAGCCGTCGTTTGCAGTTGGGCGGCATCCTGAGCCGGGCCCCGTCGGGCCCCCACGGAGCCGCGCCGGCAGGACAACGGGGCTCTGGGTGTTGTTGCGCCTTAGCCCCGCGCCAGGAGCAACAGGCCCATGGCTCGGAGGCATAGGAGAATGGGATGTGACGGGATGGAGGCCGTCTCAGCTGGAAGCGGCTCGTCTGTGTGTTGGCGCCGTCATGTCGTCTCCTGCATGTGATCGAAGCCTCGCCGGGATCTTCTCCCTGTATAGACGCGGGAATACAGGGGGGTTTTTCTGGTTGGTGGTAAATGCTTTGAGTACCGGGAACACTTTGGTCCAATGATGTTCCGATGGAGGTAGCTGCACTATGGCGGGAAGGCTGTGGCTGACTCGCGCAGTCCAATCGATGAGGATAGGGCGGAGGCCCCGATGCCGCCACCTCGTGCGGCTGCGGGAGTCAAGTGAAGTTATATCTTGCCACAGGAGCAGACGCCGTCGGATCCCTGACCACGGCGGCGGTAGACCAGTGACTGGCGGTATGAGCCAGTGAGGAGGAGCGCCTCATGTAGTCCCGGCATCCACCCGGGACCAGAATCGTCAATCATGTTTGCCTCTTCTAACGGTACGCAGAGAACCTTGGAAGGCGGGGGTACATCCTGGAACGAGGAGGTCTGTGAGGGAGGAACCCGGAGCGCCGGGGCATGGACGGAGCTCCGTGGAGCCAAAGGGCGGTGTAGGCTCGGCAGGGGGTCGTCGTGATCAACCGCCGTTGCCCGCGATGTCGAGTGTCCCTGCTGCCGCGGACTTACACGTGGACAGACGAGGACCGGAGGTCTCCCGGCGCGCGTACAAGATGGAGGATAAAGAATAAAAGAATGGAAAGAGATCAGAAGGGCCGAGGAAGCACGTCGTGTCTGCCAGGCCACTTACATCCCGCGCTGCCAAACGAAGACGTGGACGTGGACAGACCCCAAGGTCGGAGCTTGGGATCGGGCTGAATCCACCGGTGCGTCACAGGGACCCGAGGTACTGGCGCAAGTACACATGGCGGCCGGCGCTCCAAGTCACCACGTACGGGGTCTCAGGCCACACCTTGGCATCTACCAGGACCAGCCTCCGGCGCCGCCACCAGAGCTCGACCCGCCCCTCCCTCCTTTCCCTCCGTGCGGAAGAACACCTAGTTTCAGCGCCGCCACCAGAGCTCGTCCTTGGGCTCACGGACACCAACAAATGTCCCGCCTGCGAGCATGCAGGCGGGTGCCCGGTGCCAGAACGCGCCCTCGGCCAACCGGTCCCAACCCGCAAGGCCCTGGCGGCGACAATGATAGGCAGTGTCTGGTTTACCAAGCGCCGGCTATCAGGGCGGCATGGGGGGCCAGACGGGGCCTCCCTGCCCCTTAACCGTACCCCCGTGTTGGTCTAGAAGTCCGGGGTACGAAGTTCCTGAAAGTGAGGCGGGCGAACGGCCCACAATCCGTCTGGCCTCTTTCCTTTTCCTTTTCACCACCTCAATTACCCCATCGAATGTCTCGAGGATTCCGAAGGCCGAAAGGTCGGGGGCATCGTGTCCAGTGTCTTTAGATATATAGTCTTACTCTTCCCTTTTAGGTTGTCTTCCTCCTGGGCATCGGCTTGCCGCTACACCCGACAACCACCAATAGTTGGCAAGGGAAAAGGCCTCTGATAGCCTTCCTACCACGTTCCTGACTAGTATTAGAGCCACTATTTTCTCTCTTTCAACATCTCATATTCTTCCGGAAACCTTGAAGCCATGGTCCTGAGGAGGCCGTCCGACGCCCCGACGCCGCTGAGCTCCGGCTGGACGACGTCCGCGTTCCCCGCCGGCCTACCGACCTCGCCGAAGCCCACTAACACCGCCGCCGCCCATCGCAACGTCACCTACGTCGACATCCAGGCCCTCATAACGAGTACGTGGCCTCCCCCCACCCAACCCAAAAAAAAAAAAAAAAAAAAAAAAAAGACAAATGGTGCAACGCTAAATAGAGAGACAGACAACTGCTCCCTCCTCCACCCCGGGCGCCTAACACTCGTCACCTCCCACCGCGACAACACCTGGACGGCCCACATCACCCGCGGACCCCGCATCCTCCTCTCCGCCTCGGGACGGCATCTGAATGGCGCCCTCGATGCCCTGCATCGCAAGTCCGCCGAGGCGATCGCCTCGCGCCTGGTCGCTGGGCCGCCTCCCCTCAACTACGCCGAGATGGACAGTTACCCCGAGGATGGCGAGGACGGAGAGGAGGACAAGGAAGAAGAAGACAAGGACGAGGCAGGCGAACGGAGAGGGGAGGGGCATGAGGAGGAGGAGGAGGAGGAGGAGGAGTACGAGCCGTTCTGTGGACCAACCCCGGAGCCCTATCCCTGCCACGGGTACGGGCCCCGGCCCCGCACGCGCTTGCTCCCCGTGAGGAGGCCGGCCCCGCGGCAGCGCGTGGCCCCCCCGCCCCCGCCGCGGACTGCCCCCCCGTTCCCGCCGCCGGGGGACGCGGTCCCCCCCCCTCCACGGCCGCCGACCTCGCCGCGTCCGCCGCCGGCTGTCCTGAGGAGAGCTGCGGCTCCTTGAGTTGGCGGCTGGGAGTCCGATGGGGGCGGCAGGGTCTCCTACGCCACCCAGAGGAGATGTACGGGGCCAATGGACTGTTATGCGGGCGGCGACGCGGGCGCTCAACCTACCCCTTGTCCGTTCCATCCCTCTTCGCCCTTCACGCTCTAGCTCATGTCTTTGCCAATGCAGGAATGGGTGGGGGGCCCTTGGACAGGTCGGGCGTAGTCGGTATACCTACTACACGGGGGAATCTTGCTGCTTCATCTTCTGATTCTTTTTCACTCTATTGTGTTTACCTTGCTTTGCCTTTTTTGGGGATATTGTTAGCGTGGAGTCAACACCGGATCTACACTCCTAGTGTATCGGTCAGGGATAATACAAAAAAGCATATTGTGTGTGTGTGTGTGTGTGTGTGCAATAGAGTCATCTCCCTTTCCCTTCCTTCTCATATTCCTTTCTTACTATGGGTGTCGGTAAACGCATTGGTCAGGATATGGGTCTCTGGCGGCGTGTTGCAGGAAGGGGGGTCTTCGGCAAGGCGAAAATAAGAAGAAAGTGAGGCGGACGGCTGGGAGGTGGCTGGATCCTGGGAATGTCCTTGTCTTTCATGTTGACTCTGTATGACGGGAGGCGGGATGAATCGGCGTGAGTCTTGGTACACCGAGTATGTTTCTCCTGTGTATGCGCTCAGCGTGGAGAATCCGTCGATATATATACCTGAGGGGGAACTTTGATCCGCCGGTTATGGCGATGCTGCTGTTTCGGGCCTGTGTTGTCCGAGCCCGCCGGGCATACACGTTGCGATGTATGCAAGTGGCGAGCCCGGCGTGGGGTAGACCCGGCGCTAGCACCAGACCTTGGTTCAGTCGGTGGAGAGACGTATGGATTATGCTGGGGTGCTACTGGCACTCTCGGGCGGAAGCACGTGGCACGGGCCGGCGACGGACGATGCCCTGAATCCTCGGAAGGTGAGCCGAGCTGGGAGGTATATCGGGGGACATTGACACCGTCATCGAGCGGGAAATGCCGACGCAAGGCGTTCCTGCACCCCGACACGCGCCGCAGCAATGCGACGTACGCGTCCAATAAATGCCGACGGACACCTCCAGGGTGTGAGCGCGAGTGGATTTGGCGCCCCACCTGGCCGTCTCTCCCGAGCTTGGTGCGAATACGTCGTACCGACATGTGCTCGCCTCGCCTCGGCATGGAGAGAGACACACCGTGAGGGAACTGTGTGTTTCAATGCTGCTCTGGGCGTAGTATGATATATCGGGTGTTTATTCTTCCTTTTTGGGCCGGACGGCGGGGTCGCAGAACGCTCGGCTTGGCCGTACGGGTATCCTGTTGCCTTCGGAGGTTAGCGTCACCTTCCCACATGGAATGTAAGCTCCCTCGATGCTGAGAGCCACTCATGTAAGGACTGGGATGGTGACATAGGCATTATTCAAAAGCAATGTTGGAGTAAGCGGCTTCAAGTCAGCTACGGCTGAAGATCAACGCGGACGGGTTGACTACAGTAATGACAGCCATGAAGAGGGAAATGCAGCCAGCATGTCTCGTCTGTTCTGCTCCTACCCCCGGCTCTTGCACCTGAGAAATGACCTTTCTTGCCAGGGGCTTTTTCGAGCAAGCATATCATCGACCCCATCCTTGGGAAGCCCGTCGCCGTACTAACCGTCCTCGAAGCGTCCCCTCGTCCGAATCCGGGACATTCCCACACTTTAAGCGCCCTGAGACCTTCCTCGCCGTTCAGGAAGCCCATAGCTGCGGGTTGGGGGCTGCTTATTCTCTAGCACGTGGGCCTTTGCCTGGAAGCTTGGAGGAACGTGTCTGAAGCCGGCTGTTCGTAGCGGGCCAATGTAGTTATGAACAATATCCGTTGATGTACGGACCCCACATTCCTCGAGGAGAGTGCCTTTATGCGATTAACCTTTCACACCAGCTTTCTCAGTCACAAAACACTCCCAAAGAAGAGGTGATGACGGGCTTCTGGTAACATGTTCCAGTGTGGGAGCGGCATACATCCAGTTATCGGGTTGATCCACGGCGACTATGGACCAGACTTAGCAGGGGGTTATCTTCAGGATGTAGTTGGTTGTAATCTAGTTCGACGGATTCGCCAATGGAAACGACCTACTTGTGCCTCCTAGCCCTCCCGAGGAAATGTTTCTATTCCAGGGCGGCATCGGAGCTTCTTTCACATACCTGTTTCGGTGAGTGCGGGCTGGGCCGACTAAGCTCGCTTTCCGGACTGATGAAGAAAACTCAGCGATACCAATTACTTGTAGAGTATCATCCTCTGGGACTAAGAGGGAAATGGCCGTTTCGAAAGCTCCGCAGAGAACATCGCGAACCCCGTTATCGCTTCGTAAAACGCCGTATAACCAACCGCCTGTGGGGCGGAGCAGGGCTTATTACGCAGCCGAACCAACTCCCCAACGGACGCCATTGCCCTCTGATTGGATGCGTGAAAAGGCCCGCGCGGCCAGCGCAGAGCTACGGGTGGGTCACTCGCTGTAGGGCTCACCTAAACACCGATTAGCACCTGCCCAGCCCCACCAATACAGGCATTGACTTCGCTAGCGGGCGCCCCTGCGCCCTCCAGCCCGCCGCGGACTCCCCGCGTATACGCGGATAGCACGCAGGCACCATGCCCTCCGCGGACCAAGCGTCGCACCGGTTGCGTCGCCACCGCCGAATACGGTGGGATACGGAACGACGATCCCAGGAATCTTGGATCCCGGCTCCCATAAAGGGGCAGCCCCTCCTGCCACGCTTATCTTCACCTGTCGCCGATTTACTTTGTTAGTCGGGCACGAATCGGTCGACCATGGCTCCGACAGACACCCACGTTCCTCGGGCGCCAGCGCCAACGGGGAACGGCCCCGCTGACGCCTCGACTTCGTCGCCCGACACCCCGACCTCGACCTCGACCTCTCGACCGCCCTCCGTCCTCAACATGAGGCTACGAAGCTTGTCCAGGACGTTTGAGGAGTCGGACTTACCCGGGGGCTTCCTAGCCGCGACGGGCTCAATCGCCTCGTCCGTCGTATCCACTCCCGGCACCCACAGGAAGGGCTCCGTCGCGGAAAAGAATGGTGGGAGTACCTGGCTGCGCTCGGCTACGGGCGGGGTCTCCCCCCCCCAGGAAGCAGACGAGCGCGCGATTGAGCTGCCGCCGCTAACGGGAGGCACCCAAGCCGACTCGACGGAGGAGGGAGCGGTGAGCGCTCCCAGGCGTGACGCCGTGGGAGCCTCGGATCAAGGAACAATCCGCGAACGGGAAAGGACAAGCTACGAAGAAGGCGACGGCCTGGTGACGGCACGAAGCAAATCCGCCAGCACGACCGCCGACCCAGACGGACCCCCCCGCAGAACCGACACCGCACCCTTTGAAAACGGCTACCACTTCCCGCCCTCCCACGGTTTTTGGGGCTCCTTCAAGCTCGGCGCCATTGCCTTTGGCAAGTTTGCCGTTACGCCGCTCGGGTTCCTCGTCGTCATCTACGGCCTCCTGGTCGTGGCATTCGGTGGCCAGATCTTCCTGCTCCTGTGCAACGCCGCACCCGCCATGTGCCATCCTACCTGCGACCACATCGACTCGCCGCGGCGGAAGTGGATCGAGTACGACTCGCAGATCCTCAACGCGCTGTTTTGCGTCACAGGGTTCGGCCTTGCGCCATGGCGGTTTCGGGACCTATACTTCCTCGTGCGGTACCGGGCTCGCAAGGACGAGCTAGGGCTGAGGAGGCTGGCGGGCATCCATCGCGGGTGGTTTCGTCTCGGTGGCTCAGAGGATCTGCCGGCCGACCTCGGGCCAAAGACTATCGAGACATCCTTCAACGAGAGCATGGCGTCGGCTGTGCCCTACCCCACGAAGTCCATCCCCGACGCACCCCTAACGGGCACCCGCGCCCCGCCCACGAAGCTCTGGAAGCTGGACATGATGGTCTGGGCCCAGTGCTGGAATACCATCATGCAGGCCCTGCTCGCGGGCTTCATGTGGGGAATGAACCGGTACGACCGACCAAGCTGGTCGACGGGGCTGTGGGTGGCGCTCGCCATCATCTTCGCGGCCGTGGGAGGGCTCGTCATGTTCTTCGAGGGGAAGAAGGTCAAGGAGATCGAGGGGGTTCCGCTCTCCGAGGCGGATCTGGAGAAGCTGGCTCGCGACAGGGAACTCAACATCCCGCATTATGTGAGTTGGAACCGTCTCTCTTTGTGTGCGGGCTTCCCCGGAATGTTACTAACATGGGGTTCCTAGAATAATATCAAGGACAAGAAACCCAAGCCGAAGAAGGAGAAGGACGTGGAGAAGAGATAATGGGGTATCTGTGGGCATCAACAGCATATTCTGGGGCGATATCTACGTAGTATTTCGTTTCTTGGTTACCGCGCAGCGACTTGAGCAACCGCGATTCGTCCTTCACAGCTAGCTTTGGAAAGCAGATACCCAGGTCAAGTAGAGGGAAAACTACATCCAAAATCGGCGATTAGTGGGCCGCCCCAAAAAACGCGTATGAATACGTCCGGGTATATATAGAGATATATATGTGGCTTCCAATATCCAGCCTAATGAAGGCCTCAATAGACGCTCCGAGGAATGTTACCACCCAGCTCAATGGCGGAGTTCGGAGGTTCTTGGCCACAGCGGAGCTCGGCCGCTAAGGCGGACACGGGCTGTGGGGTAGCTTGCTAGCGACTGGCTATTGCGCCCACATGATACAGCAAGGCGCAAGGGAGGAGGTGGGGTCGCGGACAAAGGGGTACTTTGGCGGACCCCGACCCGCACTGACGTCCCCTGCTCCGGTCGCGGATTTGCTTATCGCTCTCAGGTATCAAGTGACAAGTCGTCGGACTGATCTCGACCTCCCTCTCGTCTCCCTCGTCTCCTCCAGACATCCCCTCGAGCATCCTTCTTTGCACGTACGGCATCTCACATGCATCGTCGATAGTACTGCGGCGTTCATCTCATTTCCCCCGCGACCCCCCCCCCAACCCGGCCCTCGCCATGGCGTCCAGAGCCGTCATCCCGTTCTTGGTGGCCATGATGCTGGTGACGGGCGTCTGCAACACGCTGCTCACCAAGTACCAGGTTCGTCCCTCCTCACATGGCCCATCCCCCGCCCGAGTCCACCATCGCTAACCGGGCCCTCCAGGACAACCAGTGCGCCCGCGACTGCGATAATCCCGACCCCTCCCGCCGCCGCTACTTCCACCAGCCCGTCCTTCAGACAGCGCAGATGTTCGTTGGCGAGATGGGCTGCTGGCTCGTCGTCGGCGCCGGCGCCCTCTACCGCCGCCTGATCCCCAAGAGCGCCCACCCCACGTCCGCAGGCTACGAGGCCGTCAGCACGAACCCCGCTGACGCCGACGCGGCCGCCGGCGGTGACCTCCTCGGCGATGACGCGGACGTCGGGGCTCCGGCAAAGGAGGACAACACCTTCAAGGGTTACCGGGTCCTTCTCCTCGCGATCCCCGCCGTGTGCGACATCTGCGGCACGACGCTCATGAACGCGGGCCTCCTGATGGTCGCGGCTTCGATATACCAGATGACGCGCGGCGCCCTCGTCCTCTTTGTCGGGATCTTCAGCGTGCTGTTCCTACGCCGGAAGCTCTTCCTCTACCAGTGGATCTCGCTGGTCGGCGTCATGACGGGCGTGGCGGTCGTGGGGCTCGCGGGCGCGATATGGCCCGACGACCAGAAGAAGGCGCATGCGGAGGATGCGGCGGACGCGCTGCTTGCCATCGTGGGTGTGCTTCTCATCGCGGGTGCGCAGATCTTTACGGCCACGCAGTTTGTGACTGAGGAGTGGCTGCTGGAGCGGTCGACGATTGAGCCCATCCACGTTGTGGGATGGGAGGGTATCTTTGGGTTCGCCGTCACGATGCTGGGGATGGTGGTGCTGCATCTTATCATCGGGCGGACGGAGGCAGGGAGGTACGGGTACTTCGACATGGTGGAGGGACTGAGGCAGGTGACGAGCAAGAAGGAGCTCTGGGGATCCAGCATCCTCATCATGATAAGCATCGGGTGAGTGAACCACTCACCTCTCTCCCCTACCCCACCCCCTCGCCCCAAACGACGGCGACATGCTGACAACCCGACAGCGGCTTCAACTTCTTCGGCCTTTCCGTAACCCGCACCGTCAGCGCGACGTCGCGCTCCACCATCGACACGTGCCGCACGCTCTTCATCTGGATTGTCTCGCTGGGTCTCCGCTGGGAGACTTTCAAGTGGCTGCAGGTCGTGGGCTTTGCACTGCTCGTGTACTTCACCTTCCTGTTCAACGGCGTCGTGAACCCGCCGTTCAAGTGGCTGCAGCCGGAGGAGGAGCCCGAGGAGCTGCTGCCCGAGGAGCCGATTGAGCACCATTAGAGCGGCTAGGGATGGGGTGTTGGTGTGAAGGTGGGCAAGTGGTCGGGGCCGAAGGAGGCCCTACGATGTTAATAGCAGAGTTGGGAGCCTGGCGTCTTGCCTTTCTTTTTTATACGTGTTCTCTTTCTTTGGGGTTTCTTTTTGAGGATAATTGGTGTATTAGAATCCGAATGGTAGATCACATTGCATAGGGAAGCGTGTCATGGCATCTCTTGCCTTGCACACTCGAAAGTGACGAACACACTTGTAGGTCTGAACCTAATCCACGTAAGAGGAACAAACGCAAAGAAATTCGTGATTCGTATTAATTACAAGAGAACGAGGCGAAACAATAAGACCATGCGCCTATCCTACTCCTAAACCGCCATACTCATACCCTGAACTCCCCAAACTCCCACCTGGCTCCATCACCGACCCCCCCTACAGCGTCATCCATCACCGGAGCCATCCCATAGAACAAAAGAGCCTGGCTCTAAGAAAGGATACCAGCATGAGAAACAAGGGCGGGGAGGAAACATTAGGGAACCCCCAAAAGATTCAACTAACGTCACAGAGCAGCTCCGCCTCGAGGATGAACTTGCCCTCCTTGTACCTCTCGGAGGACTCGAACGCCTTGTCATACTTCCACCCCACCGTCTCCTTGCAGCCGCGGCACGAGATGTCGCGGACGATGTGGCGGCCCGTCGTCATGCCGCGCTCGTTGGGCTCGCCCGTCTCGATGTTGACGACCGAGTTGAAGAGGTAGGCTTTTCCGTGTTGGCCGCGGAAGTTCTGGGTTGCGTGAGTTGGGGGTGTTTGGCGAGTCCGATGTAAGGGTGGGGGACAGTGGACAGGGGAGGATAGGTAGTGATGCAGATGGTGGTGATGGGACTCACCTTGCTTATTATGTCCTCATTGTTCGCGAGGTGCGCCTTGCAGTTCTTGCACCCGTAGACGCTGTTCCCGTCGAGGTAGGTATTGTACGTGAGCCCCATCGCGATTATCGTCCCAACCCACTCTCGATCTGACGTCGTCGCAAAGAAACAGTAGTCACGCCAAGACAAAGATATGGACTCCTCGTATTGTTAAAAAAAAAAAAAAAAGACTGATGACTTAAGGCAGGGCGCGGATCAGTGGATTAAAACGAGAGGGTTGTCCGACCGGTAAGTTCGGGGAGGAGGAATGATGTGACGTCGGGTTGAGACGGGGTCGCCCGATGGGAAAGCTGGTGAAGCGTCCAGTGGGGTCCGGTGAGGTTCCACAGGGGCCTCGGCGCGCCTGGACGAGGGGAGCTCCTGGCGGGGTTGCTCGCCGTAGGCTGGATTGGGTTAGCCGGGGGTCACGGGCAGTGGTCCTCTGATGGGCTTACGTGACGGGGCCCCACCAATCGTACCGGCTTGTAGCCACATGGGCTGGGGTGCATCAAGGGCGTGTTGACTGCTGCCTTGCTTTCACCGCTGTTGTCGGCTGCCGGCGGTCAAAACATATATGTCCTTACGACAAGAGCGCTTCTGTGTGTAACTCACGGCACTGGCAAACGGACTTTCAGGAAAACAATCTCTCTCAAGGTCGAAGATACGACCGGAACCGGAGGCAGCGGCAGGTGATCAGCCAGGGGCAACTTCACACTCCAAGCGCGGCTAGAGCTCCAGGCACCAGCAAGACCGTCTACCGGGGCATCGTAGCTGCTTCTCGGCTCTCATGTATGGTGCCCATGAAACCATACTTGGGCAGGAAAGGACTGTCAGACTCACCGCGCCAAAGGACGGTTTGACTGCCCCCCGCCCCTGTCGGGAAAGGGCGACATGGACATCTGGGTCCTTGGTCTAGCTTGCTCAAAGCACCTTGGACCCGCGAAAACGGCCGTCGGAATGCTGGCCAAGGCCCTGCGCATAACATTCCCCCAACACTGAACAAGCACAGCTTCAATCTTGATCATGGTTTAGATTCTGTATCCCCCATCTAAATGTCCCTACAAGATAAACGAAAGACTCGAACAAGACAACACGACCCCAGTATATATACATGTTTTGTGTCGAAGATAAACCCCTTCCAACAGGCCAAGGAACGAAGAAAGAACGACCGACGACTTCTCCTTCAGACTTACTCCCACCTCTACCACGTAAACGCCTCTTCGACAAAGTCGATCGTAGAGGTATCCATCCGCTTCCTCACCGCGCTCCGAACCTCATCACTCAGCGTGCCGGGCCCGCAAACCGTCACCGCCATGGCACCAACCTGCGACTCGGCCTCGATGCCAATCAGCGTCTCGATGTTCGGCCGGCCGGGGAACATCTGCACCGTGGACGACGGGCTGTGAATCTCCTTGGTCGACCTGGGCCTGGAAACAAACAGCATGACGCGGAGAACCTCCCGCCGGCGATCCATGGCGAGGATCTCCGTCATCCAAGGCCTGATCCACTCGAGGTGCTCCGGCGACTGGATAGTCCAGATAAGCACCACCTTGCGAGCCGCGACTGTCCCGTTCGCGTAGCCCTCCACCAGCTCCTTCACGTACGGCACCTGGTGCGTGATCCCCACGCCACCAGCGAACAGCATCAGCGTGCCGTAAGACTTGAGCCCGTGCAACGAGCCATACGGGCCCTCGACGAGGCACCGCGTCGTGAAGCGGCCCTCGGGGCTCGCCATGGCCTTCTTGTACATGGTGTGCGTGACGCCAGTGCGCTCCCTGACGATGAACGAGATGGTCGACTTCTGCGACGAGCGCACGTCCTGCCTCGTCATGGCGATCTTCTCGGCCGTCGGATCGATGGCGTCTTCGGCCCACGCGACCGAGAACGGATGCGACTGCCAATAGCCCAGGGACGGGAGGTAAAGGTACGCGTGCTGGCCTGAGCGGAAGGTCCAGGGGCGAGCGAGGGTGACGTCGATACGGAGGGCGTTTCCGGGGAGGGCCTCGATGACGGTGCGGGTGCCGCCCTTGCCGATGTTGCGGTAGGCGATGAGGGCGAGGCGCACGAAGCGGTCGAAGGCCCAGAAGAAGATGGCGGCGATGAGGAACGGGAGCTGAGGGAGGTCCGCGAGCTTGAGGTGGTACCAGACGCCGACGGTCGCGGCGATGGCGAGTCCAATGTGCAGGAGCTTGAAGGTCTCGTAGAAGGCGTGGCGGAGCGGGCTGCTGGCCTGGATCGCGAGGGCCACGAAGGCGGCGGTGCCCTGTGAAGAGTTAGGCCAAGGCGTCCATTACCAGGACTCTGTGCGTGCACTCACGATGAAGCCGTAGAGGAGGAACTCGGAGGCCCAGATGCTGCTCCAGGCAGCGTCTGCACCCTTAGTGCTCGTGTTCTTCCAGATGTGCGCCACGGTGTGGGCGAGGCCCTCGAGCACGGCAATGCGGCCGAACCACCGATGGAGGAGGTTGAACTGGTCAAACGACACGCCGAGAAGAGTTATGAGGGGGTTATTTCGGCCGGCCATGAGGAACAAGGGGACCTGCTTCGGGTCAGAACTCGAGCCAAGGCTACATGTGGAGACATGACGGTTTCACGCATACCATGTTGACGACGGCAAGGATGCCCGTCCTGTCCCTGAACCGCGAAGCAGCGGTTCCGAACTGCTCCCTGAACGGAATCCCGATAAGGCAGAAGGCGACGTTGGTGGCAAAGTAGCCGACGAGGAAGATGAGCTCGAGCCGAGTGGGCAGAGTGCCCATGTTGACGGCGGAGCTCATCTGGATCTCGCGGTTATGCCTCTTGCTCATGATGGGCGCGTAAAGAGCGTTGCGCTTGATGAAGGATAGTTTCGTGTCCGGAATGGCAAAGTACCGCTGCTTCTCGTTGTTGAGGCACACCATGGTGCGGACCTTCTTGACCGCTTCGTTGTAGAGGCGCCATACGATGAGGACGAAGCCGACGGCGCCGACGATGATCATGAGGTAGTTGGAGAGGTTCTTGTGCTCGGCGATGACGGCCGGGTCCGGCGGGGCGTGCCCGCCGCCGGCCCTGGGCTCGATATGGGCGGACATCTTCGGTTGTTGTGAGATTTGAACTTCGGGGACGTTCGGCCAAAGGAACGGACTGGGTCGAGAGGCTTCGGCGCGCGCCGGTGGGTGGGTTGGGGGGGGGGGGGGGTTGGTTTCGGTATATAAGAGAGCGTGGAGGGAACAAGGAGTCAACCTTTCCCGTTTGTGTCGTTCCTCGCGGTGAGGATGGTGTGCGGTTTACGCGTTGCGACCGTGTGTCATCGAGCGGGAAAAAGAGAGAAACCCCTTGCCGCGCCGCTTTCTTGTCCACGGGACAAGGACGTACCTAGGCCGATTGTTTGTGAAGGAGGGAAAAAACAGGGCGAAGGCGAAGCAAGCAGGTGCCTTGGCAAAAAGTGAAAGAGACCCGAGATACACTGCCCCAGGCAGGAGTATGCAGGCTGAGAGGGGTACAAGGAAGGAGGGGGGGCGTGGTTGATCGAGCTGGCTAATTGGGAGCGACGATCAGCGATCAACAACGGGTACCAGCACGCAGTGCCGGGTTCAGCCAAGAAAGAGAACGGGTATGAAGTAATGGGCAACGGCAGTCAAGCACGGCCCTTTGTTTTCACCTGGAAAACACGAGGAGATTGGAAGGAAAGTCGTTGGACGGATAGAAGGGAGGGCAGGTCAATGCCGCGTGCTGCGAGGGACGGCAGAGAAGCTCGGAAGCAGGAGGGGAGACGGGAGGCCCGAAGGGTATATACGTCCTGCAGGCCCATCAACACGACGGCACCCTTGTATGAAAAGCACTTCAAGGCGAATGGATCCGCCGGGATCCTCGCAGATCGGCACGCCATGCCAAGTACGGACGCATGGAACAGGGATCAAGCCCAGATCTCTACGTCGGCGGCGGAGATTGGAGGTTGGCTGAGGGGTGGGCGCCGTGTGGGCCCCGCCAGGGGGGGTGCCCCAGTCCAGGGGAGCGGCTGGGCTGATTGGCTTCGGGCCAGCCCACGGGCTGTGGGCGCGCATAAACGCTTCATAACCCGGCTGTTCGTGCGGAGAACTCGAGCATAAAAACGCAAAAATAGTCTGTCGCAGACTGTCTTAGTCGCGTGGCCCCGATGCTAAAATCTTCTCACGGGTAAACTACAGTAGCAAAGCCCGTCTTACCCCATCCGGCAAGGGCACAGCGATGCCCCGGTGGCGGCGAATTGACTCCACGTCTTGCAATACGTTTAGACCGACGGTCCCGGGGGCGTGGACCTGGTCAAATGCTTGGCGGAGGGCTCGTTCCCCTTCTTGGACGTGCCGGCAAACAGCGTGGCGGTACCTGCACCCAGCAGTCGTGTTCCTGCATTGAACAGTCATCCGAGCGGGGTAATACCGGCCACGCCGCTCGGCCATTCGCTCAATCCCGTCGCCCACAGCCAACGTAGCGCAAGCCACCGGCATACTCTCTGACAACACGCTCATCCCCAACCCCACAGGGAGTTCCCAACGACGACCATCAATCGGTCATCGGGTCGCACGACCGTGAAGCAGGCTAAGATCGGGCGCAGTGCGGGCCTTGTTTTCTCTCTCCCCGGCCGGCTCTGGAGATCCGACGAATGGCAGCGCCGAGCCGTTTCCTCCTGGCTCGTTGTTAGAGTCTGTGGGAACACCCCGCTGAATCCTGAAACGGGTGGCCCACTGGCCGCGTCGTCGGGTATCGCCCCGGTTACTCCATTCGGGAAGGGGATGTTTCCCTGTTATCGGTGCCCTCGCCACGGCGTGGAGCCTCATATGCGACGGTGTGGTGGGTTACCCGCGCGTCGGTGCGGCGGTTGAGTTCGGATGGAATCCACGCACAGAAATTTGGAATCGACGGATAAGTTTCTGTGCGATAAGCGGGAGCGGAGACCCAAGGCAAACGAACCACTTCTAGACCTCAGACACCCACCCACAGAGCCTCCCACTGGCGGGAACCAGCGAATCTCGCCCTCCGCCATAACGCCTACCGTCTACCCGCCCGGGCAACCTCGCACAAGGTGCAGAAAGGAGGCCCGGGCGGCAATCAAGCTTTCTTTTCTTCATATCTCGCTCTGCGTCCTGGGCGGGATAAGCGGGGTTCTAAAACGCCTAATTTGGCCTGCGGCACGCCCGCCGACCGCCTCGCCGACCACATGCCTCTGCCCAGATTGCGCTGCCCGCGACCCTAAACAGTGTGAAGCCGCCCCCTGGCGATCCCCTCAGCCGCTGGGAATCCCACCAGTTACGCTCGTGGTTGACGTGGGACAGTCGTCGTTTGCGGCGTCGATCTCCCTGGGTTCTTCGGCGCTCAACACGAGAAGAAGCGCCGTTGCGTGGGGACGACGGGACTTTGCCAATATATCGAGCAATCAATTCAGACGTGCGTCACGACCTCTCACGGGCGTCGAGGGTGGAGTTCGTCTCCTTCCATTTGCTCCCTCGCCCAAAGCGTCAAGTACCCCGGCATCGATTGTCTCACCTCCGGCCTCA
Source organism: Sordariomycetes sp. B11D1 (assembly GCA_025503055.1). Taxonomy (NCBI): domain Eukaryota; kingdom Fungi; phylum Ascomycota; class Sordariomycetes; species Sordariomycetes sp. B11D1. Next base: position 119,252 of record JAMFQS010000041.1, on the reverse strand, counting down.
TATACATTAGGTACCACCTGAACGACCGGGGCCGACGGCACATTACGTCGTAGCGCTGCGACGTTGGATCGGAACACCCTCCCGCGATTGCGCCAGCCCCTGCTGGGAATCACGTCCCGGTGGGGCACGCCTTGGCCCTGATATTCCGGCGCTCCAATCTATCATCTGCGCTGGGGTCTTGCTGTTGGATCGCCTGGCCCCGACATGCTGGTTGGCGCTTGTCTACCGTCTTGGCTTTCCCTCGGGATCGAGCCCGAGACGTCAGTAATATCCCAGCCGCCTGTCATTCAGTGCTGACAAGCGTACCAGTAACAAACAAGGTGTGGAGGACATCACGCTCTTCGCGATGACCGTGCTTGTATTACCAAAGGGGTTGATTACGCCAACTCCAGACGCTGTACACCATACTCGTACATCTACGACAACATAACCCAACAATGCATGCAGATCTTCCCGTGACTCCAGCCTAGAAACAATAGTCTCTGCAATGCCTGCTCCCCACCAATGTTTCACCCAGCCCTAGCCTCTGAAGAAAGTCCAAACATCTCAACTTCCGAAACCCAATCGACCCCTCCCCCCCCCCCAATATGACCGCTTCCGGAACACAACGCCTCGACTGGTGTCCGGTAGCCAAAGTAACTAGCCACTTCTCCCATTCTTGTCTCGGGCGGCCATACCCCACCTCCACCCGTCGCTATGACTGGGCGCGGCTTCATGCAAGCTTTTGCCCGTGTTACCAATGGCCCCGACAGCCCCGAGGCGGGAACGCCCCCGACACCCCGGCACAAGGAAGCCTGGCGTAGCATAACCGTTTCAGAGCAACAGCTCGTCATCGCTGCTCTCCGCTCCGCCCAGCGAAGATATCCTCCGCACCAGCTTTCGCCTCGTCCTCGTCTGTGCCCGCGCTCCCGGCCTGGCCCCGACCCTAGGACCTAGCCTACTCGCCGCCTGGCGCCCTCGCCACTCGTCCTGCGCCATCTCATCCTCGGATGTCGAGTCGCCGCTCTCGACAGAGCGTGTGCGTCTCGTGGGATGCACGCGGGGCGGGCTTCGCCTTGCATTCCTGGTCTGACGATCCGGTGCCGGGGCCGTCGCCTGCCTGCCGAACCTCGTCTTCAGGGCTAGCACCTCCCGACACGGCTTTAACGCCCGGGCAGGCGCCGGGGCGGAAGCCCGCGCAGGCGTCCGGACAACCCACTCGCTGATCCCCTCATCCCACTTCCACCCAGAATAAAGCGCCCCCCCTTCTCCGTCCGTGTCATCGCCCCCTGAACTTGTAGAACCAGCGCTTCCACTCGCTAATGGCCCTTCCATAGCCGGCAGATTCCTCTCCGCAAACGCAAGGTCTCGCATATCGCACGTCCGCTGCGCAAGCATAAACGCGCCGTCTCGCCTTACATCCGCCATCGATCGCCCCGCGAGGGAAACGCGGGCCATGGAGTCGCATATGGCGAGGAGGTGCTGGTGCGGCGCGAGGGGGGAGCCGCGGCTGCAGTGCTGGGCGATGGAGCAGATGAGGGAGACGGCGCCTTCGTAGAGCCGGCGGTTGGCCGGGGCGCCTCTTGCGTGGTTCGTACCCGTTGGGAGGCTGGTTGGTGTGCCATTTTGGTTCTTGGTGCTTAGTACGGCGCAGATTCCGACTTCGAGGAGGGACCTGTATTGAAGATTCCGAGAGTGACGGGCTACGGAGAGCTTCGCGAGCGAGCCGTCTAGTGCGTAGAGCACGCTCCTGCATATTCCGTCGTCCACCACCCCGTCGCCCGCCCCGTCCCTCCCCAGTGCCATGAGCGCCATCGCTGTTACGGCTCCCACGGTACTAACAAACATCTGCCACGGCGCCACCTGCTTCAGCCCCCTTCCCGAGCGCGCGGGGGACTCCGCCGCTGCCGCCGACGGGAAGTAAGTCAACGACCAGATGGCCGCGTGGAAGAAGTTTAGTGTCCACGAACACAGCCGCCAGCCGTTTACGAGCCGCCTGCTCAAGCCGGCCCAGACTGGCTCAAAGGTCTTAGTGCAGAGCCACTCCCCCGAGATGCGGTTCTCCGAGACAAGGCGGGTAAGCAGATCGAACAGGGTAGACCACCGCGCTTGCTGCGTGCAGAAGGCGATGAAGCACGCGAGCGGCTCAATGAGCTTCCGAGTTGGGGGCGGGATGTCGCCCTGGGTGTCCTCTTGCGGGTATTTCTGCATTATGAGTGACTCGAGCAATGTTGCCGCCTCGTCGTAGCAATTCCAGTGTATACAAACTTTAACGAGGAGTCTTGTGAGCGAAATATCAACTAGACCCTCGGAAATAGCTTCGCAGATGGACGTAACCGCGTGAGCCCGAACCATGTGCCTCAACGGCCGCCACCCTGCGTCCCCACCCAGACTTTCCATGCTTTGATACATCTCTGGCATGGCCTCGGATACCGTGAGGGCTGACTTCTCGCCGCGCCTTTCAGCCTCCTGCGCGTCCCACTCCTCGATCCTCTTAAGTTGACGCGGAGCCTGACGGAGACACATTGCGACGAGAGACCTCGGGGCTGTTCCGGTCGCATGGCTTGCAGCGTGTCTGAATAGGGCATCAAGGGCTTGGACGAGGGCTTCTTCGTGCCGCACTTGGTCGGCGGCGCGGATACTCTTTAGATCCTGTATGTCGTGCTGGAGGTACGACAGTCCTGGTTTGGTACTCGCACCGACGCCAGTCTCTTCCTGGCGTGTGGGCGACTCTGCACATGACGGATGGGGCGAGATCACGGAGTCCCTGATCTTCCTAATCAACGGCGTCGTGATGAGAAACTTTCCCGGGGTGTTCGGCCCACGGGGAGCTGGACGCGCCATTTTCGGGGCATCGGGGACTTGGAAGTCGCAGGTCTGTCCCGGGTCGCTATGCCGGGCAGCCTTACGCCTCCTCTGGGCATAGGTGACTTTCGACCGTTTGCTCGCCGAGGGGTCCCATTCGTCGTCTGACAGGCAATGCTTCCCTCCGGCTCTGAGAAATGTCGGCTTCGCCGGCTTGGTTTCTCGCACCGTAATTGCCGATTCCGCCGCTAGCTGGCGTAGGTTCCCGATTCGGGCGTGGATGGGGCGAAGCAGGCGTAGGCATTTCGCCGCTGTCCAGTTCTGGTCCTCACCACCGGTGCTCGCTCTTGGTCGCCGTGAGCGCCGTATGCTCGGGCTGATATCCATGCTTGTGATGACGTGGTGATGAAGAGATATGTTCTGAAGTGTTATTGAGTCATACGGTCCATATGCTGCTGATATATCGAGTAACGCCCAAGGGGATACGAGATATATATGGAGACAGGGGCGGTGTTGTCTTGTGTTTGTCTAACGTCAATATTTGGCGGAAGAGTGAAGGAGTCGAAGGACGGGTACCAAAAACATCTGCTCAAAAGCAAGATTGAGACAGTAAGATAGACCGCCTACGAGAATGACGGCCTTGAATGATGTGGTAGCGGGACGCGTGAGTATGGGGACGATGTCGCTCGCGAGGTTGCGGGTGTTTCGTCGATTCCCGTTGCCATGTTTATAACTTGCCCCTTTGAGACTAGCGCGGGGACCGGCCCCGTCTGTCCGGTGTGAAGTTGAGGCCCGTCACAGGCAGCCAATCGCGCGACCCCCGAATGCTCCGCCGCCCCAAATCGCAACTGCTGCCAGCCGGGTTAAGAGCCCAATCCCGAACTTTGCCGGGCCGTGATGCATACTCGAAAAAAAGTCGAGGAAAAAAAAATCTCGGTCCCAGTCACGATTCCTTCTCCGCCCAAACCCGGACAATACAAGTCTTTTAATACCTTATCAATTGGGACCCCTTTTCCGCTTCTCGCTCCCAACCCGGCCGCCTTGGCCTTCTATTATAGACCCTTTACCCTTTTCAGTGCGTTTAACTTTTTGCCACTTGCAGGCTCGAGCTGTTTAATCGGGAAGAGCTAGAAAAATCCGGGATTTTTTGGGCTCTTTTCCAGCTTCGTTCCGAGCTTTCCATTGCTTCCGTGTGCCGTCACCGACCGACCCGACCTACCCACGCTCGTCCGTCCCTCTTCGACCATGGCTCAAACCGACCCTGCGCCTTCTCACACCAAGGGTTCGTCAAGCTCGAGACATGCGGCTGCGGCACTTTTCGTGGCCCCCCGCTTATGCGGTGTGGCTTGCTAACATGACTTTTCTCCTTGCATAGAGAACGGCACTGCCGCTCCCGACACGAACGGATCTCCCGCACAAGAGGTCCAGGCTCCCGCTGAGGACCAGCCGGCCGATATTGCGGAATGTATGTCGAATCACCCTGTCGCCTGGGTCACGCGGCTTTCAGTACTAACACGCATGAAGCTATCGTGACCCTCACCGTCACTCTTCCGCATGACTCGAGCAAGATCCAGGTGCAGGTGTGTACCCCTTTCCTCTTCGATTCTTGTCAACTCTCATTGCCAGTACTAACACTTCTCTGCAGGTCTCGTCCCAGGAGCAAGTTCACGAAGTCCGACAATCCCTCATCGACCTGCCGGCTGCCTTCCAATACACGTGCTTCCACCTCTCCCATGAGGGAGAGCGCCTGAACGACTTCGTCACGCTGGCCGAGGTGCCCGGCCTCATCGCCAAGCCTGAGATCAAGCTCGTCGAGGACCCGTACACCGAGAGGGAGGCCCGCCTGCACTTCGTGCGCATCCGGGAACTCATCGGCGCCGCCGGGGACCGCTGTGACATTACCTACGGCATCCTTCCGGGTGCTTCCCTGCTTGGGGACCAGAAGCCCGACCAGGCCGCCGACCCCGCCTCGCAACTGTCCCCCGTTGGGGACTACGAGTTCCAGTCCACCCCGCCTCTCTCTCTCCTTGTTCCCAAGCCCGAAGAAGCGACGCCCAAGACGATAAAGTCCGTTGCTCTGTCGCCGTGGCACCCGCCTCCTTGCCACCTCCGCCAGAAGGGACATCTGCTCTACCTCGTGGCTACCACGAACGAGGGTGACCAGCACCAGATCACGGCCCACGTCGGGGGCTTCTACGTCAACAAGTCCTCGAACGCCAAGTTCGACCCCTTCCCGAAGGCGCCTCCTAAGGGCCAGCACGCTCACTCGCTCCTCAACCTCCTCCAACAGCTATCTCCCAGCTTCTCTGAGTCGCTAACAAAGCTTCACGAGATCAACGCCCAGAAGGACCCCCTCGCCGCCTTCCAGATCACCCACGCCATCCCCGCTGCCCCCTGGGCTGTTCCTCCCCCGACGGCACCCCAGTCCGCCCACTTGGCCGACCCCGCGCGCTCGCAGGAGACCTACCTGATTGGGGGCATCGAGAATGCCGATACCCTGCGTGACTGGAACGAGGAGTTCCAGTCGGCTAGGGAGCACCCGAAGGAGTCGGTCCAAGATAGGGTCTTCAGGGAGCGTCTTCTGGCCAAGTTCTTCGCCGACTACGTCGATGCTGCGACCCGCGGTGCCATGATGGTTGCTCGCGGCGAGATTCCCCCTCTCAACCCGACTGAGTGCCTCGATGCCCAGATCTTCGTGCACAACAACATCTTCTTCTCCTTTGGTGCTGATGGCGTTGGCACCTTCACCGCCGAGGGTGGCGATGAGGCGGCGAGGGTTGCTACGAGCAAGGACGTCGCTGGCGTGCGTCTTGTGAACCAGCTCGACATTGACGACCTGTTCACCGCCGCCACCGTCGTGGTGGACTACCTCGGCAAGCGTGTCGTTGGCCAGAGCATCGTCCCCGGTATCTTCAAGCAGCGGGAGCCTGGTGAGCACCAGATCGACTACGGTGGTGTTGACGGCAAGGACGTCGTCACCGCCGATGAGCGCTTTGTCGCCACTTTCGAGAAGCTTTCGCGCGCCCTCAAGGTTAAGCAGCACCCTGTTTGGGACAAGGACGGTAAGCGGTTTGACCTCGAGGCCAGCGTGGAGACCAAGGGCCTTCTCGGCACCGACGGGCGCAAGTACGTCCTGGATCTGTACCGCGTCTCGCCCGTCGACATTGCTTGGCTGGATGAGACCGCCTCCGATGTCGAGAGCGAGGGCTACCCTCACAAGATGACGGTGGTGCGCCCCGAGCTTGTGGACCTGTATTACAGGACGAAGATGAAGGAATGGGTCGATGCCGAGCTCGCCAGCCGGGCGAAGGCGAAGGAGGCGGCTGGCGATGACAAGGCCAAGAAGGTGACGGAAGGGAAGAAAGAGGAGAGCGACTCGGAGGAGAGTGACTCGGAAGAGAGCGACTCTGACGAGAGCGAGTCAGATGAGGAGGAGGAGGAGAAGGAGGAGAAGGAGAAGAAGGACGACAAGGAGAAGAATGAGCCCGCCAAGGAGCAGCTAGATCTCTCCGGCTTCAAGCTCGCATTTAACCCCGACGTCTTCAGCGGACAGGTTCCCCAGACTGCTGAGGAGAAGGCGGAGCTCGAAGCCGACGAGAAGCAGGTCCGCGATCTCTGCCAGTACCTTCGCGATCAGATTATTCCCAATTTCCTCCGCGACCTTGTCGACTCCGACGCCGGCTTCCCTATGGACGGCTCATCTCTCAGCCGCCAGTTCCACAAGCGGGGCATCAACATGCGGTACCTCGGAAAGATTGCCTCGCAGTGCACTGACTCCCGCCTCTCGTGCCTCAAGGAGATCTGTGTTCAGGACATGATTGCTCGTGCGTTCAAGCACGTCGCGGCTACGTACCTCCGCCGCCTTCCCTTCACTCTCGCCTCGTCTTGCGTCTCTCACCTTCTCAACTGTCTCCTCGGCTTTAGGGTGAACGCCAAACCCACAGCGGACGTTGATGACTCTATGAAGGCGCTGTACTCCGACGCCGACCTCTCGTTCACCAAGGTCACCCCTGAGAGTCTCAAGGCGAGCATCGAGGAGCAGGTTACCCGCCGCTTCAGGTACGAGCTGCCCGCGGACTGGATGGAGCAGGCCAAACCGAGGCAGCTTCTGCGTGAGATTTCTCTCAAGCTAGGTCTTCAGGTCCATGCTAGGGACTACAACTTCGGGACCGGCGAGGCGCCCGCCGCCCCTGCCGAGCCCGCCGCCTCCACCCCGGCGCAGGCGCCGACCAACGGTACGTCTGGGGAGGGCCAGCAGAAGAAGAAGAAGAAGAAGGCGGCCCGCGAGGGCTCGCCTGCCTCAACCGCGCCGGCCGCGCCCAACACCACATTCACCGCTGAGGATGTCCTGAACATCGTGCCCATCGTGAAGCACTCTGCGCCCCGCAGCTCGCTCGCTGAGGAGGCGCTGGAGGCCGGCCGCATCTCCATCATCCAGAACCAGCGCCAGCTGGGCCAGGAGCTGCTCCTTGAGTCGCTCTCGCTCCACGAGCAGATCTACGGTATTGTGCACCCTGAGGTGGCGCGGGCGTACAACACGCTCTCCATGCTCTACTTCCAGATGGACGAGAAGGAGGTGGCGGTTGAGCTCGCCAAGAAGGCCGTCGTTGTGTCTGAGCGCACGGTGGGCGTCGATTCGCCTGAGACGCTCCTTAACTACCTCAACCTCGGCCTATTCGTGCACCAGGCGGGCGACTCCAAGTCCGCTCTGGGCTACGTGCGCCACGCGCTCCAGCTGTGGAAGGTCATCTACGGCCCCGACCACCCCGACTCGATCACAACAGTCAACAACGCGGCGGTGATGCTGCAGCACCTCAAGGCGTACCACGAGTCGCGCCTCTGGTTTGAGGAGAGCCTCCGGATCTGCGAGAAGGTGTTCGGCAAGCAGTCGATCAACGCTGCGACGCTGCTCTTCCAGCTCGCCCAGGCCCTGGCACTCGACCACGACTCCAAGGCGGCGGTGAACCGCATGCGCGAGTCGTACAACATATTCCTCGCGGAGCTTGGCGCCGAGGACAAGAACACCAAGGAGGCGGAGAGCTGGCTTGAGCAGCTGACGCAGAACGCCGTGTCCATCGCTAAGCAGGCCAAGGACGTGGCCGCCCGCAGGCTGAGGGCCGGCGTGCGCGTCGCGGCGCCCCGCGCGGCACTGGGCCACGGGCCCGGTTCCAGCCGGCAGGACGCAAGCAAGACGGCCGCTGGCGGTGACCGCACCGTCGACTCGCGGAGCATCGACGAGCTGATCAAGTACATTGAGGGCTCGGATTCTAAGGGCAAGAACAAGGCCCCCACGAAGGGCCGCGGAAGGGGGAACCCCAAGAGGAGGGGTGCCTCCACGTCGTGATGGAGCGGTCGGTGCGCGTTGCGTTTGATATGGGATGGGTTCCCCTCTGCAAGGGGGTGTATACTATGCATTAAACGTTCTTTCTCCCCTCACCTTCGCTTTTAATGCGTCTGATTTTTCTTCCTTTTCCATCTTTTTTCCTCTTTTTGGCTGTACGTGTAAGCTGGGGTTGGAAAAGGGAAAACGAAAAAATAGAAGGGTTGGTTACGTATGGGGATGTTTATGAAGGGTCACGTTGGATGGGATTATACAGGGAGGATACTTGTGTTTTTGACCATGTCCGGAGAGGTCATCGGAAAAGGGTAGAATCGAGTATTCCATCGTCTCTCAGGGTGGCGTGACTTCTCGTGAAGCTAATAGGTCTGCCGGCAAAAATGGTGTAGGGTAATACACGACGCTGGAGCTGACAGATCCATCGGTGTTGACATACGATGCGTCCTCGCTCAACTACACGTACGTGACCTCACGGGGATTGTCCGGCGTTCTCGCGTCTTCCGACAGTTGCGCCTCAGGACGGCATTATACTGCTTAGTGCGATATTCGTTCCTTACTGTCGCGTGTTTTGGATGACATAAGCCCACCACCCCACCCATTTGGGTTTAAGTGCAAACTGCTGTGGTGGTGTTCTGACACGCCTTTACACGCGTTGTAAATTCAATTGTCCCATCTATATGTCACTTCATGCTTTGCAGCTGCGATACCCCCGAATTACCCTATCCCGAACGATCCAAGTTCATGTTGACGAATGATCGTGGTAGCCCGCTGATATCCCTCCCAGTCCAAGTTTGTCCCTCCGCACCGCAGTCGAGCAAGCATTCTTCTTTCCTTCACGACTTTTATCCATCGGCTGTTTTCCGCGTTCCGACCCACGCCTCGCGCGAAACCCAACCTCCGCCCCGCTCGCCTCAATACTTTAGTGGCCCCCGACCTCCCGGTTTCGCGTCGCACTCGACTCTACTACGGCTCAACCCGGAACACTCCCGCGATCTGACCATCCCAAATCCATTCCTTCCGCGCTCCTTTCGCAAAGCAGAGACGGAATCCCGAGCTATCGACACCCTCGGACACAATGCCCGCGACGGGGAGAAGATCGCAAAAGACTAGGCGCGAGGCGAAGAAGGAACCCACCGCGCCGGCCGTCGATGAATCGTCTCCATCCCGGCCCGCGAAGCGCCGGAGAAAGGTGCGCGCGAAGCCAGCAGCATCCGATGCACGTTTTGCGATCACTAACCATCGTCTAGGCTGACGACGATGCCCCTCCCGCCGCAGCGCAGACCTCCACCCTTCCCCCGACCTCGTCGACCGACCCCATCGAGGAGGACGACTCGGGACTCGGTGCCGCGAACGAGGGCGACCAGCTAGTTTCACGGGTGGTGCAGCACCTGGCGTCCCCCAAGGACCAGCTCATCCAGGCGAGCAAGGACCACTCGAACTCAATACACGAGGCCAACCAGGACGGCGTCAAGGCATACGCGAAGATCGCGGCGCAGGACTGGACGTACTATGTCACCAAGCTCGAGGTGAACATTGGTCGTGCCTCGGACCCGCCATCCGATGACGACTCTGTCCACATCGACCTCGGGCCTAGCAAGACCATCTCGCGCCTGCATGCCGTAATAGCCTTCAACTCCAAGGAGGAGCAGTGGTGCTTCCAGGTCAAGGGCCGCAACGGCGCCAAGATCGACACCGAGCCACTAAAGGCAGGCGTGTCGCACACCCTGAGGAGCGGCGAGGTGATCGAAGTCGCGGGCGTCGAGATGATGTTCGTCCTGCCCACCGAGATCAGTCAGCTCCACATCCACCCCGCCATTCTCCAGCGAGCCGGCATTCCCGCTTCCGACGCCCCGAACGCGGCCCACTCGTCGGCGAACCAGGGCTCGGACGATCTCCCCCCCATCCCCTCCGACGCCCGTTCCACGCGCAGTGGTGCCGGCCCGCAGCAGCAGCCGGCGATTGCCCCGGCGCCCGCCCGCCCCGGCACGCCACCCTCGGCGACTCGACGCCGCACGCCGCTCGTGCAGATGACTTCTCCGCACCCGCCCGGTAGCGCGACACCGTTTGGTGTCCCCCTCGAAATTGACCTCTCGCGGGACGAAAACCGGCACATAAAACCCCAGTTCAGTTACGCGCAGATGATCACGCAGGCCATCATGAACACCGAAGACGGGAAACTGAACCTAAACGGGATATACAACTTTATCATGGACAATTATGCATATTACAGGCATCAGGGCCTCTACGGGTGGCAGGTAAGCGCATGGGTCGAAAGCCACGCTGCCGCACACGGGGTTTCTTTTTCTTCTTCGTCTAACATCTTTGCAGAACTCTATACGGCACAACCTATCCCTGAACAAGGCCTTTGAAAAAGTTCCGCGGTCTACCAATGAACCAGGCAAGGGAATGAAGTGGCAAGTCGTTGCGGAGCACAAGGAAGACATGGTACGAAATGCGTACAGGGGCGGCCGCGGCGGTCATCGCGGCAGCTCGGCGCCTTCCTCGCCGGGAAACCTCAATTACATCACCCTCGGCAAGGACCCCGCCTCGTCGCGCAAGCGGAAGCTCTCGCCCATTGCGTCACCGCCCACACAGTCCTCGCTCGCAGCGCAGTCGACGCCAGACCGCTCCCGCGGACGACGGGGCGCCCCGCCGCCGAGCGACGGGAGCCCCCTCCCCCGGCCCCGGAAACCAGTCCCCAGTGCCGCGCCCTCGAGTTCCGTCTACCAACCCCAGTCGCCCACGCTCGCCTCCTCATTCTACCAGGATGAGAACTCGTCATTCGTGACGCCGGCGCCGCCCCGCGTCCACCCGCGACTTGCTCCGCCTAGTACCGCGCCGAGGCCGAGCCAGCACATGCCCACGAGCTCGCCTGCGCCATTCTGGAAATACGCCGACATAGGGAGCACGCCGCTGAAGCCGCCGGCGAACTACGACGCGAGCCCCTCGCGGAGGGGCCCGCTGCCGAATAGTAGCAGTCCGCCGCCGCGGGCGGTAAAGTCGCCCACGCAGAGTCCGTCGAAGCCGGCGGAAGAAGGACCGGAGGAGGAGGAGGAGCAAGGGTTCGACCTATCTAAGTATGTAACCTCTGCTGCGGGCCTGGATCTCATAGGATGTGAGCTGACTATCGTGTGCAGGGGGTTCCAGAGCATCGGAGCGTATCACGCGCCGGTAAGCAGGGGTCTTCCCATCGCGCGCGCACGGGACGACGAGTCCTAATCGGGGGGGCCCTTTCCTTTCGTCTCTATCTGCCAGTTCTAGTTCTCTTCGCGTGCTGCGTTATCTTCGTCTATCCAGTCCGGCTATACGGTGTGTTTTGTTTTCCGGTTTCTTTTTTTTCCGGCAAGGGATAAGCGCGAGGCGTTGGAAGTCATGGGTTCAGGGCGGGATCTTCTCGTATCCTTGTCTAGGGGAGGAGTTCATGGGCGTGTTTAATGGAAAGGACGTGGTGGGTGGCTATGAGAAAAGTATTGTTATTGGACACGTTTTACGCCGCTAGTGTGATTTATTGCGAGGGTCATGGGGTTTCTGTCATGTATTGGGCGTAGCTAACGCCATAACGTTCTCAGAGCGGAGATTCAAAACCGGTTCACTGAATGGTTGAGGTCGGAAGTCTCGACCACAAACGTCCGCGAGGAGTGTGTGTGCAAGGAGCCCACAGTGTTGATTCTGAATACACCGTGTTACTGATGTAATGCACCGAATGTGAAGGAGCACACTTGAGCTCCTACAGCTCAAGCTCATCCATAGACTAGGCCGCGAGACTCGAGCAGCGTGAGCGAATCCCGCAATGGTCCGCGAGATAATCACGCTCCAGTTCGGGGAGCTGAGCAACTACGTTGCCACGCACTTCTGGAACGCGCAGGTGAGGAACAACCCAGCCCAGCGACGAATATCTGGAATTATGTCCTCCATGGCGGGGGCGGGGCGCGCGCGCGCCCGTCGTCTCGACCCTCCATTCCCCCGTTCCCCCGCCATACGCAGGCCCGCCCCTTGGTCTTCCCCGGCTGACGAGAGGGACAGGAGTCGTACTTCACGTACGGGGAAGAGCGGTCGCCCGTAGACCACAATGTGCACTGGCGGCAGGGAATAGGCGCCGGCGGGGAGGAGACGTTCCTCCCGCGGACCCTCATCTACGATTTCCGGGGGAGCTTCGGCGCGCTGGGGGGCGGTAATCCGCTCTACGACGAGGGCCATGACCCGGCCGCTCACTCTTGGTATCTCTCTCGCGCCATCATCCCATGCGCTGCCCCCAGCAGCCACCCCTCGCTCGCCCCTGCTGCTCTCCCCTCCAGAGCCAAGACGGAAGACTGACGTACCCCAGGCATGGAGATCCTACCGTCCACAGGCAGCCCGCCATCCCCAAAAGCGCCTACCACGACGCCCTAGACCAAGGCCTCCCCGCAACCCTCGCCGCCTCCTCTGTCCGCTACTGGTCCGACTTCAGCCGCGCCTACTTCCACCCGCGCTCCCTCGTCCGCATCTCGGACCTCGAGTCCAGCGCCTCCTCCCCCGCAGGGCCGACACTCGACACCTACGAGCAAGGCGCCGAGCTATTCCGGTCCTTGGACGCCGATGAGGACGTGCTGGATCGCCAGCTGAGGCCGTTTGTCGAGGAGTGCGACTTGCTCCAGGGCCTGCAGGTCCTGGGGGGCGGTGACGATGGGTGGGGCGGGTTTGGGGCGGCCATGATGGACAGGGTGAGGGATGAGCTTGGGAAGGCCTGTGTGTGGTACTGGATGCCCGAGGGTGTGTCCTCCGGCGGGAGGGTGAGTCCCCCCTTTCCCTCGCCAACACCTAGCCGCAGCCTCTTACTAACGCCCTTGGCAGGGGAAACAGCTCTCCCGGCATGTAAACAGGGCGAGGGCCGTCTCCGAGCTCTACACCCAAGTCAACACCCTGATCCCCCTCACCGTCCCCTCTACATCGCACGCCTCCTACACCCTCGACCCCTCTTCGAAATGGCACCTCTCCGCCCTCCTCGCAACCGCCCTCGAGTCCGCCACCCTTCCCGCCCGCCTCCTCGCCTCCCCGCCCTCGCTCTCAGACCTGTCCGACGCGCTGAATGTGCAGGGCCGCCACACCATCTCGCGGCTGCGGATGGGGGTCGGCAATGGGGGCGCGGATAAGGGGGGCGCGGTAGACGATGTCCTCGATGTCGACATGTTTGGGCTCATTGGAGAGGCGGGCAAGGGTGGGAAAGTTTATTCCAGTAGCGCCTATGGGCAGGTGCTGTCGCAGAGGGGGGAGCGGAGTGATGGTGATGGGGTCTACGATGCTCTGTCTGGCGACCCGCCGCACCCGACTACGACCCGGTACGTCTTCCGTCTTGGCCCCCTGGTGTTCCCCATCTAACAAGCGCTAAGCTACACAACGCCCCTCGCCTACCCCCACCCCGACTCCTTCCCCCCAATCTTCACCGCAAACAGCGCAACTATCGACACCCTCCTCTCCACCGACCCCCGCATCTCCACCTCAGCCACCACCCTCCGGAAGCAGGTCCTGCCATTCCTGCGGGGCGACGAGCGGGAGGCCGTGGGGAACGCGCTGGCGGAGATTGGGGAGGAGTATCATGACGGGTGGGAGAGCGAGGAGTCGGATGATGATTAAAGAGGTCCTCCTCAGGAGGGGCATTGGGTGGGTAAGTTGAGAGGGCGATCTAGATTGCGGAAGCTTTGTTCCAGGAGATATCTGACCCTCCCCGAGGCTACGAGGGGAACCCGTTGTGCATATGGAAGTCGTCCAGCTCAGTCTCCTCGCCAAGATGCCTTCGTATGACCACCTCTCTCGCAGTACATGACGAACCGCGTATATAAGAGGGGCATCAAGCCCCCAAAAAGATATTTATTACGTTTCCTCATCTACTCCCCCCAGGGTTCCCAATCCCATCTAAAGATACACAAACTCAGCATAACCCCTCCCCCCCCCCCCTCTTTTGTGTTTCTCAGTCTCTCATTCACCTTCCGTGACTCCAACCTACTCAGCAGCTTCTTGATCAGCCCCCAAAGCCACTCTTGTGGAATAGAAACAAAGGGAACATTGAAAACAGAACGTAGGCAAAGATGACAGAATAGGATACAATCCGAGAACGGATCCATTCGCTGACCGAGAAACTCCAAGAGCAGACCCCCTCGCCCCCCTTCTGTATGCATAGGTAAGAAGCAGAGGACGAACGGAAAACAAAGGTGCCAAAAACGTAGGGACTCGACAACAAAGAAAAAAAATCGAGGGGTATCACGCGGAAGCTTGTGGGTCATACTAGGGAATGGAAGGAAGGAATCACGACCCGGCTTTACCTCTCCCCTTCCTTCGTCGTTTGCAGGAAAACCAACCCCTTGGATGGACCCACCCAAAGCCCGGTCAGGACTCACCGACAATGGAGCCCACAGCGGGACAACCTGTACGCCGTTCAGCAAGGCCACAAGGATCAGCGACATCCATGGCCCAAGGTTCCAAACCTTGTCCCACCCCTTCCTTCTTCTCGACTCGGCATGCTGAATCGACGGAATGGAAGGTGCGGCGAGCGGAGAGATCCGAGTTCCTAACTCCCCGCAAATGTTTTTGCCGTTTCTGATTTTTCTCGTTTTTTTTTTCCGGTTTTTCTTGATGCGTCCGTCACGCCGCGGGGGGGGGGGAAGATACAGCCGAGGGACACAGAAAACGTCCCCGAGGTCCCTTTTTCAACGCAATACGCATTAGTGCCTCGCGCAAGCGTTTCGAGCCAAGAAATGTTACCACAGCTGTTTGCTCCAAGGGCCAGCATAGCCGGGCGCAGTTATGCTGGACGTGCCGGTAAGACAGGTGAACAAACGCTACTGGCTTCGTTTCGATTTAGCCCGCAGCGGCGACCGAGGCAGGCTGCCGTCGCTTTGCGGGAGGTGCCGTTCCCTGCTGTGAGAATTAAGGAATGCGCCGTCAGAAAGCCGAGCCGCATGACCTTCGGGACAAGGGGCGTGTACTCACCTCAGCAGCGCCACGCTTCTTATTGTCCCCGTCGGCGGAAGCCGCGCTCGCAGCACCGTTGGCCTTCGCCTTTGCCTTCTTCTTCGGCCGAACTTCTCCCTCCGTAAAAACATCGTCGGGAAGGTCCCAGCTACGCATCGTTAGCGTCCTATCAACAATAGAGAGGGAAACGCGGAGGTGACCTACTTCCGAATGTGCTGAACAGAAAGAGCATTTAAATCAGGATTGAAGTGGTCCCATCCGTGGCAGAGCGTCTTAAACTCCATGACTTCATGGGCGAGGTTGATCGCTTTGGAACCCTGGCGAAGTTCGAGCCCGATATAATGCGTTGTCGTGTAGATCTCGGTCGCGTCCTCCTCCTTCTTTTCGCCATTTGCGCCCTCTTCCTGCTTGTCCGTGTCAATGTTCACATCCTTGTTCGAGTCTGCCCCATTCTGCGCCTCCGCACTCGCGTCGGCGGCCTTGTCCCCTTTTACTAGGAAGGAGAGATCCCCGGCCTGGACCTTCTGAATCTCCTCGTCCGACTTGCAGCTGTGGACGCGGTCAAACCCCTTGACGAATGCCTGAGCGACAACGATGGTATCGTGCCGGTCGAGGTTCCCAACAAGCATGCGGACCTTTGACTCGACGAAGCCCGACCACTTCTTGTGAGCGTCCTTTGTAATGCCAGACGACACGACGGCAAGGTAGTACTTGTAGCCGGTGGTGAAGAAGCTGTGCTTGGCGAATAACTCGGACCACGGCTTCTTTCCAACGGCAATGAGGTCCGTAATCCCATCGGCACGGAGGAGTTCAGCCTGGATAACGCTCATGGACGACCGGGTGATGTTGAATGACGCGTTCATCGACGGGTAGGCCGGAGTGATGATGGGCATCAAGTGGAGTCTGTCCGGGGGGTACACCTATAGCAGAGTTAGCTAAAAATGACTGCTCGACGCCCCCAGGAGGCCTCGCATGTTCAAAGGAGAAACCCACCGCTGGGTTCCAGATCCGGTAGCCTAAGCTCAAGCGCTCAATGTTCTTGAGGAGTAGAGGCTGCGGCCAGGGCCACTGGCGCATGATGCAGAAAAACTTGCTCACGATCGTCGCAGCGGTCGCCCTAGGGTACAGCTGGCACACCCTGGCCACCATCAAGGCCCAGGCGACGCCTCCCGGATACCCTATAACGTTGGCATAGATAGCGCGCCTTTGTGCCCACAATTTGATCGCGCGCAGAGCCATCTGGAATGTGCCTGGCTCAGGAACAAGATTGAGGATCTCGGTGGCGACGCGCGTTCCGTTGATCGAGCGGATCTCACCCTCGTCGAGGCCGCGCAGGAGGTTCGTATCTTGGAGGTTGAACTGGGAGGTATCGGTAGGGAGCTTCTTCAGCACGGGGATCCTCGAGAAGATCAGATCGATGCTGATCCCCGAGTACACGAACTTGATGATCGGCACAAATGCATCAGTCACGGCCGCGAGATCCGTGATAGCGCCCTTCGGTGCCATCTCGAGAAGGAGTTTGGGGAATATCTCGAAGTAGTCATTGCGCGTGACGTATTTGGGCGCGACGACGAGGGTATCAATATCGGAGCCGGGGCCGTAGACACCGAGACGGAAACCTCCGTAGGTCAAGATCTTCCCCTTAGCGTCGCGGGCCAGGGCAGATTCCTTCTTCTGGGCGACTCGGGTAACGAATTCATCGCACATACGCTGAAGCGATTCAAGAACCTGGTGCCTAGCGAAGCGTGTCAGTGGGCCAATGATCACTCTCGCTACACTCAGGCGCAATGCCGTGAATCAGAGTAATGACTGGGTGTAGGCCACCTACCTCTTCTCGGTGTCAGCCTTGGCTTCGAAGATGCCCTGCCTCCGAAGTTCATCAACGAGGGCGTTGTTTGACTCGATCTCCGCAGCAGTGGGCAGGTTCGTAGAGATGGGCGGCGTGACGCCGAGTTCCTTGTGACCTGTAGACATTATGGGCGGGAACGGATCGCGCGACGTCGTTTAAGCGATAAGAAAGGGGGATGGCGAAGCCACTGTTGGGCCGTTGATCCGTCGCCTTTCAGTGCGATGTGCGGAGATGGAAGTCGAGATAGGGCCGAGGAGAGATCGTTATCAGATGGATTGACCAAGCGGGCGTCAGGCAAGCTAGGCTAGGAAGAGGACAGTGGCAGGGACCGCGTCGGGGAGGCAGGCAGTCGATGCGCGCAAGTGCGGGCAGTATTAAGAGTCCAAGTAGAAAAAGAGAAAATAGAGAAGACAAGAGAGGAGCCAAACTGAAGGTTTGGTCTCGGAATTTGTGGAGCAAAGGAGCGTGAGTTCGGAGTCGCCCCAACCGCTAGACTGTGGAGAAGGGAAAGACGACAAGGGCGACGCGGACGAGAGCGGAAGGAGAAGAACCGGGGATATGGGGGAGAGGTACGGGGATCTAAAGGCGAAGATAGGAGGTAAAGAACATGTACGAAACTGTTGCCGACGTGTTGAGGTTGCTGAAGCCTCGTCGCGACCGTTTACGAAGGTAAATCGGCAGGCATATTGGTTAGAAGAATGACCAGGGAGTGGCGTTGGAGGGGCGGCAGCCGAGACTAGCCTTGTATATATACTGGTAGTGCTTTGCCTCAGCCGTGTCTTTATTAGTAGTAGTACCTTTGAATTCATCCCGTTAGCGCTCATCGGGCATGTGGGATCTGACAGGGGCAGTTGATTAGTCATAATATCTCCACCTGCCAGTGCCGGAAATTCAGAACTCCATCGGGACGACAACGCCACAACTTCGCCGCGCAACTTCCCGACGACCCTCGGCGAGACCTTGGTACACTCGGACCCCTCCACGACCGAGCCCCGAGCTTGGACACCAACGAGACCCCAAATCCGAATCCCCGCGAGCAAGGAAACGCACGCGGGAAAGTCCCCAAGACACCTGCGAATCGCCCACAGCACACTCCAAGGAGCCCGCTACGATGTCCACCCGCTCCCTCTACCGCTCTCTCCTCCGAGAGCTTCCGCCGCGCATCTCTCCCAGGGCTCCGCGCTCGTCGCTACACAACCACCTACGCGACGCCTTTACGGAGGGAAAGCAGAGCCCTGCGCTGGCGGAACAGTTCGCCGCGTACCTGCGCTCGCAGAGGATGTACGGCGTGCTACTGGACAGGTACAACCCGGGGATGAACATGGACCAGGAGGAGAGGGTGAGGCTTTCGGCGAGGAGGGTTGGAATGGAGATGCCGCAGGTTGTTGAGCGGTGACTGCGTATCGCGAGATGAGGGGGCAATGGGGGAAAGATGGGAGGCTGCTGGCCTGAAAAGGATGCGACAAGCCATGGCGCGTTCTTCAGATTTAGGAGGATCACCGCACAGCTGCGACTTTCTGAAGCTGCATTGTGTGCTGCGCGAGAGGATATCACGAGATGAACGATCAATCTGTATAATAGTGTATGTATAGGGATCCTGCGTCCCACTATCCAGTGTAAAGGTATACCATGGAACCTATCCATCATCCAAGTTATTCGTCTCTCGTCTCTCATGCATCTTCCCTCCCCTTGTCAGTGATTCCTAGCCTACCCGGGATTTCTATGTTGTTCGGCCCCAACTCCAAATGCGGCGTCGAAGAAACGAAAGTAAGAACCGGAACATGATAAGACGAACATCCCTGCGTCGCAAGCACGGCAAGAGGGATCAGCGACTTCCACAGTTCCTCCATGGCGTGGCTACCACCCACCGGCCACACAAACCATACCGTTTAGGAAACGCCAACACCCCCGTCCTCGAGCTGCTCATCCCACCCGCCCGTCTCTAACAACCACCCCCCAACCCTCTCTTTAACCTGCCGAATCGCCTCTCCCAGCGCCTCATTCCACTGGTCCTGAACGACCTGCACCTTCCCCTTCAGATCATCTGTCAACCTCGCAGCATCCTCAGCCCTCACCCTCTCAGCTCTTCCCTCTCTTCCCACTCCCGGCGCCCCGCTCTCGTCCACCTCCGTCTCAATGACCCTCGCCTTAGCGTTCGTCACCGTCTCGCGCACCTCGTGGAGCAGGCAGAGCAAGTTCGTCTGTGACTCGATGAACTGGTACGTACTCTTCTCGGCGTGCAGCAGCAAACTAAAGAGATACTGTAGCGGGTGGTCGCGGTATGCAGGGTTCTCGCCCACCTCGTCCGGTGGGATCTGCACACGGAATCCTAGCAGGTTGCCCGGTATGCGCTCGAGCAGCCGGCTGATGTTCGGTGCGATGTCCCAGAATGCCGAGAGCTGCACCTCGACGCCGCGCGAGACGTTGTCCGACATCACCTTCTCAAAAGCCTCGGCCCGTTGCAGCATCTCTGTCGCGTAGACGTAGGACCTCCTCGCGACGTCCTCCGCGAAGAAGGCTTCTGCCTGCTGCAGCTTCTCCTCGTTACCCGACAGGCGGTACGGCGTCGTTATGACGGCCTTATACCTGTCGTTCCTGTCGCTCAGGAGGTCGAAGATGGCCTTATGGAGCGCCTCGCGGGCCTCGAAGATCCATTTGAGGAGCGTCAGCTTCTCGAGAAGCTCCGGTTTGTCGTCCCCTTCCTCCTGCGGCATGTCAGCTGCGTTGCTGGTGTCGTCAAAAAGGCGGCTCGTGAGGTCTTCCAGGAGCTGCGTGGCCTGCGCGATCCGGTTCGTTAGGAGGTCGTTTGTCAGGCCAACGACCTGCTTTTGAAACTGCTCGAAGTCGGTCTTCTCTAAGTCTTTTATCTTGTCGTTCTCCGCTTTTGTCGCGTCTGCGTCTATTACGGCCGCGTCCGCATACGATATCCTGCCAGAGTTTATCTCTTCCTGCAGGTTCAAGCGAAGAGCTTGGCGGCTTTCGGCATTCTGCTTCTTGAGCTCCTGCCGCCGCCTCTCACTGTCTTTCTGGAATCGTTCCTTTGCGGCCGTCACCTCGCTCAGGTCGCTGAGGGTGCGGACGGAGGCGCGGACCTCCGCTAAATCAGGATGATTATTGTTCACTGCCGGGTGATGCCGGGGATAAGGGGGAGGCAAAGTCACGAGCCTGGAGATGTCGAGACAGGGTGGATTTGGTGTACTGGGCATTGATGCCGTCGCCGTAGAGATCATCGAGTGACGGTGTGCGTGGGGCGTAAGTGCCGGATCGTGATCGAATAGCCCTGGCGTCTTCTTCTCCGGGGGGTAATCGCTGGAGGACTCGTATTCGTGAGCCTCGGAAGACTCAGTCTTCTTAGGACTCTCTGACCACTGCAAAGCCTCTCGGGCCTCTTTGGGCACCCCCATGTATTTAGACTCCCGCTTGGATCTTTCGAGTCGTTGGCCAGCTGCGCCGTTAGAGTCCGACTCCCACCATCGGCTTGCCGGGCGTCCCCTTGAGTCCGACTCGTCCACATTACTCATGCTCAATATTGGAGAGAGCGACGGCATGTAGTTGTTGGTTCCCCAGTTTAGGTTGTTCGTTGGCGTCCCAGCCGCTGCTGGTGAATCAGGGATGGTGGCAGACGCCGGTGCCGAGTTGATTTGCCCGTTAGACTGCGGCGTCCATTCCCCACCGCTCCAAGACGTACCAGATTCCCTTCTCGCCTCCATTGGCCGGAACAGATCTCGCGTCAGATCAAATATTTCAGATCCCATAGTTGTTATGGCGGCCCCATACCGCTCACGCCGTATTCGCGACTCGCTAACGATAAAGTCGGCAAACATCCGAACCCTGTCTGCATCTGTTTCTGCAGCTGCTTCCCGAGCGGCGAACAACTTGAACCTGTCGATAGTCTCGCGGCTGAACTGCTCAGATGACTGCATGACAACACTGTGGCGAGTGGGGGGAATGGATGCCCCTGACGGAGGAGGCCGGAGGCTGCTAGCCGGTGTCGCGACTACATGATCGGAGGACGCGGAATCGACCCGCGGCGGTGGAGTAGGAAGAGCTTTTGGTATGGTAGAAGTGGCAGGCTCGCCAGCCGGAGTGGCATCCGATGCTTTCGGCGAGAATGGTGGTGTTGAGGTATCTGCGTATGTAAGATGAGGCGCCCCCGTGATTCGTGGCGTTGTGTTTCGTGAGGCATGGCTTGACGGTTCTCCTTGTTCAAGATTGGATCTTCCTGCACTTCTAGGAGTTGACTTGTTGATCGTGAGCCGTCTAGAAAGCATAGGACCATGTGGCACAACAATGTCGGAAAGGTCAGTCAGGTTACCGGGTCCCCTCGTCTTGCTCTCCGCCCGCCGCTGCCTAATGCTCTTCTCCTGGCGAATTGCTCCCGTCCTGGCAAGACCAGCAGAGCCCGACCCGGATGTTTGGAGCTCATCCTGGGGAGATGAGACACTGACACTTGAGGTATCAATCGTCAGGCCGGGTGAACGTCCCCGCCCAGGTTCACTAGGGCGAGCGTCTTCGTCAACCCAGTTGGCAGGCGTGGGGGGGACCGGGCCTAGAGCCATGACACCACTTGGCGGAGGCCGCCGAGTGGGCGGCGACATCACAGGCGTGGTCGTCCTATCAGATGGCTGGAGGCTCTGTGACCTCGACTGTGACGGCGGTGGTCCAGGCGGTGGCGGCGGTAGGGGCATGCCCGGTTCCCACCTAACCTGAGATGAGGAGCGCGACCGAGAAGACGTCGGCGTCTCGATAGCACCGACGGAGACTGCGCGCCTGGCATTTGGGGGCGCGGCACCGGGGCCAGCAGTGGTGAACATCTGAGACTCCGGCTGGGGTACTTGAATGGCGAGGTTGCGGTTGGTGTTGCGCGCAAAGGACGGTTCAGGAGTGCTCTGGCTCGGATTCGGATTCTGGTCATGATCGCGCCGCCGGGTCAGAGATGATAACCCAAACCTCCGCTCCCTCGACGCTCCTCGGCCGGGAGCGTTGGGAGGCGGTGGAAAGCTAGTGTTCGCAGGGGGTTCGGGTGAGGGCCGATGTGTGGTGAGGCTTGAAGGAGGCACTCGCGCAGCAGAGGTGTTGGCGACGACTGGTTCAAAAGATTGACTCACCGGTCGCTGGCTTCTGGGGGGACTGTAAGGCGGCGGTGGTAGAGGGGAGGATGCTGAGACGTCGTCTGTCAGCGGCAAACGCACAGAGCGAGCGGCGGGCGCTATAAAAGAGAGGGCATCACATTCACTCACCAGGCTGTTCATGCCCGTAGCCGTGAGTCCTCTCCGCACCGGGCACAGGCGACGCGATCCATTCTTGTGGATTGTATGGCTGGATGGCGCTCGGCGGCGTATGGGTGGGGTATTGGGTGTTGGATGCCAGCGACACTGCAGACAACGGAGTATTTTGCGGATATCCAGGTCCGAGGGACGTTGTTAATAGCGGATTGAGGCCCAGACGCAGTCGCGACGGGTCACGGATGTTGTTCATTGCTCGTTCCGAGGTGCCGTCGGGCGACCTCTCTGTCGGCGGGTCCGGTATGCGCGAGATGACGAGCACAGGAGGGCGCACGCTCGGTTCGACTAGGCGTGTATCCCGGAAGTACTAAGATGTATCCGTACGTGTTTGGAGGATGCACAGGCCTTGAGACTTAGCAGCGCTCTCTCGGCGTCGCCTTATCTCGATTCTCCGACGTTGACAGTCAAGTCGCTTGGCCTTTGTTAAATCGCCCGCTCATCCGATCTGCGCCCTACGGGAGGAAGCGCCCGGCATGTCTTGCGAAGTGAGTAGGGGCCGGGAAGGAAGGCGCAGCGAATGGAGCCCGGGGGCACTCAATGTCGTCGCGCCTCGGTTCAGACAGGTGGCCGAGGAGCGATGAGGAGGAAGGAACGGGCTGAGGGAAAGGGAGTGCCAGAACACCCGTCCCGAGGCGAAAGTGGGGGTGGCACGGTGTTGGCAAGAGACCCAAGGAGGTTGGAACGCTGGGTCCCGGAAGGAAGATTCGGCGCGTCAAGGGAAAAGTGAGCGACGAGGCGAATGGACCTCCCGCTCGAGGGCCGCGACTCGAAATCTCTCGAGACCGATCGACGGTGGATGGCGTAGAGGGCGCTTCCTCTTGCTGCTAACGGAGCTGATACCCTCGCGATGAGATCCGCGTTGTCGTCGAAGGACTAAGACGTTGGAACATGTGACGCGACTTCTTGAGTAACAGAGTCGATTGGCAGAGCACAGGGAGGGGATAGTTTGGGGGATGAGGCCTGCTGTCCCGCGCCGGTGGTATGCAATTTACCCTTCATGCTCATATGCCGGCTGGGGGGGGGGGTTCCCACGCCTGTATCTGGCTTAAAGTGACGAAAAGAAGTACTTTCTACCGGACGGATCAAGTGCCTGCAACGGGATCGGAGTCCCCAGGGGTCAGTGGAGATGCTCCACGCGAAACGACGCACCCCGCCGCGACTTTGGAAGGACAAGTGCGATTGGAGGTTTGGACGGCGAACCGATGTGCATTGCCCGTCAGGCAGTACAACCTCGAAGTGCAACGGTCGCAAACATTAGCCCCATCCGCGACTCTGTACCTTACCCTGCCACGGAGCGAGCATCGGACGCCTGGTCTAGACCTAATGTCGAGTTTTTGGTGCGCATCCCTTGTGATAGCCATAGTCTCTTTCCCCTTCTGGCAGGATAAATGCATGCCCACCAAAGTCACCGTCCCTTTCGCCCTCCGGCCAGACTGACAACAGATCCGGGCGACCAAGCACGCCAATCGATGGGCGAGCCTGTGGAGTTTGCCGACTGGTGAACGGGAAGAGGGGCCCACACGGCTCCCTCCATTGGACAGGCAACCGGGAGCTCAATCTATTCTTGGATCGCCCGTAACTACGACAGGGGTGTGATTGGCTCGGTGTCTGTGAGCAACGTGAAGTGGGATGCCGGCGCTTAAATGCCCAGATCGCATCTCAAGTCACACACGCCCATCCCACTCGGACCTCGGAGAGGGCGACGTCAACGGCTTCTGAAGGTCATGTCGGACCCCAAGGCTGTCGGGCGATGGTCGAGCGTTCTGTCCTCGAGCGAGGAGACCCTGACGGAGAAAGTAACGGCCGAGATGGAACCACCCCAGAGTGGAGCCTCGATTCCAGGAACCGGTCGGCCAGTGCCCACGGTGTTTGGCGGTCTGGCTTCCTCTGTAGTTGTTCGAAGCGAGATACCGTGTTGTTGATCATGTCTTGTTATGGACAGTCCGCAAATCTACAATGCTGCTCCAGGAAGGTTTTCACCGTCACTCCGTACATGCGTTCGAGACCACAAGAGATCGACTTCCACTTCCTTCTTTTTCTCTAGGCCGGCCACTTACAACCCACACGTGAACATCACGAAGGGGGGTTAGATCTCGCGATAACACGAAAGGCTACGAGTATGAGAGCGCACATTGGATCGGGCCTGAATATTCGACGTAGTCAAGACAAGAGTGTCTCTTACCCTAGCATTCCGGGCTTCCCGGCAATCCGTTACGTTCACGAAGACCTCAGGGAAAAGGCACCATGATCTGACTTCCTATGCCACCGCAGATGGGATCGATTGATATCCACGAGCCAGGCCGGATGCAAGGGTACTAATGTACTTCTGCAGATGTATTTATAGCAACCTGCGTTTGTCGTCTGTTGATGTGCATGTGGTTTGCAGCGAAACTGGGGAAGTATGTACTAGGGCGGGAATATTGGTCCACGAGACAGACATCCGTAATATATTCAATGCCATGCATTACTGCCGAAGACATAGCATCCAAAATGCCCCGTCCTATTTGCCACCTTTCGAGTACTATCATGCAAGGGCACGATATTACGCACAGAGCAAGGCTTCACCTGCGAAGGGCTGTACCAGAGTGCAACGTATCGCGGGAATTGCGAGACCGAGAAGCTGCCCGCTTTTTCTGGCCGCCCAAAAGAATCCTGCCAATATCCTGCTGGTAGTTCCTCGTTATATCAAAGTCCTAAGCCTTAAAGAGGTCTAATGCCGCCAACAGAGACAGAGCTACCGCATCTTCATTTGAATATAGGCATGTCACTTCGGTCAAAGCAGAGACCCTTGACCATCTAGTTCGCCAGTCGGATCTGAAGGCCTGGACAGTGAGTGATGGATGAGACTTCCCCGTATGTGTCGCCATGGTGGATGATATTAGGGGCAGCTGGGGTCGGCTGGTAGGGGCAGGAACACTGATGGGCTGAGCTGGGGAGATGGCAACGAAACGTATATGATAGCGGGGTCGGTCCAGGCGAAGGTGGGGTCCCCAAGACTACTGACTGAGAGGCTGCGATCCGAACTTTTGCCGCTGGTTGTAGAAATTTCGGTCTTCTAGCTTCTAGAGCTTTCTGCGCGAACGTCGAATCCCTCCTCCCAAACTCCCTTTTAAGCATCATCACTCTGCGACACCTCCCATCCGCCATCTTCACCCTCACTAATACTCTTCCTGTGATCGTCTATGCCTTCGACATAGGTTTTATCTCGACGAACCCTCCGTAGGTAAGCTATATTGCCCTTGGAAGCACGCTTTTCCCTCCCTTGCATGATGAATTTCCAGCTGGCACCAGTCTGAGGACGACTTGTACTCCCCTCTTTGATGATAAGCTGCGGTCTATGACCAACTCTGATTTTGGACTTCGTTCTACGCACATGTCTTCCATTTGCACATCAACTCGTGCCGGTAGCCTTGCTAACGTCCTGCGTTGATCAGTGTCTCCAATCTTCCCAAAGATAAACTAGCCAAAATGGTCCTGCACAACCCCAACAACTGGCATTGGGTCAACAAGGATGCATCGGAGTGGGCCAAGGAGTGGTTCAAGACCAATCTGCCAAAGGTCGAGGCTCAAGAGGGCGACGTCTCCGCCAAGATCACGAGTGTGACGAGCGTGGACGGCGATGTCGACGTCAGCCAGAGGAAGGGCAAGGTGATTACTATCTACGATGTCAAGCTGACCCTAGAGTATTCAGGTACGTAGTTTTAAAAATCCCGTAAATTAAATTTGTAACCCGTTCTTATGACTTTCTGCGTGTAGGGTCCGCCCCTGAGGCCGAGGATGTCGCCGGAAATATCACCATTCCGGAAATTGCCCACGATACCGAGGAGGACGAGTTCGTGGTGAGTTCCGACCTCGATGATCCTCGAGTCGTACGTAGACCTGTTGACTAATATGCTGGTCAGTTCGACATCGACATCTACGGCGAGTCCAAGGAGAAGCAGCCCGTCAAGGACCTCGTGCGGTCCAAGATCGTGCCCCAGCTACGACAGGAGTTTCTGAAGCTGGGCCCCGCGCTCATCGCCGAGCACGGAAAGGACCTCCAGCACGCCCCCGGCTCGAACCCCTCCAGCGGCTTCTCCACGCCCAAGATCCACCCGCAAGCGTCCGCGAAGCCTGCGGCGCCCGCCGCTCCCAAGCCGACTAAGACCGTCGGGACCGTCAACACGACGACTGTGACTGATACCGAGGAGTTCCGGACCACCGCGGACGAGCTTTACCAGACCTTCACCGACGTCGGCAGGCTTACGGCCTTCACGAGGGCCCCTCCCAGGGTCTTTGAGGGCGCCAAGCAGGGGGGCAAGTTCAGCCTCTTCGGTGGCAACGTCTCGGGAGAGTACCTGGAGCTTGACCCGCCGAAGAAGCTTGTACAGAGCTGGCGTTTGGACCAGTGGCCCGAGGGGCACCACTCCCGCCTGCAGATTGAGTTCGACCAGAACGACGTGGACCACGTCACCGTCATGAGGGTGACCTGGGAGGGTGTGCCAATCGGGCAGGAGGAGGTGACGAAGCGGAACTGGCTCGAGTACTACGTCAAGAGCATCAAGCAGACGTTTGGGTAAGTGGAAAAAATGCTTGTTCCGCGGAAATCGCCTTCGGTTTAGTTAACACATCGCAGCTTTGGCACCATCTTGTAGATAGGGATTGCATGGAATGGCGTTCGGGGCAAATACATACGCACAGAGGGAATATACAAAGTTTTCGGGTTTTAGAGTGGGGCGGAGCATTGGAAGAGACTAATCGCGGACATCAGGGCCAAGCGAAACAGGTCCCGGCTTCAAACACGGGGGAACGTATCGAAGACGGCATGTGGGAGCCGGTTGGGTGGTATGATTTACGCTGAATGAAGACATGTTTTGAATGCACACCTCGGTACCCCCTGTCTGCATGCTTGAGTGCATGGAGAGTCCGGTCACTCGTCCGCCGTGATAATGCAGTGGCCTGCACACCGAATCGTAGAAATCACGTTCAATTAGGTATCATGGGAATATTAGATGGGTAAGGCGAAAGCCATCAGCGTATCCAAAAGCGAATTGCTTTCGTCACCCCCAAACACCGCGCGGGCTTCACATCGGCGCTGCTCTAGGTGACTTGTGCCTCCGCGCCGCCCCCATAGATGGCAACCCATTATCCTTATCAAACTGGCACTCCTGGATAAAGATGTCGCGCAAATTATCCTTGAAGCCCAGGTCGTACATGTTCACCACGTCCTTGAGATTCCACACGCGCTGCCATGGCCCCTCGCCGGGAAGTGGCGCGTCGTCGGGCGGCGGTCGTCCGTCCTCGGACCGCGTGAGGATCTGCTCCGTCTCGACGGGCCAGCGCGTAATGGCGGGCTCGATGGTGGTGAACTTCCGGCGGCGGGGCGACATGCGGCGTTTGAAGGCGTAGCCGTCGTCCATCTCGTACTTCCAATCAGACCACTTGGCGGTCTCATTGGTCGTCGTGCCGCAGTAGACCAGGAAAAGGGTGTATGCAAGGAGGCCCCAGACCATAGGAGCGAGCATGCCAGTAAGGAGGGTGATTGCGCCGAGCGGGATGCTCTGTTGGAGGCCATAAGACCAGACGAGGAGGTATTGGCCCCAGTCCAACTCCTTGGGGGGCCAGATGGCCCAGAGTGGGTAGCGAGCCTTCATCTGCGAGGTCATGATGAAGACGCCAACGACAGCGCCGTAGGTGGCAAGGAACGCCGTTGAGACGAGGAGAAGTATAAACCAGTGGTGGTTGCCGTAGCCGACGCACTTGTTGATGAAGATGCAGTGGTGGTCCAGCCTGCCGACGCACCTCTTGCAAATGTTGCAGTGCTTGGAGCGCGCGGGCTTGAGGAAGCGGCAGGTGCGGCACTCCTGACCGGGTTGGTAGATGGAGAAGTCATAGGGGTAGAGCTCCATGTGGTAGGTGTGGTTCGTGTGAGTGATGTATCCCGGGTCGCCCGCCGCGGCTAGGTAAAGGAAGAGGTAGGGTAACAGGACGGAGATTGTGCCTCCAACCTTGTGGAAGGTAGAGAGATGCGGCCATGCTGCTGGAAGGTACAAGTACTCCGAGACTGCCAGGATGAGGATGAAGAAGATCTGGCAGAGGGTTAGCTTGTTCATGCCCCTCGGGTCAAAGTTAAGCGAAACCCGCAGACTAACCAAGATCGTAGGATGCCTATCATTCACAATGTAGCTCCCAAAGCGCCGAAGGCCGGAGCTCAGCCGACCTCCCGTCAGCCACTTATCCAAAGCAAGGATAGCATTGGGAACGCGGACTACTATGAGTCTATTCAAGAATCCTATCGGTGTGTGTCTAGCACGGTCCCGTTATTAGCATCCGATGTTCCTCCCGCATATATAGTTGCAGTTTAGATTGAATGGAGAATCTCTCGTGCACGCCCAAACCAGTTTCGGTTTGGAGCGTAAGGAGTGAGATGAAGGAAAATTCAGAAGGGCGGATCTACCTTAGAACAGGGATGCGGCCGAAGAAGATGACGAAAACCACAAATGAGATGCCCAATACGACGAACAAGATATTCTTGAATGTCACCATGGTATTGGAGGGAAGGTAGTACCGGGAATCTGTTCGGTGTCGTATTATAAGATGAAGGTCATGGCAGAGACGTCAGGCGTATCAACAACAAGGAAAAGAGTGTAGTCGCTTAGTTCAAGGACTTTAAGGATTTCAAAAGTGAAACCGACGCAAATAAATCGACTCCAGATTCACCTGTAAGCGACTGCCGTATTTTCTCGAACGCAAGCGCCGGTCGTGAGACGGAAGAGGAACTGTTTTGAGCAGTTGAGTCCAAGTGAAGATGCGCTCATTGTCTTTTACGCGGGTACGCGGCCAGGAAGTTTTCCCCCCCGGTAGAGGCATTATAGCCCTTAGTTGTGGAATTTGGACTGTTATTCCATCGATCGTAGTTGGCTTTGCGGGGTGTGGGGTGGATGGATCTAGACTACCATATCACGTGGTTTCGTGCCGTTGTAGTAAACCTCCCACGATGGTCTTTGATTGGGGGCGCGTCGCCGTCCTCGAAGAGTGAGCAGTCTGGGGACCGCATGCGGACGCTTCAACGGACCGCTCCGGCTATCATTCGACGTCGCATGCTTACTGTCTGCTTGTAAAATGCGTCTCTCGTTACGTACATCTGGCTCATCAATTTCCGCCCAACAAGGGAAAGATCTCATCAACAGCGCGTCAGCACCTCCAACGCCCGCCTCACACCGGCTGCCCGACTGATACGACAATCGCGAAACGCCTCTTTATGTTATCTAACTTACTTGACTGTGGCTCTCTTTCCTTATATGCCTTTATGTAGTT
Organism: Sordariomycetes sp. B11D1; assembly: GCA_025503055.1. Lineage (NCBI taxonomy): Eukaryota > Fungi > Ascomycota > Sordariomycetes > Sordariomycetes sp. B11D1. Next base: position 89,755 of record JAMFQS010000041.1, on the reverse strand, counting down.
ACCCTGGGGTCGCGCGATTCATTGGGTTCGCTGCGTCGCGTCTCTTACCACTTACGCGTCCGACGCCCTCTTACGAAACTCTGGGGCTATTCCGCCATGTCCGCCTCACAAGATCTCGATCAAAATGTCTCGGGCAGTGGGATATTCGAGGGCATCAAGTTCTGGCTTGCCCATAGGATGCCCGATCGGGCAAACATCGTTGCCCTCGTCAAAGCAAGCTCCCCGTATGCGTGCACCGCGGTCCCTGAATTACTAACACGACCTAGGAGCACGGTGGGATCGTGGAACCCCTTGATACAAGAGCGGACATTCTCATTGCCGACCATGCCAGAAATAACCCCCCGCCCAACTCATTCTCCTGGCGCTTGATAACAGAGTCGGACAAAGCGGGCAGGCTTGTGGACAAGGAACCCCACCGCATCAGCCCCCAGCCCACGGCACCTCGTCCCATCGCCTCGGGGGCGCCCACGAGGTCCTCCAGAACGCCGTACACCGCTGCTGACGATGCACTCCTTGTATCCTGGGTCTACGGGTACGAGAAGAGATCCGGTAACAAAATCTACCAGGAGTTGGAAGCTGCCGTGAGTCTTACACTAGGACAGCTTTTGGGAGCCAGGAAGGCGGCCTTTGTCTGACAGTCTCTTTGGCAGCACCCCCAACACACATGGCACTCGTGGAGGGACAGATGGCTGAAGCGTCTCAGAAACCTGCCCGATCACGTTCTGGACCAAATGCTTACAGCCCACGCTTCGAACGAGAGAGGCCCAGGTGCTCCTTCTACGAATGGCCCCGCCTCTGAGCAACAGGGAAGCCGCCCACCGACCCAACAACAGCCCCAAGCTCAACAACCAACCCGGCAATCACCAACAATCAAATCCCCTCCTCAGTCTCCGAGACCGCTGTCGCGTAGTGAGCGCGAGACCTCTTCTGACTTCCATGACGACGACGACGCCCTATTAGAGAAATGGGTGAAAGCCAAGGTCGGATCTGGAGAAAGGTGGAATAACATTTTAATCTACCAAGAGCTGTCAAAAAAGGTAAGAGCAATGCTGCTTTCCCACGCTTCTGCTTTATCGTACCGTCAGTGTTCGCCTAACAAGATACCAGCAATCTCATCACTCTGCTCAATCTTGGAAGCATCGCTTTGCAACATTGTGGAGAGATGAACGTATCGACATGAAGGATTGGAACACCGGGCACGGGTCTGCCTCTCAGCATTCCACTCCGCAGCCCTTAGAAAATGGTGAGGGACATGCGCTAAATGCTAATATCCCATCAACTCGGGAGAACGAATCGCCCGGGCGGGACGAAATGTCCTCACAGAAGTCATCAGAGGCTAGTCCCAAGGGAACGTTTTACGAAAATCTCGACGCCTGGATTAAAGTGGAAGCCGAGGGCGGCCGGGAATGGGATGTGACAAGGTGGCACTGTATCCAGGATCGAAAATTCGAGCTTTGGGACTTGTACCAAGCAGTCACTGAGCAAGACTGTCCTGTGGACGATGTGGACTGGGAGCGGGTCGCCAGCAGGCTGGGTTTCGACCTTGTCGCCTTGGAGGAGCTGGAGGGGTGCTGGGATAAGAACCTCGTCAGGTTCCACGAAAGCGCTTCCGGGTTTGACTATGACGAATTTGTGGGTTCCGAAGACGATACCACAGCACCGGAAGAGGACCTCTCTAGGGACGAAGATGCCAGTCCATCCTCGCCGACCGCACCAACCGGGGAAGCAGATGATGACTCTGAAGATGAAAATAATCATTCCCCGACAAATGCTATGACGGGACAAGCAGACGAGGTCTCTCGAGCTTCAGGCGCTCGTACACCACGGAGGAGCCACCCTTCGCCAAGCTTGTCGGATCGTGCCCTTCCTAAAAGCTCACTCAGGAAGCGGCGTCTTGGCCGTAATTCCGAGATCCGTTCGACCCCCAAGTCTCATCTCAGGCCCGGATCTAGGGGTCGAGATGATAGCCCGGCACCGTCGAAAAGAAGACGCTTGTTCAATAATGCAGAGGAGCAACGTGCCATGGCCGACACCGGCGAATATGAGGACGAATTATATGAGTCCCCGATTCATCAGCAGTCCGTGTCTCAAGAGGCCAACCACTCGTCTTCTCTAGTGGTCCGTTCTAGGCGTCATCGCCGGTCTGCAATTCGAGGTTCCAGCCCATCGAAGGCGCACACAAGCAGACGCCAGCATGCTTCCAGCCCGGCCTCGAGCACTCATTCCGCGCCCAAACGCCGTGCCTTGCCACGTGCCATCTCCCGCGAGTCTGGGCGTGAACCCAACCACATCGGAGACGCCGCCGAGTCCGGGGTCTCAAAGGAAGAGGATAACAATGAGGAAATACAAACGACCCTTGAAGAGTTTGAACGGCAGGGCTATACCCGCGACATGGCTCTAGATGCCCTCTACTGGACGTCGTTGGTCCCCTCTCTCGCTCCCTTCGTCCTAGAGAGCCTACAGAGGGGTAATGGCCCGCCTGATGGCCTGAGGGGCGTATGGACGCAGCGCGACGACGATAGCCTCAAGGCCATCGATGCGGTGGACATGAACCATCCGACGGAGAACCTTGCGGAGCAGAATCAGAGGCGGCGGCTGAAGAGAATGATGGAGGAGCTGCTGCGGAAGCATGGCGTGGAAAACGTCGAGGCGAGGAGGCAATTTCTTGCCCATGCGGAGGAGACCGGGCTTCATCCCGATTAGGGAGGGCACACCTTCTGGGACGGTCAGGAGGTATAGGATGGTTGACTTTCGATGTACTTTGCAACTTTTACGAGATACCATTACAGATGCCGATGACAACTGAACCGAGGCGCTTAGCTTGGGGCTCCAACAGATGAAACACGGTAATGCCAGTCCTCCCTCGCCAGATCCTCCCTAACCTTGTAGTTCTCCTCGGCCACTCGTAGGACGTCCATGTCAATCTCCACGACCTCCATACCCTCCTCGGCCCCCATCTTCCCCAGCGGCCCCAGAATCGGCATACCAACCTGACTTAGCCCGACATAATCCCTCTTCGCACCCCCGTTCGCCTCCAAGTCCGCCGCCCGCTCCTCGTCCGTCGCGGGATTCGCGGCGTTCACGAAGGCGATGGCGCAGGTGTTCTCGAACGCGCGGCAGACAACGAGGCTCTCGAGGAACATCTTCTCCGCGAGGGGATTCAGCGCCGCGCCCTGGTCCCCCGCGTCGTTTAGGTGCCACATGGTAGGCGCGATGATCAACCCCGCGCCGCTTGAGACGAGCTCCCTCGCCGCTTCGGGGAACGCGAGGTCCCAGCAGATCAACAAGCCCACCTTCCCAAACTCGGTCTCGAAAGCAATGTGGGGTTCGTGAGCCGGAGATAAAACACCGCGCTCCGGATGCCACAGGTTCCGCTTCGCGTAGCGAGAAACGACCTCTCCCTTTGAGGAGATGAAGTAGCAGGCGTTGGCGAGGCCCCCGTCGGGGAGCTCCTCGATTATGGTACCGGGGACGATGGCGATGCGGAGCGTCCGGGCGAGGTCCTGGAAGGCCGCGAGGGAGGGCGCGGCGGCTTCGCAGGCGGACTGGAAGCGAGGCGACGTGGGGTGCCAGGAGGTGAGGGAGTATTCTGGGAGGATGGCAAGGTGGGCGCCGAGGGAGGCGGCGGACTTGATGCGCGAGGTCGCTTTGGCGAGGTTATAGGTTGGTGAGAGGGGCTATATGGACCACTGAGCTCAGCGTTCCCTCGTCCCAGTGACAGAACACCTTTGGGCGGGGACGTATCACAAGATCGCATCTGCGCTCGGCCCGACGGGTGTCCAGCTGGGATGTGGAATGCGGTGTAACGCATAGCATGGGCATGCTCACCTTGGGATGCAGCTGTATCAGCGCGATCTTCATCTTGGACTCCATATTCAAACAAGACAAGAACACAGCCTCCCCAGCATATACTCGGACCGTGGCAGATTGGGGAGTTTGCAAACACGCAGATGGCCGACAAGCGGGTTCGAATGTTAGGGCAGGATGTGAAGCTGGAGCGGTTCCAGGGATAATGGAACCCACCTGGGATATGAGGTCATGACATCACCATAGGTCACACCCGTACAAGCGCAGTTCGGGCTCCCGGCGACATGTATGTGTCTGAGACATGGGCGCGCCCCCCTCTTCGGCTCCCTTGTCCACTCCTAACAGGTAAACAATGTGCACGATCGCGGGTGTTTGCCAATACGACGGACTAAACGCAGCGATGGAATGGCCTCAAACGCCTGGAACGAGGATGATGGCGAACTTGGGTCGGTCCGCGCAGTCGTTGGGTGGCGAGCTTGACCATTGTCGGCGGGATAGTTGCATCCGCCAAACAAGAGGAGCTGGAACGGCGGTAGCCCGCGGTCGCGCCTTCCCCGCAGACCTGTGAGATGACCATGTCTCCGAGTGACGCTAAGGGAAGAGGCCAAAGAAGCCATTAAGTGGCGGGTGGTTGTGTGGCTATGTGGCGTTAAAAGCATGCCCTCGATCAAGCGGTCCTCTTGGATTACCTCGTCTCCATACCAGTATATGTTACCGTATCACATCTTACTATACGACAATGGGAATGCATGTCTCTCCTGCCCACGTCAGCGGGTCTTCATTCAATCCATATCAATACCTCGAAAATAATGCATGGCCGTGGCTGCTACCCTCGCACCCTCCTGCTTAAAGAACCCCAAGATAGTCCTCCCAGCACAGCTTGAACCCGCCCGGCTCTTCAGCTCCCCCAGCCAAAATATAGGGTCCCCGCATAGATCCTAAGCAAGCGTGGATTCAAGGGGGAGGGGCGGTTCGCGTCGGCAGGTTTGTTGATGGTGTCATTTCCAGGTTGCTAGGTGGATTAGACTCATTAGAAGGGTTCGATGAAGAGAGAAAGTAAAGGGTGGGAGAAGGGCTTCGGTGTGGTGAGCGCGACACGCGTCAGACGCGTGCTTCATGTTGTTCGTCTCGCCATGGCACGAATGAAGCTTCAACACGAGTAAGGTCTCGCCGACGGCTGGCTGATGTTGTGAGTAAGAAGCATTAGGTGTTCCGAAAGCACATGGAAACCTCTCGCAGATGAGCGGATGAGACCGCCGGTAGATGTAATCCACGACAAGACCCGAATCATCTTCACAAGCTCAGGAAGCCATGCATCGCGGGCTCCTGTTGCCCGGACTTATACATGTTGAAACGGGGAGCACGCATCCATCATCAAGGCCAAGGGCTGCAAACTCAGTTGTTTAGCGTCTCCGCCACCCAAGACGCCTTTTTGTGCTCTCCAAGTTATTCGTACAGAGGAAAAGAAATCAAAGATTAGATCCCCCGAGCCATCAAAGCCAACAGTAAACCGAGCATGGACAAAAAAAGATGAAGACGAAATGAAGGCCACGCATGCAAACGACGTAGGATGTGAGATTTTGTTTCAACGCCTCCGAGCAACCCTAAGATCAGGAATCAAGACGGGTAACAGGCAACGGTTGGATGTCACAAGTGTAAGGTACCTTCCCCGCGCTCGGACGTGATATCATAACGAAGAGACTACACGGAAAGGAAGGAGTGAGGTGGCCATGATCGCGCCCGAGACAAAAAAGCGGGTGCGAGAAATAGTGGGAGAGGGGACAAAAAAAAGAAACGCGGTTGCAGACCAAGGCTCGTTTACTCTGTCCTGTGAACGCCAGTAAGGTGGACAACAAATCGCCGAGATATATATATGTATATATACACAAGCCTCGAAATAGGGGCCATGACGGGGTTGGGAATTAGCAGAAACCCCTCGGGTCGAAAAGGGTCCTGCTGTAGCTCGGCATCGGGAACGGCTGCCGTGCCGTCGCGTTGAGGAGCTGTTCAAACGCCTGCAGCCGTCGTGACAGTTCCTGATGTTCGCGCATGATGGCTTTATTCCTCCGTTCGAGGACGTGGATGTACTCTGTTGCTTTTGTGAGGACGGTCCCCTGACAGTCTATGTTAGTACACCAAAACATAAGGAGGCATGCGACATGCCGATGCTTACCTTGCTAACTTTGGGAAGCCGCTGCGATGCTGTAATGTCCTCCTCGTCTTCGAGTCCCTCCTCGGGTATTGCCCTGAGAGCAGGCACCGAGTCGCGCAGCTCAGAGATCTTGTCCTTGAGATTCGTCCGGTACTTGCGCTCAATATCATTGTGCGCCGCCCGGTCTCCAGACTTCGGCTTCTCCTTGACTTTCTCTTCCGCCTCAGCTACTTCCCGCGCAGGAACGCCCTTCCCCTTGTCGGCGGCTGTTGGTTGCCGGGGCGGGGTCTGTTCGGAGGCTTGTCCCTGCGGCTCAAGAGGGGGGGTTTGCCGGGGTTGTGGTGCCTCATGGGCTTGTTCTTGAGCTGGTGGTTTGGATTTAGGGCGCTGCTGCAGCGGTTGAGAAACGGGGCCGTGAGTTTGCCGGTGGCATTGCGGCTGTGACGGCGGTTGTGCTTGTTGACCTTGAGAGTGTTGCTGTGTGGGGATGGTCTGTGGTCGTTGTCGCTGGGCCTGACTAGGCGGCTGGTTCTGCATCTGAGCTGACGCGTACTGACTCGCTGCTAATGGGGCTTGCGACTGAAGAGATGGTTGAGGCTGGGGTTGAGACTGGGGTTGGAGCTGAGACTGAGCGGTTGCCATAGGCGCAGACAAGTCATTCAGGTTCGACGTCCCAAAACTCTCCAGAAGCGTGTCCGCGCCTAGGGTTGGGAACGTGCCGCTCAATGCGTCATAGCCGTACCCGAACCCAAAGCCGGTTCCAAAGTTCGGCCCGAGGTTCGCCGACTGAGGGCGGTTTGTATTCAGAGCTATCGCGAGGAGGTTCTTCTGCTCCATATCACTGAGTAAGGGTGTATTCGGGTTGAAGCTGCTTATCAGCGGATCTGACCGCAGACCTGGTTGGGGCTTCTCCCAGCTCAGAGGCGTCGAATAGAGGCCCTCCCGAGGGGGCACTTCTGATGGTGCCGTTGTATCGATCTTCGACAGTTGGTCTGAGATGTTTAGTGATTCGAGCGCGTCCTCGTCTTCCGACAGCGCGTTATCAAGCGCGGCGTCGTCAAGAAAATCATTCCGGAAGAACGACGGATTAGTCGTGGTGTAAAGCCCTGTGCCGAGACCAGGCGTCGATCCCATCGTGTTAAAGGCAGGCATTGGCCTAGATCGCATCTTTATTAGCCTGGTGCCTTCACAATCTAGCCAGGGCGGGGGGTCCCTCGAGGCAGCAAGCAGCAGGAGTCACTCAGGCAGCCCGCGAGCCGTAACCCTTGCTGTCGCAGTCTCGAGGCCACATGCCATGCAACTTGGTTTTCACATACCTCGCAAGATTGGTTGTTTCATTCCTTCCCCTTGAAAAGTCAATCTCAAAACTTCCTCCCAGCCTGCTATCCTGGTCATCGTCATCGAGATGGATCCAATAGTCGACAGAGTCGAGCGCGGCCGCTTCGGATCCGCCGACTTTTGTTCTCTTCCGGTCATGCTGTCCGTCTCGTCTCCTGCCCGCCGCTGCCATCTGTATGGCGTCAGCCGGCCTCGGTGCCCTTGAGGACCCGCCGAAGCTGCCATAAGGCACGCCGCCCTGGTTCTGTTGTGCGTATAGGAAGGCGGGGTTGACCTCGTCGGACATTCCCAGTCCTAACGACGGGTCCCATAGGGAGCCATCGTTCGAGCCCGGCATCGCTGCGCCGGCCGAGGACGTCTCGGCGTTTAGCTTGCTAAGCGATTCAATATCCTGGCTGTTGGGCCCCGAGAAAAAGTCTAAGCGGTTAAGGAGATTGGGATCCATTGTGACTTCAACAGCATTCCTATTCTTCGGTATGCGACCACCGTTCTGAGATCGGTTCGGGTGGTGAATCGACGGGACAATCGGCGTCTAATGGGCGACACAAGGCACACAGAATGCCTAGGGACGTCTGGTAGTCGGGGCGTGGGTTTTGTGTATCGTCGGGGCAAAGGTACTCCTTTCGAGCCGGGTACAGGTTCTCTAGTGTATGCGACGCATTCGGGGAGGGTCGATATTGAATGGAGTTCGGCGGCGGCGGCTCGCTTGGTTCTCTCGACACTGCGTAATGTTTGCGGTCGAGCTCTAGTTACCACCGTAATGGGTCCCCGTGTAAAAAGCTTATGTGAGAAAATATTGACGGATAGGGGTGCTGGGTTCGGCGACTGAGGGGAGGGGGGGGGGGCGAATCGCGTTCGTTTGGCGTCGAGGGCGAGATTCTCGAGTCGCTTCAGGGGACAACGTGGGTCGACGACTGAGGTTGGTGCAGTGTGGGTAGCTGAGCTCTACTACGCCGGGGCGGAGGGGTAATCGTGCGCAAGCGTGAGACTGAGTGATGATGGGGTAGGACGTGATCACGCATCGGCCTGTGATCCGTCAATTCGCAGTGCAGGGTCGTCGACCGAGACAATGTGAAGAGCTTGGAAGATGCTGGGGTCTTGGTCGCAGTCTGGGCGTTTTCCACTCAACCGCAGCTCGGGTCGGATATCGAAACTTTCGGGGAAGGCCGTAATGGAATGGCACTAGCTGCAGCTGCAGGATACTGGCAGTTCCGATTAATCGGCGGTCGCTGCAAGAAGATGTCGGTCGAAGACGGAGAGGCTGGAGAATGGGGTCATTGGAGGGTGTTGTGATCTGGGCCCCAAGCAGATGGTCTTTTTTTTTTTTTTACCTGAGGAGGGGCTTCACCACGTTGATGGTTTTGGAGAGCGTCAAGAGCTGCCCGCCGCCACGACCATGAAGGTACATGCGCATGTATTCTTGACCTCGTACCCGTACAATGGGGACCCCAGGATCAATACGCCAAGGACAGCGACAGGATGCATCTGTCTTATTTTCTTGAATACTACATAGCCAAAATTCGTTGTGTCGGCCACCCGAAGCAACGCAGCAATGCATGATGGAATATCCCGGGCATATCACTCCCTACTGCAGACGCTATGGGTGCTGTGCAGAGGGAACAGAGCCAAAAAAGGAACAGGCGAAGTGAGCCCCAGTCGCCTAACGGTCGGGGCACTAGCGCACGGGGGCATCAGGCGGCTTCGGGTGCGCTCTTTCCCCGTCCGTCTTGCGCCGAATCTCACATTCGCTCCGAACATGCCTCGGCGACCCCTCTTGGCTTTCGGTAGCGCGAGGGTAGAATCGGAAGAAGCGCCCGAAGGTAACCTGCGAGGCGCTTCTTGATGGCCATAATCTCCACCTTGGCAGCAAACACGGCCTTACAAGGTGATCATCTGGGATAGAACACGCAAGAACAGATCGATAGCACTTGCAGGAGCGGGCGTTCCCGAACAAGTCTACCCACCCTTCAACCCTCCACCCAATAAAACCCAGGTCCAGTGCAGGGACGATCCCGCGCTCAGTTTTCTCAACGAACGCCCGAAATGACGTCTAGATCCCCGTGACACAATGACCTGACTCCCGCGGGGACACTCCCGTCAATCCACCGATGGGGAGGCTGTACCTACCACGTCGAGGATGAGAGAGGACAAATTTATTCAAGCCCAAACCGATCGTATGATCTGCGAGGCTACGGGCTCGAAATGGTCCCATCTCTCTCTCGGAGACCCACCATATAAAGCCGCTTATTGGCTACTTTGAGCCTCGGACCCTCGATGCCAGATCTTTTCAGCCTTGCAATGACCGAGCGCGGACGGAAGCTTGTGTGGAGACCCACATGGCTCATCCGTGGGCCCGAAGTCTGGACCTGCGGGCCGTTTCCGCCTTGCCTGCGATGCGCGAAACAGTCGGTCGATCTGGACGTGTTCCATATGTAAGGGGCCACGCATTACGCGTCTTATAAGGACGACTTCCCAATCACACCCATGCATAACGCTTCAAACTCATAGGTCTATTGTTTGTTATTAGAACATTGTCCCAAGCACCCTGTTCAAACCCCATCCATCTGCTCCAAGTACTAACACCGATCTCGCCTTTGTTTCTCCAGATCCCCGATGCTCGTTCCCGCCTTCCGCAAGATCTAACCCATTACAGGGCTACGCCACGTCCGGATTCCGTGATAGTTACCGAAGATATTGATGCGTTGGTTCCAGAAAATTGAGAACTAGGTGATAAATAGTCGGGAAGTTGCAAATGGTTTTTCGCCAGTTCGTTTGCTGCTGAGACGGCTAGGCCGAGCCCCTCTCCTGATATCGAGCTTAGCACCACTATTTCGCTTCACCGAGATGACCTCGTACATTAGAAATACTTACCGAGTACCACGAGGCCAAGATTTCTGATGCCAGACGGAGGTAGACGGTAAGAGCCCAACACTAAGGATAATGCCGGGCAGACAATATACGGCCACCATGCAAACATGTCCAGGTTTCCGCCGATGGATCCTCGTACATTCGTTGCGATCGCGCTTGCCTCGTCCAAAGTTTCTAGTATAGTAGCTGCTTTCCCTGCGGCTTCGCCGAGCTGCTCATCGTGGGCGTTGACTCTGGCGGATAGGACTTGTGTCAGGTCAATGGCTTTAGCGAGGTCCTGTGTTTATAAGCCAAGGTTAATGCTGCTACGCGCGTTCCACGATGGGAATAACCTGTCTCTTACCTTTACAAGTGTCCCTTGCCGAGTTTCAAGCTCTATGGCTGCTTGGTGAGATGCACTCTAAAATCTTACATTAGTCCTCAAAGCTTTGGATCCTGGGTACTAGTTGGTATAACTCACGATCCGTTCATCCAAAGCCGATGAGGAAGCGGCTACGATTGCAAAGGTTGACAAAACTATTTCCAATCCTTCTGCTGATTTCGCCTTGACTAGGTCGACGGCATCGACATGCGAAGAGGCCACCTCTGCGTTGCTCTCGAGTACAGACGACAGCAGAACCGAAAGCATGTGCTGCAAAGTGATTGCATCCTCAAGTCCACGATTCAAAACCGTTACCGACTTCTAACTCGCCACTTAGTCTTCCGAAACGGGTTACCTGAAGCCGACTAACATACCTTGGCAGTGTGCTCCAATTGCCCAGAGACCATCTTCTGAAGTTCGGCCAGTGTCTCATCCAAATGTGAGATCTTGGGATTCAGGCTTTCGATATCAGTCCAGACTGCCCGAACTTTTCTGTCAAAAACCTCCATCCTCATCTCTGTCTCCTCGTCGACACGGTTTACAAGTGTCTCGAGGACTTTGGTGATGCGTTGATAAAGGTGGATGTTTCGAGCTTCGCGTGACGTTAATTCCCCTCAGATCGCTCATTTAGCAGGTGGGAGCTAACTCACACTTCTCGTTGTCCGCTCTGGCGGCCTCGCAGAAACGTAGGGCTTTATGGCGGTAACTAACCCAGGTACTCCACGCCGAATCTGACTTTGCGAGGGCCGACAAGCAAGAATCAATCTCCTCAGATGACACGTGAAGTTGGTGATGCTGAGGGACTATGAGCTGGGCCAGCGACTTCTCCCTGAACTTGACACACTCGATCGGGATCGTGAAACTGCCACGTTCAAGGTCGCATATGGCCAGGCTTGCGGCATAGAAATCCACAAAATCTCGAACCTGCCTTCCACTGTCCGTGAGTACTGTCGCTTCGTCCTTGCCTTCGAGCATTTGGCAGTCGCTCACAAGGAGCCTAGCGGCCGTGCGATGACACAACGGCTCGGACTCGAGCTCCTGGAGCTCTTGAATAGCAACAGCATAGATATTGGGTAGACGGGGAACGTCGTCGTGGGAACGGACTGTAGCCGTCGACATGCCCCCTTCACCTGCAAGATGTAAGAATAAACTGGTGGAGGGATGGCTGATACCGTACCTGGAACACTCAAAGTCCCACCTCCATACCAGACCCAAGCATGGACAGGCCCCAGCCAGACAAACCCCAAAGCCAGCTTCATCATGAAGACCTTCAGGCGAGCCTAAACTATCCTGGAGACGCGAAACGCACTGGCAAATCTGCCGCGTGGTTGAGCCAGTCCGGTTTCCTAAGTAGTTATGTGATTGGAAAAAAAGGTTGACACGATGGGGCAGGAATACTGGTCTATCTAGGGATGGAAAGGAAATCCGGCGAGGGAGAGATCTGGCCGGCCTCCGGTGCGCTGATGGGGTCTCTTTACCCTCCAAGGTTACAAAGGGCGTGAGTTGACGACTGAACTCCGTTCTCGATACTGGGAACAAATAAATTACGAGCATAGACGGTTTTCCCGTCTTGGATCGGACCAGGGAAGGAGCTCCTGGATAATATAGATATCTTGAGGAAGGTACCAGGCGACCCTCCGGTCGTGACCTCCCAACGCTCCGGGGCAGACAGGAGGTTCGAGGTGCAGGGTGTATACGTGTGCCATGGGAAATCCACGACTAGTACACTACGGGGAGTTTCCATCATGCTGGTGTTCTGGAGTGTCGCTCATGGTCTTTTTACATTGCCATGTCCGGCGTTGCCATGCAACATGTGCTCGTATTACACACGCAAGATGCTATATATGGGAGTTACAGGTACAGGGGGACCGAGACAGCAGCTGCTTAAGCTCGGATGCGACGTACAATAATTGATACAGATTTCCTCGACGGAGACGCCTCACTCTCGCAGCGCCTCGATATCCTCCACCTCCTTCACAGCCTCCACCGTCAAGTTGAGCACCGACTCCTTCCCCACAGCAACCGAGTCCTCGATCCTCATCCCCAGTCCGTGGAAGTGGACCGGGAACCGCCCGTCATCGGGAACGTACACCCCCGGCTCGATTGTAATGCAGTTTCCTTCCTTTAGCGGCGTGCTCCGCGACGCCCCCATACAGTCGTGCACATCCATACCGACATAATGCCCCACGTGGTGCGGGAACAGCCTATCGATGTACGGGTACCCTTTAGAAGGGAACCCAAGGCGCACCAATTCCGCCGAAAGCCCCTCACGGGCCTCGCGATGCAAGTCGTTAAGCGAGAGGCCCGCGTTCTCGCGGCACAGCGAGACGCACCTCCTCTGCACATTCAGCAGAGCCCCGTAAAGGTCCCGCTGTGGTGCCGTGAACTTGCCATTTTGGGGCCACACGCGCGTAATGTCGCTCACATAGTTCCCATACTCGGCCCCGGCGTCGACGAGGATCATTGAATCACGCGGGATGGCCGCGTTATTGTGCACGTAATGCACGCACGACCCATTTCGCCCACCACCCACAACGGGAATGAACGAGAGCCCCGTGCACCCCGCCCTCTTGACGCTATACTCGAGCTCTGTCGCGATATCCTGCTCAAAAAGCCACTCGCGGCGCATCAGGTCCGTGATGGCGCGTCCCGAATCCCGGCCTGCCCTGCGCATGTTGGCCAGCTCTGCGGGGCTCTTGACCATCCGGAGGTCATCCATGACGGGCGAGAGCGCCTGGAGCTTCCCGCGCGCGTGGAATGCCGCGTCGGTGCCGGAGCCGTCGCGAAGGAGGTCATGGAGACGCGACCCGCCGTGGCCCGGCTTCGGCCGCTGTATGTCGGCGTAGATCCTGGTGGCATTTTTCAGGATCTGTGGGAGGCGGAGGGAGAGCTCCGCTGCGTCATACGAAATGTCGGCGTTGAAGACATCGCGGGCGGCGACGGTACCAGAGCGGGGGCCTGCCCATTGCTCCTGTGCGGGATCCTTGGCGTGCACAAAGAGGTGGAAGATGAAGTCATCCGGAGAATCAGACACCTTTTCAAGGGCAGCGACGGCCGTGTCCTCCTGGAAGCCCGTGAGCCAGAGAAAGTTGACGTCCTGGCGGTAGGGGTAGAAGACAGAGTTAGAGGCCCACTTTACGCTGGCGGCCTCAGTGAGGACGACGGAACCCTTGGGAAGACGGGAGAGTAGAGCTGCCCGGCGGTCGTGGTACTCCTGGGCGGTGATTCCGGGGGTGACTGTCAATGCACTTAGTTGGGTTATACGAAGATTGAAGGACGAAGCGTCGGACGTACGTTCACCGCTTGCTAGCAGATGGGGGTGAGTCTCGTGGAGGGGCTGCCCGAACTGTAGCTGGGAAGCGTCCACAAGGTCTGGTGCGTCCGCTTCCATACGGAGATGTTCTGCCGTTCTGAAGCTCCGGATCTGAGCTCCCTTAAGATGAGGTACGGCCCGCCTGAGACCGATCGGAACCGTGTTCCAGCAGACCGACCGCCGAGCGAGTGTTCTGAGGGAATTCATGGCGATGTATGCGACAGTGTGGCAGGCTGCCGGTATCTCTGAGTACAAGAAATTGAGCTGGATCGTGAGATTAGAATACCACGTATAGAAAAGATCATGACAAGATCAATACAGCTAAGATGAAAGCGAGCGCATATGTCGACTACGGATAAGAGCCTCCGCACAGTGTATGCTTCCTCTCTATCCGGTGACTCAAGAAGGAGCCGCGGCGCGTAAAGACTATGTTCAAACGGGTACTATAATGGACTCAACATGAGAGCTGGGGCTGTATGTGTCGCGTGAGGATGTGAGCGGGCCACGAGATGCGAAAAGACAGCCGGAATATCTAGCGTAAGGTGGCTGGGAGGGCGGTTTTCTCGGCCGGACCTATAAGTTCGAAACCTCAGGTGGTAGAATATGCGGGATATGGATGTTGGCGACGGCCTGCCGGTTCAGCCGAGTTCTAGAAGTTGTCGAGTTGTTGATTGAGTGAAGGGGCCGGTGTAAGTGCAAAATTCGGGTCAAGTCAAAGGAGGTTCGGGAAGACGGAGAGCCCCGGGTGCTTCGGGACATCGACAGCTGCTTCAAACTGAGCGCAGCTGCTACCAGACCAAGCCATCTGTCTCATCAATTCCCCAACCCAAAGTGCTTTAAGTACGTGCATAAAATAGTTCACCGGTTGTAGACCAATGGTCGCTTTTCGATGGACGTTACGAGATAGAGGCAGCTGGACCCGTTACTATGCCTACATTTATCGTTCTTCTGCTAGCAAAATTTCATGCTCAGTATGGATACCTGACCACAAACAAAACCCCACCTCACCAGCGACGTCGCAGTGGTGATACCGGCGAGAGTGTGTACTGAGTATACGGATACATCACGCTTTCTGTTTGTTACGCTATGCTGGACACTGTCCCGAGCCACGATGGCTGACCAAACTCAATTCTGCTGTTTAAATGTCAATGCACTCTCGTATTTTCTCTGATAGAGGCTGGGGCGGCCAGCCATGCGGTTTAATGACGCCAAGAAGTCCCAGGAACATGCACGAATAATATGATGCTGGGTTTATAAGGATGGGCAAACCCCACGGCGCGCCTGAGAGAAAAACGGGACGAATCGCGCCGCCGGTTGCCCTGGAAGCTTTGCTATTGTGGGGGCGATACAGGACCTGACATTGCGCGGTTGGGGCCTGTGGTTGGCCAAGCGTGTTTGGCTAAGCTCCGAACCGGGAAAGGGCGTGTTTTGCGGGCGCGCCTTCCCAGGTCTGCCCAGCCCTCACGAGACAGCCCTCGACATTCTCGACCCCCTCACTCGCTTCAGCCCCGTCCCAACTCCTGCGAGCTGCGAGACGAGCATTATTCTTCTCCCGTCTGCCCAGTCTCGGCCTCTCGATACTTGAGCTCCACTGCTCCCAATGCTTTTATAACATCTGATACATCTCTCGCCACCGCGACCTGCAGTATCCCTCCCGACGTGACGTGCAGCCACGTCGCGTGCTGCCCGGCCGAATTGGCAACCACCCCCGACCGACTCACAACACCGAGGCCGCCCCCTGCACAGTTCCTGTATCCCGCCCGCCGATATCGAGTCGACGCTCCTGGGCGATAACATCCACCCATTCACGGTCCTTCTAACGCGAAAACAGATGTTAGTGGGGAACCACAGTCCAGCATTGGCGTATGGCAGCGTTATCCCTCTCCTCGCCGTCGGCTCGCCTTGCGATCCTTCAGCCTCCCTCCCTTGACTTCTCGGTTATGCCAGCCATGTCCATGATGACGATCCCAACCGCGTCGACGAGGCGGGCACCGCTGTCCAACAACCCCAACGCCGCCAATTCTCCACTCCGGAGCGCCGCCGGTTCCAAGGTCAAGCGGTCTCATGCCACCGTACAGCGAGAAGAGCAATATGGACAGCCGCCGCCTCTGAAGAAGCAGATGCTCGAGCATGGCTCCCAGCGCGCCGTTCGGTCCCCGACCTCCCAGTCTAGGACTAGGCCTGCTCACCAAGCACAGCGTCCCAGGGCAAGGGCGCCCCAGACCACTGCGGAATCTACACAACACCAGAGGGCCCAGGAGAGGGACTTGGCTAGTTGGCAGAAACAATATAGGGCTCGCTTTCCCCGCATGGTCTTTTACTTTGACAGTGTTCCCGACGATGTCCGGACGCGCCTGGTCAAGCCGATCGTCTATCTCGGTGCTGTTAGTCACCTCCCTCTCCCTCGAAATCCCGAGGAAGCCGTATGGTACTGACCCTTTGTAGCGCGAAGAAAAGTTCTTCTCGAGCGACGTTACCCATGTCGTCACGACTCGGCCTTTGCCTGCCGCCGAACCTTCGACGAACCATGCGCCCGAACCGGTCCGTTCCAGGCACGATACCCCAGAAGATCAACCCCAAACCATCAACCCGTCGCTGCTTGACTGCTCATCCGAATCCCGTAGAAAAATGCTACTCGAAATGGGAAACCGACGGCCTCAGATGCAGGATGAGATTGTGAGGCCGAAACCTGCGAGGAACAACGATGTCCTGTACAAGGCCCGGGACATGGGCAAGCGCATTTATTCGGTGGAAAAGCTCCACCGGATACTGGAGAACCTCATGGAGAGGGACGACTATGGGCAGAAGCTCCTGGGCTCTCGGGAGCAGTCCCATGAGCATAACCTCGCGAAGCTGCTCCGAAAGGAGCGTCTTAACGGACCGTCTGACCGAGATCCTCGGGCTGTTACACGGGAGCTCAACTACTTCCGCGGACCCTACATCTATGTATATGATATGGATGAAAAGACGAAACCTATCATGGTTAGGGAGTACCCAAAGGTTGCGGACAAGGCAGACGGCGAATGGCCGCAGTTCAAGACGGTGAGCCAGGGTCGCTGCCCCTTTGTCGAGGAGAGTACGGCCGACGCAAAGATGATGAAGCGTGCCATGGAGAAGAGGGCAGCGAAGGAAGCTGCGAGCAGGGCCGCCGCCACTAACCGGGATTCGAACGTGAAGCCTATCGCTGATTCCGCCGCCCATGCCACTGGAAAGCGATCCCGCGAGGAGTACGCGGACCCGTTGGCCGAGTCTAAGAATGGCTCCAACGATGTCGTCATGAGTGTCCGTCCCACTGATGTTTTCAATCCGCCCAAGGACCTCAACACGAAACGCATCGACTTCACGACGCAGAAGTTCTTCACAAGCCGCCTTGGCGCCGGCCGTGTCCTTGCGGGCGAACCAGTGGCGTCTGGGGTCCAGCCATCAAATATGACGTCGGCCATCCGGTCCCAAATGGTCTCGTCCAACGCCAACGCCCCCGGCGCTAAGGCCGGCACGAGTAAGGAGGTACACAACCTCCAGAAGACGGTACTCCAGAAGGCAGCGCCAGTGGTTCCGACCGGCTTGGCGCCGAGCAAGCCCGTAGCCGCGGTCCAGACCATCAACGCCGATGGCCAGTCTAGCCGGTCGACGAACGCAGCCAAGTTGGACCGCGCTGTCGAGCCGGTCGAGGAGGATCAGGGAAAGGCCAGGAGAGCTCCTAGCGCTGCTGCCCCGCCGCCACAGAAGAGCAAGAAGGACATGAAGCCGGGGTACTGTGAAAACTGCCAGGACAAATTTGACGACTTTGACGATGTAAGTTTTGCGGTTTCCCAGCGGGATACTGTGCGTAGTGGTACTAACCACCCTTCTAGCACGTCGTGTCTCGGAAACATCGTAAATTCGCCGAGTCCCTCAGTAACTGGGCGGAGCTCGACGACCTCCTCTCCCTTCTGAAGCGGCCCCTGAAGTACTCGCATCTCGAGGAGGACGAGGGTGTTGAAGACGACGCCTTTACTCGTTCGATCAACAATTTCAGTTGGTCTGCTACTGATGCCGTCGAGCAATAGATCGACCAATATCGACAGGCCGTCCCATCCCCGTCTCTATCGGCGAGCACGCGTTCATCTTATATCTGCCCTTGACGAGTGTATGCCACATCCTACGTACTGCTGGAGGCCAGCATAACCAAATCATTTCTTCTCGCATCTGCATTGCTGGGCGCACTTCATCCCCTCGTTGCTCGTCCCACGATAATAGAAACGGCAAGCTTTCTCGCCCTGGGGACACGACATGATTCCCAACTGTGGACATACCTGCGCCTCCATTTTTGGCGATGGGCTCATAAAAATGTCCACCATTTCTTGCCCTCCTATCTTTTGTCTTCGTTTCTCGTCTTTCTTTCGCAGTTGTTCGAGGTTCCGGGAGTTGCATCTGTCGGCACTCGCATGGCGCATACGACTCGGGTAGAGCTGGGTGGGAGACCCAAGGAAAGGGGAGATAGGAGCGTATTCTCCACGGTGGCATTTCCGTTCGTTTAGAGATGGGATAGAACGAAGTCTTGGACTTGGTGGAAGTAAGCATCGGCATGACGGTGCGGGGGAACTCAAGCCGGCCGGTGCTGGTTTCGTCTGGACTCTGGTGGGTATATATGGGGGACGATGCATGTAGCAGGTGTGTGATGCTAGGTGGCGGAGATAATTACACGTACTTGATCAGGTTCTGTGCGTCGCCTTCAAGTTTCAGGCCCGAGGTAAACAGGTGCACGACAATGTCACAGCCCCAAGTGGTTGGGATGGCAGTCAACGTCAAGTAAGTGTATTGAAGAGCATGCTAGTACGCCGCGCAAATCCAGGCGCATCCATCTCGGCCCCTGCCTTCTTATGGCTCTAGTTGGTATGACCAGCCTAGATTACGAGGTCCTGACCTCAGTACGTTTCAATAGATGGAGCAACGTGGCAAGTCTCTCCCCCGGAGCTAGCTCCCATGGTCTAAATCAGACTGTCAGTTCAAGTCGCCTAATCAGACCCGCAACAAAGCAATATCCTTATGCTCACCAGTCGCCAATCGACTGGGCGAGACCAACAGAGCAGAGAGGTCGCCGAGGGATCGGCGAGCTGGGCTACCCTAGACGCGGGGCTTTCTGCGCCGGGCAAGGAGACGTGCCCGGGCGCTTCCTCTTCTTTGCGCTGTACGCCAGAGTAGCGTCATGGCTTTCACCCGGGCCCCGAGTGCTTTGCCTCTCACCTGGCGGTGGGATGGCCGCGATGTCTCCAGGTGCGCCTCCGCTGGGCGCCTGGCCGTCACAGCTAGGACTTCCAGGGACCTGATCTGTACGGGGAACTCTGTCTCGCTCGTTGTTGGAGGTGTTGGGGTCGATGGAATCACCGTGATCTGCCTCATCGTTGTCCTTCATGTACCTTTCCTTGCCGCCGCCCACGTCGTCCTCCTCGGTAGCCTCCATATCCCCATCACCGGACTCAAAGTCTTCTCGCTCGCTACAATCGTGGCCTTCCCCGTTGACTTCATTTCCACTTTCGTCCCCATCAGCCTCATAGACGTGACCTCTAGTCTCGAGGGCGCCGTCTCCGTTGTCACCAGAAGCATCTTCATCGGAACTCTCACCTTTATTTGTGCTAGTGAGGGGCTCGGTTCTATCTTTTCTGAAAGCCTGTTCTTCTACGACCTCGTTCCCATCCTCGCTACCACTGGTTTCACCGCCACTTTCGGCATCATCAGCCTGTTGCTTCCCAGATTCCCCACCCTCATTCTCATCCGTACCATCTATCCTACCATCTTCGCCATCGCTATTTGTGCTGCTCTCGCCGCTAATGTCATCCCGCTGCTTTTCAGACTTCTCATATCCATCTCCGTGTGTCCCATCCGTCCCACTCACTGTCTTCGCTATCTCTAGCGTTGCTCTCACTTATGCTATTGGCATCATCCTGCTGTTCTCCAGGGCTTTCACCTACGTCTTCATCTGTCCTGTTCATCTCATCGTCTTCATCCCCAGTACAATGCGACCCTCGCGTGTCTATGCCTGCCGTAGCCAGGACAGTTGCGGAACTACCTTTCTCCGGCGAACCCTAAGAGTCGTATACGTTGCCGTCAGACTCTTCCTCGGGGTAAAAAGAGCCCTCGCCCCCAGCCGACGGACAATTTAATGAATCTCCATCTTCCCGAAGGGACATGTGTGGGAGTTTCATCCCTAAATACGGGAGCCGTTTCCCCCCTTGCGACGAAAGACGTTTTCCACCATGTGACGGATGCTTTCCCCCTTGTGACGGGGGATGCTCCGATTCCTGTAAGGGAAGGCGCTTGGTTCCCTGCTGTGGGCGTATCTCAAAAGGCTCTGGGCTGATCGTTCCATTTTAGGATTCCGCTCGTCTATCGCCATCATCTTGCTCATGTGGCTTTTGGTCGAGGATATCGGGATCAATACCCACCCAGAGCTCGGATGTTGGAGTCTTTCCCCGGGCTTCGAACTCGAGTTTTTGGTCCGGGCAGTCAAAAGACTTGTTAATGGGCCCTTCTGGGTTGATGTAATTGTCGATGTTGACCCTGGGCTGAGCTGACGGACCGTCGAAAGATAACCCCTCCTTATATGCAGTCTCGAAGCCCAGGCTCTCGTGGTTAGTATCATGGTTGTCATGAAGTCGACGCTGAGCTCAGATGGAGGTTGAGCCGGCGAGTGTCCCACGAATAGGCTCTCGTCAGCTTCAATCTCAGCCGGACGACGTAACACAACCCCACGATCTTTCCTGGGGGTAACGTCGGCACTGGGCTCCGATGGAGGGTGAGCCGGTGGGTCCTGTACGGCCTGAGCCGTATCAGCCGTCAAACTGGTCTCGTCAATGTCCACGAGGTCGAAACCAGCCGTCTCAATATCTCTCTCATTAACCTGGGATTTCGCGGCATAGGTGGGCTCTCCCATTCTTGCCGTGTTCCCGTCTGCATCCCATCCGTTACTACCGACGCCTACCACATTGCTAACAAGACCTGCATCGCCTGCTACGGGAACCATCATGAGCATGTCGTTCTCGGGAGTCTTCTCGGGGTTCCATTCCAGGTCGTAGTGGGACTCAGCGGCCTGCCATTCCCATTCACACGGACTGTATCTCCTCAGAAGTGGGAGCAGGTTTTTGAGCAGCGACTTTTGGTGTTGTCCGTATGGTTTGTCCCGCTTGCAGGTCTTGTTAAACGTCAATGTTGTCTGCCATCACAATCCCGATGCGAAGAGGGACACACGTTTCCAGATCTAAGCGAAAAGACCAGTCCCTCACCGGCTCGCAGGTCTTGTTCTCAGGAACCCTTAGTATTCCGAATCCTCGAAGTTGTCGCACGTAATCAATGCCCTGCACAGTCCGAAGGTTCCTGGATATCCGGAAGTCTGGTTGTCCGCTCGTTTTCCTGGCGAAGTAGGCCATCTGGACTATGCCCTCCTGATTACGACGCACGTGCGACTCGTCAATGTACATAGTCAGGCTTCTCAGGCGTACCATATCGCAGAGGTGTGCCAGCGCCCACGTCCGGCGAGAGTGACCTTCCATTCTCACTGCCTGGCTCCCAATCCAGAGAAGCTCGACATGCTGAAGGCGCTGCCTCTGGGAAGTCCCGATGCCTGAGCTGAACCGGCCGAACTCGCCGAGCTGTTTATCAACATTAGCGGTAGTACGGCATGACTTCTCATGCTGAACCTACCGAGCTGAAGGTAAAGGTATTGCACCCGTAGAAAGCGTGAGCACCAAGAAACAAAAACTGGTGAGACACCAAAAAGGGGCCAGCAGATTGTTTCCCTTGATGGCATAGGTCAGACTGCAGCTACGCCCAGAGTACTTGCCCATGATGTGGAACCTGTTAAGGAGCCCAGACCTCCTGCCGCCAACGGGAGGAATTGTAGCAGGTTCGACAAACGGATCTAAGCAAGATATGGCGTGGATTAGCTTGTCGGGGTATGAGAAGAGCAGCTTGAAGATCCTCTGCCTAACGTATATAGGCAGGTCGCTGAACGAGTGTTTCGTTCGATACTCTAAAAAGAACCTCTGTTTCGCGGAAGGAGGACCAACACTCTCAAGACCTTGGCAGTCTTTCTTGCCCGATGTCCTTGATCGACTAGGGCTCGGGCCTCACGGTGGACGGCTCTTTCAGAAGGCGCCTTGAAGACCAGAACAGGGTGGATTGTTTTCGGGTTCGCATAATCCTCGTAACAGCTCAGTTTGTATATCTCAGCGTACTCCAATCCGCCCGAAGCGTCGGTTAGGGCACGTCGTCTGCCATGGTCGACTCAGTGTAAGGGCCCGGGAAGGAGCCATCGGCGTGCGCGCGAGACTGGATTCAGGAGAATGAGGGCGAAAGAGGCTCGACCGAAAAGTGTACAGATGCAGGGTCGCTATAAAAGACACGCTCAAGGCCGGAGATGTCTGGATAGGGTAGGAGTGGATGGTCTGCGCGTCCCATGTGATTCATGCGATATTCGTGGTCGCTACGAAGAGGCTTGTGCTATATTGGCACCTGTGGCGTGTCTTGGGGGGAAATAATCACGTCAAACGATACCATGAGCACATCGGCTGTGCCCGCCGCTTCGTGCGCCTTGCGAAATTGAGGCGAGGAGTCGGAACCGGGGTTGGCTGTAGTTAAGAAAGTGCATGTTACGGTGGAGCAATTGAAATGCGGGGACCTGGGGTGGGGTTCTGCAGGCAGGCTCATCCCAGCACCAGAAAGCACGCGTCGCACGTCCTTCAAGTCCATCTTCCCGGCCGACATCTTCGTCATCGACAAACAGAGGGCAAGTCAAGACTAGACTGGCGACTCGACATCACAAAAAAAAAAGAGATGGAATCCCCGCCACAACCGGCCGGCGAAGCCCAGGCGCCCTCGCCCGCCGCCTCGGCCATCCCAGACCAGCGCTCACCCTCACCTGAGCTGCCCCTCACCATGACAGCCTCCGCCGTCCTCTCAAACCTACCGCGGGACGCGACCTCGGCCCTTGCCGCCGCCGGCCAGTTCTCGCAGGAAAAAGTCCTGGTTCGCTTCAAGCCCGTGGGCGCTGCCCCGAGCCTCGGTCGCGAGGTCTGCAAGATCAGCGCTGCGCAGAAGTTCGAGGCCGTCGTTGCCTACTTGCGCAGGGTACTGAAGGTCAAGGATGCGGATAGCGTGTTCTTGTATGTCAATAGCGCTTTTGCGCCGTCGCTGGATGAGATTGTGGGGAACCTGCACCGCGTGAGTCCTGCCTGCCTTCCGTATGTTGTAGCTGAGGACTCGTGCATCTCATCTCACGATAGTGTTTCAAGAACGCCCACGATCAACTCGTCGTTGCGTATTCCCTGACCCCGGCATTCGGTTAAAGGATGGAAATTAGGAAGAAAAGGTCACAGTCTTTCGCTCTATTAAACTGGTATAACCCGACAATGCAGTACGACACGATGCTCGCTAGCTCCCCCAGGACCCTTCACAACATAACCCATCCAAGCCATCCCTTCCCGGCCGCTAATAACAAAGCAAAGTTCGCCGAATCAACTTTGTTCCTCGGACTTCAGGAACTCTTCAAACGCCGCCAGCTCCTCGTTGGAGATGGGATAGGTGTGCTCTGGCGCCGGGTACGCTCGACTCTTGACTTCGTCTCGGTATGTCTCAATAGCGCGGAGGCTTTCACCCCAAACGTCACCATACTTCTTCACAAATTTTGGAAGGAATCTCCCGGGCGGGAAGTTGCCTGTCATGTCGACCTGCACGAGGACTTGCCCAGAGCATTCGTTGCCCGCACCGATGCCGATCGTTGGAACCCGCAACTTCTTTGTGACTAGCGCCGCCACTGGAGCAGGGACTGCTTCGACAACCATGGCAAAGGCACCCGCCTCTTGCACAGCAATGGCGTCCTTGAGAAGCTTCGCCGCTGCCTGTGCCGTCTTGCCTTGCACCCTGAAACCGCCAAGCGCGTTCTGGCGCTGAGGAGTAAGGCCTACGTGCGCAAGGACGGGGATGCCGGCCGTGGTTATTCGCTGGATGGTAGGGGCCATTTCTTCACCACCCTCCAGCTTGATACCCTGGACACGACCTTCCTTGATGACCCGGATTGCGCTTTGCAGAGCTTGCTCCGGGGAAATTTCGTACGTCCCCATAGGAAGATCGCCAATCTATATCGAATTAGTCGAGAACACGACTTGGCAATGGGGAAGAGGTAATCGCACACCGGAGGCCCAGGGGGGTGGGGGGGAACATACCGTCATGGCGGCCTTAGTTGCTCTCGCAACAGACCGACAATGAAGAATCATTTCATCCAACAACACCTCGCTCGTGTCTTCCATGCCAAGGGCGACCATGGCCAAGCTATCACCAACGAGGACCATATCCATTCCCGCCGCATCGGCTACATGCGCACTGGGAAAGTCATGCGCTGTCATTACCGTGATTGGTTCCCCCTTCTTGTGCAGGGATCGGATGGTCCCAACGGTAACCTTCTTCCTGTCTGACGGAAGAGGGTTACCCATGGGCGAATGGGAACTGTGACGAGTTTGCCATGATGCCGCCAACACCGGAATACTCCTGTGCGACGCAGCATGTGTGTTGATGAGAGACGCAGCGGGTCGCGTGCTCCGTCCGACGACGGAGGCACATGACCGGAGGAAGGACCCTGAAGGCTTCATGTTCTAATGCAGGAAAACAGAAAAAAGGACTTATGACGTCAACGGCTCAATGAGACACCAGCACAGAAAATTGGAATCATGAGCGGGAGCAACCGATGTCAGGAAAAAACGCGCTTGCAGCGAAAGAAAAGAGTCAGGTACTTAGTAGGATAAGTGAAGAGGGATATAGGTCCATGACTCGAGTTTTCCGGCGCGAAAGGGCGTTTTTATCGCCTCCTGTCATGATGGTTTCTACCGTGTATAATGGAGTATGTTGGCGGCGCACTCTCGAGACCCATTCCCCCTTTGGTGTTGAAGCTTGCCCCGCGGTGGGGTCCAGCTACACCCTTGCGGGGATACCGCCTTTGCCGAGGTACCCGGCGGCTTATGGGCGGCCCGGGGAACGGTTACAGACGGGGTCTCAAGAGCAGTTGTTAAGCCGTTGAATTACAAGATTATAGCGTAATGCGATCGCCTCCCGGTGACCGAAGTTTAGACGTCTTAGCCGAGGCAAAATGTGAGGGTTGTTTGCCTTCGGTCCGTTGGCTCTCAGTTAGCTTACTAAGGCTTTTCGGTCTTCGGAAGATTGGGAGCTCAGAGGAGGGAGGGGGGGCAGTCTCCTGAGGTCACGCGCATGACGCTGGTGTTGCGCCGCGTGCAGAGCCCAAAAGCGGTAAAAAGCCAAAGAGTCGGTCGATTGGGTAGGTATGGACCTCTCCTCGCTATGACGCGCCCCGTTTATGCTGTCTTCCATAGTGCCAAAACGCAGGGAGGCTGGGTGGGTAGTACTTCGAGGCCAGCAGTGCTGATGCTAATGGCATCACTTGGGAAGCCAGTCACGCTCTAGAGATACGGGAGCCTCAACTATGCATAGGCCCCTACATTATCGATCCATTACACAAGAATCGCTGGCCGAACACAGTGCTAATGCAGGCATGCAGGCAGGTGCTCGTGGAGCAGGGTTACGGGCGTGTCGGAGGCTGGCGGCAGGATACAGTACTGACACATGGGTGACGCCCGTGATTCGTGCCACTGGACAGAAAGGTGGGGTCTAGCGGGGGTTTCGCCTGGCGCTTTCCGCTTTCAGCGTGACTACCCAACCCCATGGAAAGCCCCGCCAGCGCTTGATACCCCTCTATCAAAGACTCATTCTCGCCAGCCCCGCTGGGCATCCATTTCCCCCGTCCCCTTCCTCCGCCACCTACCGAAGCAGACACCCGTCCTTTTGGAATAACCCGCCCTCCGATCCTCCTATTATTCAGCCCTTAGACTTCATCTTTCGTCAGTGTCCGACATATCTGCTTTCTAGCTGGCCCGTATCCCATTTTACAACGCTGAGACGGTTCCTACCTTCTTCCGAACGGTCCCACTTCCTACGGAAACCGAGAGCTGTCGTCCGTCCCGCCGCCCTGTGACGATTGACCGTCTTTTCTGGTCCACGACCCCGACAAATCATCTCGCCGCGCAGACGAAGAAGCGGCCGGGCGATACACACAGCAGACGGATTCGAGGAAGAGCATCGCGTCAACACCGAACACCGCCAAAATGAGTAGTCCGAGAAGGCGGATCGAGACTGATGTAAGTCCACCGCCCCACGTCCTCGGTCGACTCGGGAAGCAAGGCAAGGCTAACGTTCCGGTTAGGTGATGAAGTGCGCTACTACGAACCCCAGCCGTGGTCGGGCTGTACTAACCCGCGTCTAGGATGTAAATACTGTTGTCTAGCGCTTCGTGCTCCGCGGTGTGCTAACAGGCCCAGGATGATGAGCGATTACGAGGTGACTCTTGTCAATGACAATAGTAAGTACATATACCCTCGGCCTATGTCCATTCGTCTACCTACGGGGTCCATCATGGCGAGGAGACGGGCTAACATTGTCTAGTGTAAGGCCACAGTCCCTCCGGGTCCTTTCTTCCCTAACCGACTGGCGGCCAGGCAAGAGTTCTATGTCCGGTTCCTTGGCCCGACTGAAAGTAAGAATCGACCCAGCTGGTCGCGTTTCCGAACGCCGTCGCACAAGCCGTGCCACATTGCTGACCCGTATCCGATAGCTCCTTTCGAAGGCGGTATCTGGAAAGTCCACGTCGAACTCCCCGATTCATATCCGTATAAGTCGCCGAGTATCGGGTTTACGAATCGGATATTCCACCCTAACATCGATGAGCTGTGCGTGTCCAGGACCAATGGAAGATCAAAAGGCGGAACATCCTTGGCTAACATGGGCATTCGCTCTAGGTCGGGGTCCGTCTGTCTCGACGTCATAAACCAAACGTGGTCTCCGATGTTCGACATGATCAACATCTTCGAAGTCTTCCTCCCGCAGCTACTGCGGTACCCGAACCCAACCGATCCGCTGAACGGCGAGGCAGCGGCGCTGCTCATTCGCGAGCCTAAGAGCTACGAAACGAAGGTCAAGGGTGAGCGACAGAAAGGCATGGATGCATCTATGACGAGGACGATATGCTGAGTCTAGGGCAGAGTACGTCAAGAAATACGCCAGTAAGGAGGCCGTCGATGAGGCCGGCGCCGAGAGCGAGGATGATGACGAGCTGTCTTCCGTGGCGAGCTTCGACGACGACGACGACGCGGCGCAACCGGCCGGCCAGATGGACGACGTCTGAAGCAGGAACTGGGACAGGGGCGAGCGAGCTGGGAGCACGGAGTAAAGAAATTGCATGAAAACTAGATGAACATTGCACGGACGGCGCATATGGATATTTTTGGACTTTTTTGGGGCTGTTGGGCCGGGGAGAGCCTGGGTGACTGGGCTCCCTCGTGCCTTCATGTTCCCCCCCGCCCTCTTTCCCTTTTTTCTATGTATGGTCATGGACTGGAGTTGCATAACTGTGTGTTCCCTCTGATTCCCCTTCTTATTTTTTTCTCTCGGTAACGGGTGTGGAATGGTATGGTATGCGTGACCTTTATTTACTTCTGATGCCGAAGATGTGGATGGCTCAAGCTATCCTTGGATGTCACCTTTCTTGTGCTCGCCAGTTTTGGCCATGAAGTGGGAGGGCGCTGCGTGAAGGTGATATCTATGTGGCTTCTTTGTTCGTTCCAGCCCTTAGCGCTTTGAGCCTGCGGGGAGTTTAGACCGTGATGGCTATTTTGCCTAGACGTGATGTCTATATTGGCCGTTGCAATTGACAAAGGGTGCTTAAGGTTGGCGGGGACATGATGTGCAGTTTGAACGGTATTTAACCCGTCACCCCGGATCTATTCATGCTCTAGGGGTATCAATCAAAAGTATCATAACCATGCGAGTCCACCAGAACGCCACATAACCAGGCCTCCGTCCCTAAATAGATCGGCACCGTACACGCTCATTCCTATCATTCAGAATCGTAGTTCACTAGCCCGGAGGCCGGCTTCGTCCTCCCCACCACTTCCTCTACCGCCGAAGGCTCACCCCCACCAGCGTCCGGCTTCCTCCTGACGCCCGCAAACCTCGTGGGCCCGGGAGAGCCGGCGGTCCTCCCCGCGTCCAGGAACGGGTCCTGCGCAAGCCTCGTGTTTCCGAGGATCTCGGAAACGAGAGACCCCTTCCTTCTAGAGGCAAGGACCTCGGACTTGAGCTTGCCTTTGGTTTCTTTCGAGGAGGAGGAGCCGGATCGTGTTGGAGCGGGCTTCCCGTTTGTTCCTCCCTTCGTGGCGCCCTTCGTGGAGGGCGCAAACATGGGTTTCGCGAGGGCCTTGTCCGCCCCCTCTGCGTCGCTGGATGTGCCGAAATCTACCAGCGAGGCGCGCAAGCCGTCCGTCTCGGCAGCGGGGAGGAGCTCGATTCCCAGCCCCATCTTATCCTTCAGCTCCTCTGCAGCCCTCCCCTCTTTCTCCAACCTCTTCCTCTCCTCGCGGAACGTCCTTCTTAGCACCTGGTTCTTCTTATACGGGTCGTCCCACTGCCTGGCGCTCACGCCCTCCAGCTCCCCCAGGCGCTCAACCGCCCCCTCGGCCTTGCCCCTATCCTCAATCGTCTTCTCCAGCCCCGCAAAGGCATTCTGCCTCAGCGCCTCGCGCTCCTCCCCGCCCATGACCACCGCGTCCCCCTCCTTCACGACATCGTCCCCCGTCTCCCTTTTTCGCGCCCCCCGCACGACGACGTACGCCGTATTCTTCGGATCCGTCCGCATCTCGATCTCGCCTCCGCACTCAGCGTGGCGGAAGGTGAAGCCCCATATGGGCGTAGAGTAGTAGCTCCCCTCGCGGCGCTTCGCGGCGTTGAAGCGGACGCCCTGGCCGATGATGGTGGGGCGAGGGCAGGTGGTGCACCATATCGCGAAGGGCATCTCGAAGCGGACGGTCGGGGGGCGCGAAGCGGGCTTGGGGCGCTTAGCGGGCGGCCGACCGTCGTCGTCGTCCGGCGGCCTGTAGCGGCCCATGTTGAACCCTTGCATTCTGGCGGTGGTCCTGGTCGCGGCAGCAGGGGTTTCGTGTGGGCGGCGGTCGCTGTGCCTTGTGGTGGGTTGTTGTCCCCGGGGGATCAGTCGGGATCTCTCGAGCTCATAGTAGATGGCTGGCAAGTAGAGGGTCGTGGCAGTGGCGTGGGATCAGACCGTTCGCTTGACGAGGTGTCTGATGTCCTTGGTGGCCCGTCCTATCGCTCAGTACAATAGCGCGTGGCTGCTAAAGGGTGGTACATTTTCGGACCCCAGAACTACCCTGACTAAGTGGTAATTACCACAGCGCCGACATGCATCCCAAGCACGCGGCCAGGTATGACATAGTGCAGACGCTCCACATCGTCCCGATCACAGGATTCTTCGTTCCCACTTCCCGATAGAGGGTCCGTCGGATGGAACGAGAGGCGTCGATGATTCACCTCCGAGGCATCCTGGGTAATGACATAGATGCCGAGCGCGATCCGTCCATTGAATCAGAATCCTTGGGGCTGTATGGGGCAATTGGTACATGGCATACGCATTCATGTTTGTAGTAACACATGTAAGCACGGGAGGTCAACCCGTGCGCTACGAGACTGATGAGCCCGATAAATCCTCAAGAATAACTCGAGCCCGAGGCAACAGGGTCGTCTCCTAACTTCTCCTCGCTCTCAACAACCCGTCAAGCCAATTGATGATTGCATGGAGCAAAAGCTCTATGCCCCACACTTCCACTTATACCACTTATAACGCCATCGTCACTGCATTCACACGATAGTGGTCCGGAAAGTTGAAAACAACTATAAAGACTAACTAGAGTACCTTTATCCGTATTTGCGCATACATGCATCCCATAGGCCCCATCATGTATCCTAGAATGTGCTCTCGCCAGTGGCACCACGTCGTTTCCTTTTTCCCATCCAAGCCCCTCCCCTCCCACTTCAAGTACGCCCACTTCGCCCGGCGCCCCAGCGGCCCCCAACCCTTGTTCATTGTCGAGCTCGCTAGCAGCACCGCCAAAGTTGACGGTATAGTAAACGCTCGGTAGAGCCCGAACCCGCCCTGCGCCACGCCCGGCGCATTGCCATTGAACTTGAGCGATGGAAGAGCGAATAGCGCGGCGTAAAAGGTGCCGGGGAGGAGGAGCATCGTCATGAGGGCGATGGTCTTCATGGCAGAGCTGTCATCGCGCGCCCCGCTCGCGATCTTGGTGTTGGCGCGGGCCACGCCGAGATTAACCTCCGCGTCTTCGCGAGTTAGGAGTCCAAAAACCTGTCACGGCTTGTCAGAATCCCATGTCTAGTGTGGTAAGGCGCCGGGTGGGAGACGTACGACTTGGTGCAGGCCCTTGGCCCTGTCGTCGGGGAACTCGAGCGACGGTTTGGTGACGGCGATGCGCCTCTTCATTGATGGCATGATTGCCATGGAAAAACTGGTGTCGCTCTTGCAGTCTTCGGTGTACTTCCCGGTCACTCGATCACAATACATATCCCTGGATGGCTTGTCCTCCAGTATCTCGGTCATGATCCCCAGGAGCTTCGTATGCCGTAGCAAATTGGCAAGATGCACGTTGACATCGGCCAGATCCTTCGCCACGTCGGTCAACTTGTCGATCCTTATCGAGTTCTCATCGAGTCTTTTCATCGTGTCCTGCCTCGCTACCGGCTCCTTCTCTCCCAACCCATCCACTGCCGCAGGGCTCGCGATGCCGCTCTGCTGCGTGGCGGACGCGGAGAAGTTACCGGAGCTTGGGCCGTGGTCCGTCTCGGTCTCAATCTTGCGCAGCTCTCGCACATTCCGGTAGAAGTTGTCGTCGAGGATGCGGGTGAGGATGATGAAAAGGACAAAGGCGAGGAACAGCGGGCTGCTGATGCGGTCTTTGTAAACGTGTAGTGCGTTCTGGATCGCCTCGAGTGGCAGTGAAGCGTAGTAGTATGTCTTGATGGTGCGGAGGATGAGGATTGCCGACGTTTTCATGGATTGGGAGTTGAACGACCACACCATAGAGTATACTCCCGCTCACCATACCCCGGCTCACTCCCAGAAAAGTCAGCCTGAACAAACACTAGCATCCGACGAGTCACGGCCACTCTCGAGTCCTCGGCTCCCCTCCACCGGGATATTGTCGTACTCTTCATATCTAGGCGGGGGTGCATCACTTGAAGACTAGAGACGGAGCCATTACATATGCTTTTGACTCATTAGTTCGGCTGTCCCCTTCGTGATCCGCGACACTGAGCACTGAAGAGAGGCTCAGGTGCACGAAAGTGTCGAGAATAGCCTTTAATAGTTTCTATATTCAGTCATCCGTGGGTATTCGGAGGTTTCGGCCGACTTACTGCTCTTTAGGGAGCCCAGGCTACGGATTGGAGTATCGGGAGCCTCCCGACGAGATGGGGAGACCGTTTGAGCGAGGATTGCGGGAGCTACATAAGCAGTAATATCGGCCGAATACAGCGTGGATGTTATATGGCTGCAGTCGCGAATCGTGTGGACGATGGGAAACACTCGGGTAACTATTACATGCTCGATGTTGTACGAAACACATGTGCTCCTAATCAGGATAACGAAACGAAGGTATAAACATTGAGACTTGGATCCTGATCCCCAAACTTGCTCTTCTATGATGAACTTCTTATGTTATGCCGTCCAATGTTCTCCCTCCCTCTATAGTTTGTGATACGGACGGTATCTCATATCCTTCTCCCAGCCTATGTAACGACCGGATCCGTCCGATCACTACAGCTTGAACTCCATATACTCCTACGTTATTCTAGACACACCAGCCTCTAGTTTCGCACTTCTGGGGCTACCCCGGATTATCTCAATCTATATTCCCTCGGAGACAAGTCAAAACACTTCCGACTCGAGCGCGACCACGGCTTCCCGTATGGTGTCATTCCCGTGGATTCACTCATCTGTATACCCAAGTCTGCAATGCCGACTGCAGTCATCCTGTCAGCCCCGAGTCATATTCGTCTCACGCCCAAGTATACCGAGGTGCTAGTACTTGGTATCTCTTGCATCTCAAGATTCGCCATCTATGGGAGGAACTCCCCTCAGACATCCAGGATGGGCGCAAACAACTTTGGCAGGGTGACCGCCGAGTCACCCCCAAACGCAAAGTCACCCTCCTCCAGCCTCTTCAGTTTCCCCGGCGTCTCAGCGTCCATGTTCACATTAACATACACGGCCCCCATTCTCCTTGCCATCCAAAGAAACCTCTCAGCGGTGCTCACAGCTTCGGACGTCCCAATGGACAGTACGACGTCCACGCCGCGGTCCATCCAGCTCTCTATCGCCTCCACCGTCTCGCCCTCCATACCCTCACCGAACCACACGATGTCGGGGCGCTGGAGACCACTGCTACAGGTGGGGCACTTCGGGATCTCGGAGCGAGGGATGTTTGGAGCTGGTGTGGAGGGGTCAAGGAGTGGGAGGGGGTTGGAGGATTCCGCTGGCGCGGAGGCGGGCGCCAGGGCGGCAAAAAGGGGGTCCGAGGTGTAGTCCTTCGCACGCCAGGCACAGCGGCTGTCGGAGCACTTTAGGCCGAAGAGGCAGCCGTGGATCTTGTGGAGCTTATCGCGGCGGTGGCCGGCGCGCTCGAGGAGGTCTGATGGCGTAAGCTTTCGTGCTTGGTGATGGTGCAAGTCAAGGCCGGGGAAACTTGCCATCTACATTCTGCGAAACACACAGGAAATCGGGATACTTCTCCGCCATCCCCGCCAAAGTCCTATGCCCTTCCCCCGGCTCCGCCCCCATCGCCACATGTCTCCTATACCCGTAAAACAGCCACACAAGCCCCGGGTCCGCCTCGAACGCCTCGGGCGTCGCGAGGTCCATCGCGCGGTGGGTCCTCCAGAGGCCGCCGGCACCGCGGAAGGTGGGGAGCCCCGAGGGGGCCGAGAGGCCGGCGCCGCAGACAGCGAGGATGCGTGGCTTTGTGGCGAGGAGGGCGTGGAAGCGGGGGAGGGAGTTGTGGGGGTGCGGGGTTGACATTGTGTTGAGGGTTGTGGCGCGTGTCGTGTAGAGGGACGTTAGGCGAGGAAGCACTTGTCGGACAAGGAGCGGACGGGTGCGGAGGAGAGGACTTGTGCCCGCGGCGAGAGGTCTTGTGAGGGGGGGCATGAGCGTGTGGTGGAAATGTTCTTCCGAATGAAAGCGGCCGATGAGATACTGGCGGCCATACGGTTTGCCAATGCCGGAAGCAAGCAGCAAGCAGCTTGGGGATGGGATCACGACTCGCCGGTACGTCGGGATTGCAAGATGGTTAACCAGTAACAAGCGGCAATCACGGATTGCCGGCGGCGGCCCGGAGTGGAGCCTTGACATGTAGTGTAAGCATGGTCTCACTCATCCAAGAACTCATTGGAACTCGGACATGGAAACTTCCTTTTTCCGTTACCACATACGTAGCATCTAAGTACATCAAAAATCCTCCTGTCTGTCCAGTCGTAAACATTCAAAAGTAATGATAAAAAATCAGAGAGGAAGCAGAAACATGCCATGGTATCTAAAACAAAGAAGTGCAGCGCAACTAACTTCCATTACCCCATGTCCAATCCTTTTCTCATCTCGCCATCATCATTCATCCATGCGTCGATTGTCCGTGTTCGAGTCAGAGGTTCGCAATAAGCGCAAGACCGGAGACGGCGGTGCCCACGAGCGTGAGGGCCCTCGCGGAGACGGAGCCCGAGTCGGGGAGACTGGTCTGAGCGGGGGCGGCGCCGGCGTCAGTCGCCTCCACATCCGTCGCCTCCACATCCGTCCCCTCGGCGTCCGTCCCCTCGGCGTCCGTATCCTCGGCGTCCGTCTCCTCCGCATCGTCGGCGTCGGTTGACGAAGCGGTGGGTTTGACGGTCGCCGTGCCGGTGCTGCTTCCAGCAGTGGTGACAGTAGACAGGGTAGTGGTCTTCTTGGTCGAGGTCGAGGACAGGGTCGAGGTCCCCTCGTCGTCGTTCTGTACCTCCTTGTCCACGACGCCGTCACCCTCGGTGTCGATGTATATGCTCTCCCATGTACCAGTCTTGTCGCTGTAAATGTACTGCTTGGCGCCCGTCTCGCCGCCGGCATAGTCCGTTACGGACACGCGGCGGTAGTACGCGTGCGTGGGGCCGTTGTCAAAGTTGGCCATTCCGCCCGCCCAGTCCACCGTGCCCTGGGGAGCATCCGATCGTCCCGCGACCCACGACCCAAGCTTGACCTGCATGGGCGTCTGTGGATATTCCTGGCCGCCCTTAGCATCCTCGTACGTCAGGACGCGCACCGGGTTGCCGTCGACGGACCATGTCAGGGACTCCTTGGTCCAGTCGATGGTGTACGTGTGAAAGTCGAACGAGTTGGCGACGCCATGGGTGCCGCCGCGGTCGTACGTCGTGGTGTCGCCCTTGGAGAAGTAGTTGGTCTGGACCGCGTCCGGGAAGCCACCGAGCCATTCCTGCCACCGTGTTAGCGTAAGTCGAGTCGCGTTGCTGGTCGAGAGTTCTAACTTACCCAGTCAATCTCATCAAGGGTCAGAGACTGGAGGACAATGCTGGTCACGATACCGGCACCGGGGGCAACGGCAAGCTCGACCTCGAGCTTTCCAAAGAAGATGAACTCAGGACTCTCGATCGTGGGAGCATCCTTCTCCGTTCCGATGGTGAAGACGGCACCCTTGCTCTTGTCGTATGTAATCTTGGTCGCGGGAAGCTCTCTGAAGAAGTCCGACTTGCCCTTGGTGTAGTCGATGTTGATGGTTCCGGCAAAGGCGGGGTTGGGCGGACACTCTATTGCGGGGCGTTAGGACAGTCCTCTTGCAAATCTTAGATTCGGAAGTGTATTCGGGGTTTGTCGACAGACTGGTCGTTGGGGGCTATCGTGCGTCAGATGTCTACCTACCCTTCTTCGTGGGGTCACAGACGGTGTTAGTCTGAGCAGAGACCATGGAAAGAAGCGCCAGAAAGGCGCCAGCCATGGATTGAGAGCGCATAAAGGCGGTGGTCGGAGGATTAATTCGTAAAGTCGGGTATACGGGGGGTATCTAATGGCTCTATAAGGCGTGTATTGTTGAAAAGCTGGTGAGATGACGACTGGCAGAAGGCGTACGGCTCGAAGCGAGTGATATCAACGAGAGGCGGTAGGATTGAGCGCAAGGAAGCAAAGACTGCAACGCGCTTTCAGCTACCAAGATAGTGCCTTCCTTCGCAGTATATCAATTAACGAATGAGATGCATGGAGAGTAGAAGAGGGCAGAGTGTAAGCGGCGGGCGGAGGCTCCTATTATGTGTGAAGCCATCGTGCACCGGGAGGCGGAGAGATCCACGGGCCACCCCGGTTTGACTGTCCGAGAGCCTGGTACGAGCGATTGTCACCGACACTGGCCCTCCGCCTCCAAGCCTAAGTGCTCACGTCCGTGCAGCCCCGTCTCTGATGTGCCCGGTAGGGGCATCACGAGCTTTTCTCTTGGCGGTTGCCGCTTTGGGCCGAGGTGGGTAAGATGCGGCCCCTGCCAGCCCCCGTCTGTTCGGTGCATCCTCATCCCGCACTGCCACCTCGAGGGGATTGGCCCGCTAGCCGTCTGGCTTACAGGCTATCCTCCGTATTGGCGGTGGAGTGGAGCCGGTCAACGCAAAGGGCGCATTGGACTCGACTCCGTAGAGCTAGCCGGGCTCGGACTAGTGCTTTGCCAAGATTGGTGACTCGAAAGGACCACGCGCCTCAGATCCCGCAATATTGACTGCGAAACATCATCGCCGTCACACGTTCCATGCTGGGCGGGCGGTGCGGAGAGGTGGCCAATGCGAGCATCTGGGGCATCCTGGGGCCTCGGAGCCGAGACAAGAGCAGCGATAGCGAACAGGAAGGGGCCTGGAGACGAGACTCGGGGAACTCCGTATTGTGCTTGGCGCCTCGGTCGCTCCCAAGACCTCGGCACTCCGCTTCATTCCATCATACTCACTTACACGAGCAAGCTAGGAGGAAGTTAGCTCACGCTCGGCGCCGCCTGCTGAAGGCGGAGTTCGGGGTCCGCGGCATGCGCCCAGGGTCCAGGGGTCGTCTGGCTCTGATGTCGTAATACTTGGGAGACAGTGGGTGGGCGGCCTTGCCCTAAAACCCGGGGAAAACAGGCGCCCGCCAAGGGGTTGCTTTGATGTTTTGCTCCACCGCGCCCCGCACTGGACCAGAAATGTGGAAGATGCGTCCCGACGACATCGATCCATGAACGCCTTTTTTTTTTTTTTTTTTTTTTTTTTTTTTCACATCTCCGGCGCCGTCGCCGCATAGGTCTGGACCCGAGACCATGAACCGAGAAACACCTACGAATGAACAATGATCGGATTGGTATGCTCTGCGAAAAAAGCGCGCGTTTTGGTGAGAGATGCAGCCGCTCATCTTCTATCTGCAGCCTTATGATCTACCCTTTCAAAAAGAATTGCACCCTTGGGAGGGTGAGACGTGTGTATCAGCGTGTCACAGCCCCTTTGCGTCTGCTAATAATGGCACGATGGGTATACCTAGACCCTATTAGGACATGTATCCGGAACACGTTGTCTGGGGCTTACATCGGTCTCACCTCCATGACCACATATTCTGCCCCTGACAAGCGATGACGGTTGGTTCAAAATTAGCGTAATAGTAGGTACCGCTCTCCTTTCGATGGCACGCCGGAGCCCAGCAACACATCAATACCTGTAAAGACTAGACGGATCATTCGGCCTTGTTCCGCGGAACTTACCACCCGGTGGTACACCCATTCGCGTATGAATGGTCCTCCTGCCGAGAGCGACGATGCTCAAGATCATGGCGCGAGTGGATAAGTCCTCAGTTCCAAGCGCCCCCTCGAAACAGATCGAGTAACGCGCGCCAACCTCGGCGCTCTTCTGTTCCAGATTGTTCACGCACGACTTTCGATCACGAGCAAGAGATCTGCGCCTCCCGATCACTACCGCGGAATCACAGCAAGGATACACCCTTTGAACCCTGCCGAATCGCCTCTCGATGGCTAACCCCGTGTGTTTTCGAGCACAACGGTGTCCCCGCTCCACCGTTGTGCCCAGGCGCCGAGCTGTCACGAGGACTGAATACGGAGATGGCGGGGCCTGCCAAGCTCTCGGCACGAGGCCGGTAGGAAAAGCGGCTCCACATGGGGCCGCCAATGACGAGGATGATGCTTTTCTCCGCGGGTGCGGTTTTTTTTTTTCTCATCTCATCTCGTCTTGGCAATAAGTGTCACTGAAGTCATGGGCATGAGCTATGCTGGGGTAAATAAAAGATGACGAAAGACAAGTCTTCGTTCTCGTACTCGAGCTTGCGCCAAGATCGGGTACATTCTGGGTATAGATCTCACTATGCTCTGTTGGGTTTGGCTCGCTTGCTTCCGCCATCGATCGGCGTGGATCCCTGTTGCTAATTTCGGGACACGCCGCTCAGGTTACCCTTTTCTTCTTATCTTGATAATCTTGATGAGCTTTTTTCTCCGAGGCTCGATGGAAAAGTCTTCTTTGTAATCCGACGGTGCTAATCCCGGACTTGAGGAGTTACAGAACACTTGTACGAGATTCTTTTACTCCTTCAGTGATATCTTGGCCGATCTACTCGTGGTCACCGACGACTAAGTACTGAGCCCTCCTTCGGAGTAATCCGTGGGCCGAGAAGTGCGGCAGGCTGGGTGGCATGACCAACCTCGTTCAGAGACCGGGGAGGCTAATGGCGGTGGCTGGAGATGATACACAATGGCCATACGGATAGCCTCGGCGTTCTCTTGGCAGTGGTTTCTCACTCATCCCTCGTCAATGGACGGTGTTTCTCTATTCGGACCTTGATGGCATCCTTGCTCTATCAGGAACTTTTGCTTGTACAGCGTCGGAAGCACCGCATGCGTCTCAACTGGCATTGGCTACTCTACGGATTATGCATCAGCCGCCATCCGCTGGCTAGAATCGAGCAACATCAGATCTTCTCGCTTTCGAGAATGCCCCTTGCTTCCTCCGACTTCCACCAGCTGACCCCGTCCTTACCCGGGTACTCATATCGGTCCATGCTCTCGGCCTTCATCTCGACGCTATACCCTGGCTCCATGGGTGTTTGGTAGTACCCGCCCTTGATGACGGACGGGTGCAGGAAGTGCTCGTGCAGGTGGTCGACGTACTCGAGCACCGAGAGCTCCCCGCTGACGGCGACGTAGTCGATGGTGCTCAGGTGCTGCGTATACTCGGGGAGGCCGACCCCGCCCGAATGCGGCACGATGGGGACGCCGTACTTCTTAGCCATTAGCAGCACGGCGAGCACCTCGTTCACGCCGCCTAGCCGGCACGCGTCGATCTGGCACACGTCGATGGCGCCCTCGACGATAAGCTGCTTGAAGACGACCCTGTTCTGGCACATCTCTCCCGTCGCTACCCCGATTCCCAGAGGCCTCAGCGCGTCGCGCACCGCCTTGTGGCCCGCGATGTCGTCGGGCGAAGTCGGCTCCTCGATAAACCACGGCTTGAAATCGGCGAGCTGCTTCATGTAGTCGATCGCCTCCGGAACGGACCAGATCTGGTTCGCGTCCACCATGAGGATGTTTCCCCTGTCGAAGCCGATGATTTCCCGCGCGATGCCGAGTCGCCTTCGGTCCTCCTCTACGCTGCCGCCCACCTTTAGCTTGAAGTGCCTGTAGCCCTTATCCAGTGTCTCGCGGAGGAGCCCCCTCATCTTGTCCTCGCCGTACCCAAGCCAGCCAGCGCTCGTGGTGTAGGCAGGAACCGCCTTGCTATTTAGCGCCTCCTCCATCCGTTTCGCCTTCCCGACCTCGGCCTTTCTCAGGAGCTCGACAGCCTCATCGGGAGTGATGGCGTCGGTGATGTACCGGAAGTCGATGCACCGCACGAACTCCTCGGGCGACATCTCAGAGACAATGCGCCATACGGGCTTGCCGAGGACCTTTGCCCAGAGGTCCCAGATGGCGTTGACGACAGCGCCGAGCGCGAGGTGGATGACGCCCTTCTCCGGGCCGATCCACCGGAGCTGGCTGTCGTTGACGAGGTGGCGCCACGTCTTGCCCCAGTCAGCGACGAGTGACGAGAGCGTCCGGCCCTGGACACGCTCAGCGACGTGGTTGATGGCGGCGCAGACGATGTCGTTGCCGCGGCCGATGGTGAAGGTCTGGAGGTGATGTTAGAGACCAACACAGCTCACAGTGTCCATTGAGCGTCGCCATACCATTCCGTGGCCCTGGTTATCAGAGTCCGTCTGCAGGATGCAGTAGGCGGACGAGTAGTCGCCGGCGGCGTTCATGGCGTCGGACCCTGTCTTGTCTAGCGATGTGGGGAAGCGAACGTCCCGCGTCGTCCACCCGGTAATCGTTATCTCGGCGGCGACCATATTGTGTAATGTGTGTATGTCTCGTCTCTCTTATATACCGAGTGTCCAGCTCAAGAACCCGACGCTCTCTCTATGTCACGCAAATGAAGGGACTCGCGAGATATATACAGAGCGTCATGTCCTTTGGCTCGACGTCCGGGTGTTGTACCCCGCTACATATCCCCACTTACCCCTCCCCCGCACGCTTACCGCAGTCTCCACACTACGAGGTCCGGACGCCATCCCCGGGGAAGAGCGGCAGTCGGGGGACGCTCTTCCGAGACGAGCCCGCGCTGATTGGTGGAAAATTATCTCGCTCGTCGCGGATTCGGCGTCCATCGGACCGGAAGGAATCCTTTGTGCCGTTGACTGATTACGCGAGAGACATGGAAGGAAAGCAGCATAACCAAGTCACGGATCCGCGCGGGTCTCGGAGGGTTCAATGAGTGAGATCCAGGCTGCATCTCCTTCCCACAGGGCTCTAGTTGTCCGTTCACCCGGCAGGCAGGACCAGCCCGGCCACTCACTTACCCTCCATTAACAGACATTAGCTTTCTAGGCAACCAAAGATCTTCAACTCTTGGGCGAGGTGCACACTTCCTCTTAATCAAGCGCACCTTAACGCCGATGCGATTGCCAATATGCACTTTAGGCTTCTTTGAGCCGGCTCAAAATCAACTCTTTATAAGCCTCCGCAGGATATCCGCCAGGGTTACAGCCAGACGACACATAGCTAGTACTCAAATTTATTTTCCATGTAACCATTCGTCTTTGATCCCTTATTCACCTTCGTGACAAAGGAGAAAAAGCAATCGACACCTAGACTTGGTTGTTAAGCACTCTAATTTTGATATTAGTAGTTCTATTCAAGAAACCGACCTTGTCCGTTTCCACGATTCTGCTCGTACGTAGTCGGTTAGTTCCCAGCTTCCGCGATTCAGCATGGTTTGAGATGCCTATGCTTCTTACCCGTTAGAGTTGAGATAAGCCACTGGATCAACACGGGCTAAGATCCTCGGGAAGCTAAAGTGGGTATATCTCCCAGTTCGGACTCCCTGTCTAGTGTACATCTTTTTCGCCCATCATATTCAGCCTCATTCCCAGGCAGGTAGTCCTTCCCACCAGGGCCAGCCCTACTTAGACGAAGATATAGGGCCAGGAGAAACCC
This sequence comes from Sordariomycetes sp. B11D1, assembly GCA_025503055.1. NCBI lineage: Eukaryota > Fungi > Ascomycota > Sordariomycetes > Sordariomycetes sp. B11D1. The sequence goes on along the minus strand of JAMFQS010000041.1, from coordinate 49,442 downwards.
CGAGGATCACGCTATCGGCCGTCGTCCTTCTTCTTTACTAGGTATTCTCGGATCGTAACGCATCGCTACGTTAGAAGCAGTTGAATGATGATGCCTATTGTATGTTGAACTGGCCTTGGGTGGGACATGAGGAAGGTGGAGCTTGTCCCGGCTATAGTGAAGTGATACTTGCGTTGTGAAAAGAGAGCACCGAAAAGGCGTCGCTTCTAAATTAATACATTTCTGTTCTATAAACAGTTCGATTAAATCAAAATTGCATCTATAAGAGGGCGATGATTATAAGATCATCGCTCTGGATTAATGCTTGACCGAGTCTGGAAGCAGTTGGGGAGATACCGGGATAGTGCCCCACAAAACCCTATCAATACTGACGTACTGATATGGTACATACATGTATGTACCGCGCCAGAAGCTGAGATCCCGCGAGCGCAACATGCCCAACGTCGACGAACAATAGCCCGCCCAGCTATGTCTCGAGCTCAGCTCCACACTTTCTCATAACATCAACTAAAATCACGCCGTGATCTGGCATGGACGACGACTTCGACGACCCAGAGCTCTGGGCAGCTGCCGACCGCGCCGCTGCCACGTCTGCGTCCGCGCAGAGGCAGCGTGTGCAACAGCCGACGCCGCAACTTCTCGACAACCCGCCCCCTCCCTATGCTGGGCCCTCCTCTGAAAGGGACAGAGCCTCGAATACGACACCGCTGCGCCTCGACAAGGCCCCGCCACCACGTATCACTGCCGCCTCGGGGGGCAAGGTAGTGCAGCCGGCGCCGCAAGCCCTTCCGCAGCGGGGATCTGGGTCTAGCATCCTGGTATCGCCGCGGCAGAAGGGGAACCCCGTGCTCCAGTGCATAAAGACGATACCGTGGGAGTACTCTGACATCCCGGCTGACTACGGGCTAGGTCTCACGACCTGTGCCCTGTTTCTAAGGTATGGAGATGCTCCGGCAGCTCATCACTAATCAGCAGGGAGAAGAAGCTAATAGCATTGGTTCCCAGCTTAAAATACCATCGTCTTTATCCCGAATACGTCTACGGCCGGATACGCGACCTCCAAGGCAAATACAACCTCCGCATCCTCCTCACCATGGTCGACATCGCCAACCACGAAGATCCCCTCCGCGAGCTCTCCAAAATGTCTCTCATAAGCAATGTGACCGTCATACTCTGCTGGTCCGCCGCCGAGGCTGCCCGCTACCTTGAACTCTACAAGTCATACGAGCACGCCGGTTTCAAGGCTATCCAGGGACAACAGGGTACCAGCTACGCCGAGAGGCTGGTCGACTTCGTGACCGTACCGCGCGGCGTAAACAAGTCTGACGCCGTGTCACTTGTAAGCAACTTTGGGAGCTTAAAGAACGCGGTAAATGCCGAGCCCGAGCAGATTGGCATCATCAGCGGGTGGGGCGAGGTCAAGGTGAAGAGATGGTGTAGCGCGATTGAGGAGCCGTTCAGGGTGAAGAAGGCGGCGAGGAGGACGATTGCTGACGTTGCGGCTACCTCGTCGGCTCTGATCGATCCCAGACTGGGCATGAAGCCGAGTCAGGTCCAGACTGCTGTGGCGGCCGAGGCGACGAGTCAGTCGCCGACTGTAAAGCCAGGCCAGGTCCAGGTCCAGGCCGCGGCGCGAAATGGCGACGAAGAGGAGGAGGCAATGATTGCCGCGGCGATTGAGGAATCAAAGAAAACCGCCAAGCTGGCTTCTGTTGAGTCCGGCTCCCCTCGTAGGACGGGGGAGCCCGAGGCCTTGAGCGGCGGGGTTGCCGCCGCCTTGGCTAAGCTTCGAGAACAAGGATGAGATCGTGCTTCAGAGAACGAAAGGTTGACGCGACACACGGCCTTGTCCTTCTTTGCACCGTCCTTTGAGCCAATGCCACGCAGAGATGCATGCTTCATTGCGTCCGGTGTGTTCATCACCAAGTGACTGAACGAGTCTTGGACCTGTCACAAACCACGGCGAGCCGCATCATCCATTCTTCATACTCTCCGAAAATCACCAACAGCGCCAGAATTTGTTCCGTACGACTTGTATCATCCGCGGCCGCAGGTCGACAATCCAGGCCGATTGGGCAGAACCGCGAAGCCCGACATCTGCGGCTCTCAACGCATTTTTCCCGGGTGTTCAGAGAAACTGTCGTTGCGCAAGTTATCTCTAGCCTATGTTTTATCCGGGAGGACTCTGGATCGATTCCCAGGGAAGACGTTATACCGGTCGGTGAGCCCAGAGACACTTGATCAAAAGCGCGTAGTTGGCAATACTAGATAATCACGGTCACGCCCTCGAGCCGAGAATCCGAGCATCTGAGACGCGGCTCGCGTCTTTCCTGCCTGCACTTCTGTCATCTGTGGGTCTTATTCGGCGCCGGAGCCACCCGCCCCCGGGTCATCAGGCACGGTATCTATTCCCGTCTCTAGTATATCATTCCCATTCCGGGTCTATCCCCGGTTTATATCTTATAGATATACGGGAGACACTCGCCTATTAACATACATTCCGCCGGTCGTATAAGGGTGGCCGACAACTCCCGCTGCATGACCAATTCCGCCAACTCAAATAGCCAGTTCAAGTAAGGATCACCGGATCTTCGGGTGTCACAGAGACCCTGTGATCCGAACACTGCACCCATAAACGACCATCACCGGAGCTTATATGCACATGCTCGGCTCGCCAAGTTGTGTTAATTTATATCTTTTCTGCGTGCCAACGCACATTGTCGTCTCCTCCATGCGCATGCTATGCAGCCGGTCGTGATGATCAACACCGGGTCTCAGCTAGCACCATGTGTGCTCTTCGGCCGAGGACATGACCCATCATCCTCAAGGTCATGGACATGACATTGGCCCGTCCCTGCTCCAGCATGCCAATAGCTGACCCCCGTGGTGGAGTCAGGAGCGACCCACCCCGAGACACAGCACCCATCCCGCCTTGTTTAGGGATATTGGGACGTTCGGCGGCTTCAAGCAAAAGCAAGAGCTAGATATGTCTGTCTGGCGAGCCGCTGATCCGGCTCTACCTCGGGGGCGCTCGTGGTGTCCGCTATCTGGACCCTGGTCCGCCCCTTCCCTTTATAATCGACGATGTAGAGCCCGCGCCTGCAACTGTCCGAGAGACGCACCTGCTCAGCACGCATGGTTCCGGGACGTTCCTGCACATATATCCCTGTTTTTGTACTGAGCACCTGCGCCCGGTCAAGTACAGCACATCTCGCTCTGATCCTCTGCACCACTTCTCAGCCATTGTCTTTGTCGTCGTCACCCAGCTTAGCACGATGAAGCTACCAGCAATATGGCTGCCGTTGGCTGCCCTAGTCGCGACTGTGACTGCGGCAGCGGATGCAGAAAGAATGAACGCGGTTGAAGAGGTGTTTAGGAGGACCTGGGACGGATACCGCAAGCATGCGTGGGGCCATGACAGCCTGCGGCCGATCTCGAACACCCATGTCGATGACAGGTATGGCATCTCATGGCTAGAAGACAGGCTCGGAAAGGGCGTTATCCACTGACGAAACCCATGGCTCTTCAGGAATGGATGGGGTGCAACCGCTGTGGACGCACTGGGCACGGCTATCGTGATGGGCTTGGACGATGTGGTGGCGGATATCCTCGACTTCATCCCACAGATCGACTACGGGAAGACAGATACTGAGGTTTCCCTCTTCGAGACCACCATCCGCTACCTAGGCGGGATGCTGTCCGGTGAGGGCCCCATCCTTACCCCATACACCCCCAGAGGGAGCCAGAGCACGGTTGGAGCTAATGGAAGTCAGCCTACGACATGCTACAGGGCCCGTACAGGCGCATGGCCCCGAGCCAGAAGGTGGTTGATGCGTTGCTTGAGCAGTCTGTCCAGTTGGCAAACAACCTCAAAGTTGGCTTCGACACCCCGAGCGGGGTGCCCGATAACCATCTCATTTTCGATCCGACCCCACGGAAAAAAGGTTCCTGGGAAAATGGCCTTGCCGTTACGGGGACTCTGATTCTTGAGTGGCTGCGACTCAGTGACCTTACCGGGGACAAGCAATACGGCGAGCTCGCGTACAAGGCGGAGAGCTATCTCCTTGATCCCCAGCCGCCCGAGAACGAGCCCTTCCCTGGCCTAGTGGGGAGCGGTGTATACATCGACAATGGGACGTTTATAGATGCCAGGGGTGGCTGGGGTGGTGGATTCGACAGCTTCTACGAGTACCTGATCAAGATGTACGTCTACGATCCGGACCGGTTCGAATTCTACAAGGATAGATGGGTCCTCGCGGCCGATTCAAGTATCAAGTACCTGGCTTCGCACCCATCCACGAGGCCAGAGCTCACGTTCATGTCCATGTTCAATGGTCAAGACCGGTTTCACTATTTTGGCCACTGTAAGCATCAGTCGAACTCGCCATAGCCTTATTTCCTTGCTTCTGACTCCCATACTACGTAGTGGCCTGCTTCAGCGGTGGCAACTTCATCCTCGGTGGCCTCGTCCTCGACGAGCCACGTTTCGTCGACTTCGGCCTCGAACTGACTTCCGGCTGCCGCGCCTCGTACGCCGGGACGTCGACGGGCATCGGCCCCGAACTGTTCCAATGGCAAGACAACAACACGTCACCCGACGCCTTCAACAACCCGGGTCCGCCTGCAGAACAGTCCGACTTCTACGACGAGACTGGGTTTTGGATCACCAGTCCCCAGTATATGCTGCGGCCCGAGGTCATTGAGAGCTACTACTACGCCTACCGCGCCACGGGCGATGCCATGTACCGCGAATGGGCGTGGGACGCGTTTGTCCGAATCAACCACACGTGCTCGGTCGGAAGCGGCATCTCCGCGATCAAGAGCGTGCAGGTCGAAAACGGAACGGTGGAATTCTCAGACTTCCAAGAAAGCTTCTGGTTCGCCGAGGTACTGAAGTATGTGTATCTCATCTTATCTGGGGACGGGGATGTGCAAGTCAAACAGGATGGGAAAAATCTTTTCGTGTTCAACACCGAGGCGCACCCGATACAGGTGTTTGGGAGTGGCCCGACTACAACGGGAAACGGACGACACGGGTAGGTGGCAATGAGTGGGTTCAGGGTTTATGGATAGGGAAAGCATACGGTATCTACAGGGCATTGTTAGTGAAGAATATTGGAGGAGCCTACCCTTAAACGGCGGCTTACATTCATTGCAGTCGTAAGCTTGCAGCTATGGCACACGGGAACGAGGAAGCATTATTGAGTAGCAGGCATGGGCTCGGTGTAATAGGTGGATATATCTCATTGAATATCGGTTCGTAACATGCATGCGCCAACTAAACACTCTGCCGCTCTTGACCTCATAATCGCATCAAGATCAGCCTAGGACACGAGCCTACGAGCCTCCCTCCCGCTTCGCATACTCTTCCTCCATCCTCTCCTCATACAGTCGATCTGCTTCAAGCTCCTCCGCCGTCTTGGGCCGCGTGATTCCCGCGCCAGTGTCCACCCCAGCGCCAGTAGGCTTCGAGTCCTCAGGTCTATCCTCCCTTGGCTGCTGGGGGGTCTGGCCGCCGGTCGAGGGCGTCTGCGCCTTTGTCTCTTTGAGGGGTTGACCCATCGTTGCGATGATGTGTTTTGGATGTGGTGGTGGGCTAATTATACGGTTTCGAGCCAGGAGTGGATGCGATGTGGAATTGCATTGTTGTTTGAAGTGGACGGGGAATATGATTGTCCAGTTTATATACGAGTTCGGGGTTTGCCGCTTGCCTGGCGGATGATTACGTTGTCGTCGCCACTTTTCGCCGTGCCACGGTGGGAAGGAGCACCAGGGCGAAGCTGCTGCCTTGAGCTACGTCATGCGAGGTGAAAGTACTTGTGTCTACCGTCCTTCCCCCATCAATAAGACTTGATAACCGCCTCCCGGGCGCGAAAGACAACGTGCTTCCGCGCCGGCTCTCTTCCACCGACTCCGCGAATTAATAGTGCTTGCTTAGGGCGAGCTTCGCTAATCCCCGACAGCCTTCGGGGTGTTTCGGGGGTGTTTCCGCACGCTCTCGGTGTCCCAGCCTGCCAAGAGTACATGGCCGGTTGGCGTCCCAGCTCAGTAATACCTACTGTAGTAGGATCCAGATCACTCAAAGTACTTGGAAGCCCCACAGTGCAGAATCAACCACTCGCAACTGCTGAGTTCCTGATTATTGACTAATAGCGTGCGAGGTAATCCAGCTTACTATTCTAACACCCGCCATTCGCGGAGGAAAGCAATCGGCGCTATCTCCGTCGGTGGGGCCGGCAGGTGCAACTTACAAACACCTGCGCTCCGGGTCGATGAACCACTTACACGACGGGGAAGGAGGTCAAATCTGCGGGGCGGCCGGACTGGTAGTACGGGATCAAGGCGAGGGAAAAAGACATCAGGACATTTTTTTTTTTCTCTTTTGCCCTCAGACATAGCGAGAAGAGAGGGGCTTGGTACTTGGGTAATAAATAGGCTGGGATCCCCAGGGCCGTGAGCTTTGACATCTACACTCGCAACTTAAACTTACTTGCGCTTCTAGTTATTTCCGTCTCTACAAAAAAAAAGCTCATGATTCCATGGGCCGCCTCGTCTCTTTTGTATTTTGTTCTTTCCTCTGACGCGTCGAGTCGTACCTCACCCTGCCGAATCACATCTCTGTTCCTTCCCTCCGTGCAAACCCCGATTCTACATCCTCGTCACATTCCTCATCCGCCTCCACAACCATCTTTCTCTCTCGCCAATCCACGCAATACAACTTAGAAAAATCACCCGCGATGTCACTAGCATTCCTCAAGCAAGCCTTCTTCGGGGCTCCGGCTCCTACCGCTTCCGCAGACGAGACGCGGCACCTCCTACCTCGCGGAAGCTCCTCCCCGTCCTCGTCCATATCGACGGAGTTTGACGCTGATGTAGAGGCCCTGAACCCGAAGGGAGCGGTCGCGGCCGCTGATGCGGGCGGCAAGGGCAGGGTCGACCCACGCATCGTCTCCGACGCCACGATTGGGTTGGCGGACGGACTAACAGTGCCGTTTGCGTTAACGGCTGGGCTGTCGGCGTTGGGTGACACGAGGGTCGTGATATATGGTGGGTTTGCCGAATTGATTGCTGGGGCGTTGTCGATGGGACTTGGGGGATATCTTGGGGCCAAGAGCGAGATGTAAGCCCCATCATTCCCATCTCCGTCCATCTAGATTAGACTAACCACCCGCTCCTCCAGCGCATCATACATAGAGTCCCGCGCGGAAACAGAGTCAAAGATACAATGCGATCCCGCCGCAGTCCGCACCAACATCCGCACCGTTTTCGAGCCGTACGACCTCCCCGGCCCCGCGGTAGACACTCTCGTCGACCACCTCTCGGCCTCACACAACCTCACCGACTTCCTCATGAAGTTCCACCACTGCGAACTCGAGCCCCCCACCAACCGTGCCTTTACATCCGCCTTCACCATCGCCCTCGGCTACTTCCTCGGCGGCTTCGTCCCGCTTGTTCCGTACTTCTTCCTCGACGATGTCATGTCAGGACTGCGAGTCTCCGTGGCCGTCATGGCGCTTGCGCTGTTTGCTTTCGGGTACGGGAAGACGTGTGTTGTAGCTGGATGGTCCGGCTCGCGGAGGGTATGGGATGGGATCGTTGGTGGGGTGCAAATGGTCATTGTCGGCGGTGTTGCAGCGGGAGCAGCCATGGGACTCGTCATGGCGTTTAGCCAACTCTCTGATTCGGATGGTGAGGGCCTCTCAGGGGGCCTTGCCGTGGGCGGGGGACAATCATAGGCAAGATAAGCCCCGCGCATCTCCCCTGCTACATCGGCATTTTGGCAAAAGCACCGGACGCGGTTTGGGACCAGAAGGCGGAAACAAAACAAGGTCGAAGTTAAGTGCAGGGTAAAGGCAGGATCTGGCGTTTCTGGTTCGTTCATAAAGCATGCGGAGCGGCTGAGTTTTAGTTGACCACCTATAACACCTGGCTAAGTTTAATTCAAAGCGATATAGCTCCTCTCTTCTCACAAGAGACAGCCATCCTGGACAAGACCGAGTCTATCTAAATTAGCAGATCCTACCAAAGCTTGTGTAGCCGGCTGCATCGAAGGAATTTACACTATATATATGAACGCTGCGCTGGCACTGACTTCGCCCTTAGGTATTAATCGTACACTTCACAAAACCCCCGTCTCCGTCCCCAGAAACCCCTTTCCTGAGGGCCTAAAACTCCCTGCTCTCCCCAATGTCGCACACGTCAAAGGCCCCCGTTTCAGGAATCCCTTTCTTCTTCAGCGCCTCCCGCAGCAGCACCGGAGGCTCGAGCACCTCCTCCATTGTCAGCGCCCACGTCCCCCAATGGATCCCCATGGCGCGCGCGCACTTTGTGTCGCGGAAGATCTCCACAGCGTCGAACGGGTTCGCATGCATACGCGAAAAGGCGGCGCGCGGGTGATAAGCCCCGATGGGGATGAGGCCGAGGTCAAACGGCCCGCGGTGCTCGCCGATCTGCGAGAACTGCGGGCAGCGCGGCAGGGCCTCGTACTCGGGGCCGTAGTCGTCGGCCGTCTTGGGCACGCGCGGGACGCGCCGGTAGCCCGTGTCGCCACCGAACCAGACCGACTTGCCGCCCGATGACACGGCCCACGAGCACCAGAGTGTCGTGTCGCGGTCGAAGATGCCGCGCGCGGACGTGTGCTGACACGGCGTGCAGGAAACCTCGGCGAGGATCTCCGCCGGCGCGCCGGCGCCGGCACCCACACCACATTTAGCCGTCAGCCGGAACTCGGCGTCCTCCCACCAGTCCAACTCCGTGACGTTTTTCAGCCCCGTGCTCTTGAACCAAGACGCGAGCCCCTTACCGACGAAGAAGTGCGCGTTGGGGTGGTGCCGCTGGACCTCGAGGACTGAGGCGCTCGAAAGGTGGTCGTAGTGGCTGTGGCTGATGAAGACGGCGTCGACAAGGGGTATGTCGGAGATGGCGCACGGCGGCTGCGTGTACCGCTTGGGCCCCATGAAGGTGAAAGGCGAGCAGCGGTCCTCGAAGACGGGGTCGAAGAGCGCGCGGAGTCCCGACGCGAACTCGACGTAGTAGCACGCGTGGCCGAGCCAGGTCGCGCGCAGCTTGTCGGAAGCCGTGCGGCTGGGCAGGAATTCGGGCTTGCGGACGTGAACTGTCGGCGGTGTGGTGTCGGGAGACTTCAAGTCTCCGGTGATGGTTGGCCTGCGCGTCGGGCGGTGGTTAGAACCCTGCCGGAGATGTCGGGTTTCGAGAGCGCCGGCAATATACTCACCAGACGACGGCGGCGAAAATCTCGGAGAGTCCGTTGCCCTCACCCCACGAGGGATACGGGTTCTTGAAGCCCGTCACGCGGCCATTCTTCACGACGTGATGGATCTTGTCGGCGCCGTCCTTGGGCATGGACTTCGGCTCGGCGGGCCGGACGACGGTGCTGGTGTAGCCCTCCATGTTTGGTATGTCAGCGGTGGCTGTCCTCGTCTTGTCCACGGCGCGTTCTGCGCGCTGGAGCTGGGCCGCTGGCTGTATTAGACGGTTGAGATGGCGGAGGAGGGATGAGACCTGAGACATGGTGGAAGATGGAGGGAGGCGGAAGGGCCGGGCGCTTTAAGGCTCCTGCATAGTAATGATCTGGCAGCCCTAGGCACAGCATGCGACGTGGACGCAACGGGTTGACGACACAGTCCAATGAAGCACCGCGCGGCAAAGGGGGCTTGGAGGAGGCATCTGGACATTACGGACGGACCGGACTTTACAGCTTTTACCGAGAAGGGCGCGATCCGAAACGGGGGTGGCCCTAACGGGGTGTGGGCGGACCCTTAAGTCCGATGCGCCCGCGACCAAGCGCCACACCCCACTCTCCCTGCTGCCTGGGAACAGCCAGGATCAACCGCACTCTTTCCGGGGCTCCTCCCCTCCCAAGGTGTTGTCGCTCAGTCGTCCCAACTTCCAGATATGCGCCTGCCTAGTATACGACATTGTTTTTGTCAGCCAAACATCCAGCTCGGACTTGACTCGTATAGCTTTCGTGGGTTCAATAGGGCTTAAGAGACGAGAGAGTATCATTCGCGTAGAGTTTGCGTGGATAACATCCCTTGATGTCGGATTTCTCTTGCTTGTCGGAAAGCGTACACTTCTTCCCGGCCGTCAGTATCGCAATGTTGGCCCCAGGTCATCCTCACAGGGCATCGTCAACGCCCGGTGCACAGGCAACGCCAGTCGCCCTGCGTGGCGCAACCCTGAAGCGCTGCGTCGTTCGAGTTATCGCGCAGCACGATTGTTTCCGCTGTTGTCCGTATAGAACTGCTGCTCAAGGTGGCTCGATCCTGCCTGCCCGGGCCCTTGCGACATGGATCGTTGTCCTGACCCGAGGGTCTCGGCTTGCGTAGAAAGGAAGTCATAGGAGCGTACGCTCATCGATTTCAGATCATCTCCCCAAGTTATGCCCGAGCCAAGCCCCCGAGTCCCGGCAGTGCAGCAAGAATTGGCTAGACTAGTTAATAGAGCTTGTCACCGGGCATGACCCCCCTGCACGCGGCTTCTCGTTGCTCTCGCCCAGCTATGGTGACGATCAATATTGGTAGTCTTCTAGTTGGCAAGCGAGGGCCAGATGGGGCGAACTCGCAATGGCCCTTTGGTTCCCTGTGTAGACACCGATACATCACTCGAACATTCCGAGATATGAGCCTTGAGCTAGCCCAGAACAGGGCCAACTAACCCCACGAACGCAAGAGACCACCCCTTCGTCCGGGGTCGTCGAGACACACAGCGGTATCAAGGTCCACGACAATGATTTTCAACGGTCCCCATGATGGACTCGACGCACGTGGTATTCCCACAGCCCGGTACCCAGTTTGATGTTCTTCCTCTCCTAAGATAGCCACAAACCATAGGGATACTGGCGACTGACCTTCCCGAATAAAAGATTGCGATCCCATATTTGGGGCCCAAACCACTTCATAGATGACGCGGCGGGATTCAATTAAGAGCGCAAGAATGTCACTCCCCATGTTCAACATGGATATGGCGAAGGAGATAGACCTAGCAGAGGATGAAATTGTGTATCATCGTTGTTTGCACCTGAGACGATTCCGCCCCGGACCCGGCCCCCCCCAACCCAAAAAAAAATAATAAATATGAAATAAGATAGTCAACACCTTGTCCTGCAGAAACCAGTTTGCCCTCATTACCCATCATTCACGACGTGACAGCATCAAGACACTCGCTCCAACACAAGCCCATACGGATATCCCTCCAGACCATCTCTGTTCCCACATGAACTCGCTCACTCCATAGCACGGGTATTCTCTCCCATCTCGTCGCTACACAGCTCCTTCTCGAGCTCGTCCGCGACAAAGTTCTCGTATTCGCTCAAGTTGGTCTGAATATGGATTTTGAACTTGATCGTGTCATGCAAGATCTTATCGATCTCCGTATGGAGATCTTCCCGTAACGCGTTGGCCCGGACCGTGAGCTGCTCGTATCTGCATCTCGCGTTAGCACCTCCGCCCATCAACGTGTCTTGGTGTGTCGCGGCTGCGCTTACTCGATGTTGGTGTTCATCTCCTTCTGCTCCATGTACTGCACCGACTCGGTCAGCCCCGCGCGCATCTTCGCCAACTCCTTCTCCATCTTCTCGATCTGCGCGTCCGAATTGAGCTTTTGCGTCGTCGTCACCTAGTAGTAGCATTTCGTTAGCCACCACTCACCAGCAGTCATCTAGAGCGTCTGAGTCTCGACTAACCTCCTTCGTTTTCTCGTATTCCTGCTCCGCCGCTCGCACGCGGTGGCCGAGCGCCTCGACCTCGCCTTTCTTGTCCTCGATGGCCTCCCTGATGCCATCGAGGAGCTCATTGTCTTTATACATCATGTCCGCCGCAACGCTTCTCCTCTCCGAGATGTCGTTCTTGAGGGCGACCAGGCCGTTCTTGACCCTACCCCGGAGATCCAGGTTGAGGACGTGGGCTGGCTGGTAGCCCGTCGTCGGATCCACAAGTAACCTGTCTCCCGAGGGCCCACTGGAACCATGCATCTGCGAAGACGTGAAGTCCGGCCCGTCGTTGACTGTGAGATGTAGTTCGTAGTCGTTCCCCTGGGCGTTCGCAGCCGTGGGCGGTATGATTGCTATCTGATATGCGAGCGTGTTGTACCGGTCAACCATGCGCTCGAGCTCGTCCAATCTTTTGCTGGCCTCCGCTTCCTTCTCGGATGCCTTCCTTTTGACCTCTTCTAGCCGTTGTGATGCCGACTCGATGCCCCTTTGTAGTCGCTCCCGCTCGGACGTCATACGGTCGATATCCTGCATGCTGATTCCAAGATCATCGACCGACTTCTGCAGGCCTCTCCTCTCTTCCTCGACCTCCCTGAGCTCCTCTGTCGCCTTGTCCAGTTCTTCCTGGATTACCTCAATTCGACTCTCGTACTTTTCTGAGCGCTGCTGCGCGAGGGCGTTGTACTCCTCGAACTTAACCCTGTCCTCCTCCATGATCTTGAAGTGGTTATCGAGCACGCCCGGGTCCGGGGTCTGCTTCTCAAGATCCTCAATCTCCTTCTGGAGCCTTGCGTTCTCCGCTTCGAGCATCTCCAGCTCTGACGAGTACTTGGAGTTTGAGTCCTCGAACGCCGCCGCCATAGACTCAATATGCGGCGCCAACACCCGCTCGGCGTCCTCGTCCCCAGCGTCTTCGTCCATGGATAGCCAGTCCCTATACGCCTTGCTCAAGAAGTCGAAGATGATGCGGTCCCCCGTCACATCCACTCCAGCCTCGAGGCACGCCTGGTCGTACGTTCCGCTCGCGTAGCCGTCGAGCATCTGCGAGAGCTGCATCATCCAGTGGAGAAGACCCAGAAAAGTGCTCCAGTTCTGCCCGCCGACGGCCGCGATCTGGCTCTTCGTTATGCTCTTCTCATACGGGTACCGGAGTTGCTTCAAGATGGGCGGCACCTCCTGGTCGATATTCTTCTGGAACTTGTGGCTGGGGTCTATCCTGTGATACAGCCACTGGAACATGTAGTTAAAGTCCTTCTGCGTCGGCGATTTTACGATGTTCTGCGACAGCACGTGCTTCATCTCCATTTCGAAGTTGTGCTGCACGAGGTAGTCGAGGAGCTCCTGTCCGATCCGCGCCTGAAAAGATCGGTCCTTGAGTGGTCGCGGATCGCGCGGCACGCCTGCGGCCTGCGGCGCTTGTTGGAAAAAGCTCTGGTGGGACATTGGGCCAGCGGTAGAGGCGCGCGACCTATAGACGCTACTCCTCCTCTCCGCGTCGGTAGATCTACGCGCCGAACCGGGTCCGGAGGAAAACGGGGTTCTAGACGGCTGAAATGACGCCCTCTTTACGGAAGAGAGGCCAACGTCGGCGAGGTTGGTACCCGACGAGGAGCGTTGGAATATGGGCTGGCTTGGTCGCGACATGGCGAGCGACTGCCTGTGCCCTGAAAGGGAGCGCCCATGGCTGTTCGAAAAGGGCCCTGTGGAGGTCGAGTTGGATCGTTTCATGGCTGATGCTGGTTGCGGTATTGCGCTGTTGAGGTTCATCCCGCCAAGTGTCTAAAATCCCGGGTTAGCAAACTTACGCCCCGCAACACGACCGCCCTTGCGCGCCTTACCTCTCGAGGCCGGCGTACGCTCCACAGTCCTGTGTCCTGAGACATAGCGAAGCTCGAATATTCGACCTGGAAGCAGACGCGGGAAATTCCAGGCCCTGAAAAAGGTGCGTTACTGATAAGAGAAGGCGTATCGGTGATTGCGTGTCAGGCTAAGAGTGCGTGATTCTTGCGCCAGGATACCGCCAGAATGTTGTTTAACGGCCCGTTGCCCTGGTAGATGTAAACAGAGCCAGCGACGTGATCTAATTCGTCGGTAAATTTAAGTAGGTAACGCCGGATCATGATGAATCGCGGGATCATGTGACTATAACAGTACATAAATTATCCTCGTACTGTACCGCGGTACCTGACTCTTGCCTCGGCTCGGTTCCCCAGACCGACCCCGGCCTTCAAACGGCAGGTTGCAAGGTACCTCGTCATAAAGCCCCGGGCCGAAGCTCATTCTCGCATGCGCCAAACAGCTGGGCTGGGAAGTGACTCCTAACACTCCCAACTCAGAAACCATGGCGATACGAGAGGATATTGTCGCATCTGCGGTAAGTCCTGGCAGAAGAAGGCGTCATTTTACTAGTGGGACTATATCGCTAATTATGTGGAATCCAGGCTCAATGTTCGCGCCCGCCTTGGAGCCCGTCCCATGATGATGCACAGCTGACCAGATACGAACAGTCCTCCAGGATCCGAGTGTCGCATCTTCTCCCGTCGAAAACCGCATATCGTTCCTCCGTAACAAGAACCTCACTCAGGAGGAGATCGATGCCGCCCTAGCTCGCGTTGGCCCATTCCCGACCCAGCATGGCGAAGCGCCCCCAGCACAGGCACCACCCCCGCCGGTCCAGCAGCAATACTACCAGCCTCAGCCGAGTTATGCGTGGCAGCAACCGCCTGCCCCGGTCCCCAAGAGGGACTGGCGTGATTGGTTCATCATGGCGACCATGATGGGAGGGCTAAGCTACGGCCTCTACAGCGTTACGAAGGTCCGCATTCCTTCTCCCCCCCGATGATCCGGCGAGATGCTGACCTGGCAATGTTCTAGCGATACATCTACCCGATGATAGCGCCACCTACGCCCGAGAGGCTCGAACAGGACAAGAAGTCCATCTCCGACCAGTTTGAGAAGACCTTTGCCCTCGTCGAACAGCTCTCGAGAGACACAGAGGCCCTGAAGGCCGCGGAGCAGGATCGGACGGAGAGGCTCGACACGGCACTCTCAGAGCTCGAGTCAACCATCAACGAGCTGAAGACGGCGAACAGGCGGCGCGAGGACGACTCGCAGCGCACCAGAGACGAGATCCAGGGCTTGAAGGAATCCATACCCGTTGCCCTTGACGCCCAAAAGTCCGTCGCGGACACCAGGCTCAAGGAGGTGAACACCGAGCTGCAGAGCCTCAAGACGTTGATCTCACGCATGAACACGTCGACTCCCACGACCCCTCCCGCAGGCCAGAGCGCGCATCCCCGCGTAATGAACACGAGCGCGAACGGCATGAGTGTCGAGAGGACGGGGGGCAGCGCAAGTAGCATAGAGGGCGCCCAGGCAGCGGCTCCCGCGCCTAGTCCTGCGCCCGCTGCTTCGGCGCCGGCGCCGGCGCCCAGTGGCGAGGTCGCCAAGGACAGCGGGCGGTCGTCCCCCACCTCCAACGGGGCGTCCGGGAAGTTGTCGATCCCCGCGTGGCAGCTGGCGATGGCCAGCAAGGATGATGGGGAAGGGGCCGGAAGCTCTTAGAGTATTGAATGGAAGCCGAGGTCTGGGGATCAGTACTCGGGCGCAGCAGCGTGTCTTGCAATCGCGGCACCTGCCGCGCAATACATGACCCATGATGCCCGGTAGGGTGGGCAACTGGCCGCTGGGCCCACTCTTGGTCGCCGTGGGATGCCAACGGGAGACTGTATGTTCAGACTGCTGTATCCTAGGAGTACTGCAGGTTTCGCCTAGGAGGAGTGCGTAGCGTAGGCGGGCCGGAACAGCATAATCCTTAATCCAAACCAAGTACAGGCATCAGCGGCAGCTGAATGTTAGCTTCCTTGCCAGATGTAGACGGAGTAGCATTGGTGGCGCGTGTTCCTACCAATCGCCCGCTTGGACTGCATGACCATGCGATCATGCTCCACCGAACTCACCATCGCAACGCTATTAGTGCCGAGGTCTGCTGTGGCGGCGTTCGCATCTTTAGACGTTTTGGGGCATTGTTGCTAGCTCGACCCACTCCGGGCGATATCTCGCGGAATTACATCAAGTAATCGACCCAAGCTGAGCCGCTTCATGTCTGATTTCTTAACATCACCCCTCTGCACTTGCGTGGCTCCTTCGTCGCATTCTATATATCCTTCTCTTCCCACTAATCTAGCACCCGGCCCACGCCCGAGGACCATATAATTTCAGAGCCCGGGCGCCCAAGGGCAGGCACACCTTTCATCCGTCCCCGGCTCGCAGCTCCAACGACATACACCGCACTACACTCTCTCGCAATGGACAAAGAAACAGCCCGTCTCATTCTCATCCTGCTTCCCAAACTTCCGCTAATAATTCGGGTGTGCCTCCTTCATATCCTCCACCTGTCCACGCCAGCGAAGTACCTTGACCTCCGCACCGCGGTGACGGTGTCTGTCCTCCGGTCACTTATAGCGCCGTCCCGGCCGCTCAGCATATCGCAGACGCAACAGCTCACACTGAGGGATCCAGGGATAAAGGGGCGGATATGGATCAGCAAGTACACGGCTCCGTCACCTCCGGAGCCCGACGTCCGGGACGTGCTGCTGTCGGCCGTCGACCGCATGAGACCCCGAGCGGACCAGACCCGACGGCCGGACATTGTACCAGTCGAGGCCGAATGGACGGGGTACCGTGCCGCAGCGGAGGCTAAATCCACCCTTCCGCCTGTTCCTGAAAAGGAAAAATACGAGGAGCTTATGAAGGAGTGTACAAGCCCTGTGACGGTCCTGTACTTCCACGGCGGCGCGTACTACCTCTTAGACCCGTCGACTCACCGCCCGACGACGAAGAAACTCGCCAAGCTCACAGGGGGGAGGTGCTACTCGGTTCGGTACCGCCTGGCGCCTCAGAACCCGTTCCCGGCTGCGCTGCTAGACGCACTAGTGTCATATCTGACGCTTCTCCATCCCCCGCCAGATGCCTTCCACGAGCCGGTGGATGCGAAACACATTGTTCTCGCTGGAGACAGGTAGGCTTCCCCGTATCCATGCGCCGTAAGCTTTGTTCTGACTTGACATCTACGAAGTGCCGGGGGCAACCTTAGCCTTGCCCTGCTCCAAACCATCCTCGAAATTCGGCGCCAGAACCTCAAGGTCACCTGGTTCGGCGAGGAACGGGAAGTCCCCGTACCCGGGGGCGCAGCGCTCAACTCGCCCTGGGTGGACATGACGCTGAGCTCCGAGTCATGGGCCCGCAACGTTGAGTTCGACTACCTACCCGCCAAGGCGGCGCAAAGGCTGGACGCCGTGCCGCCCTGCGAAGCCTGGCCGGCGGACCCACCGCGGATGAGCCACTACGCCGACGATGAGTTCCTGGACCACCCGCTCGTCACCATCTCGCTGGCCACGAACTGGAAGGGCGCCCCCCCGGTGTACATGTCCACGGGGTGGGAGCTGCTCGCCGATGAGCAGCGGTACATGGCGGCGAAGCTACACACGAGCGGCGTCACGGTGGTGTTCGAGGAGTACGAGGCCATGCCACACTGCTTCGCAATGGTCTTGGGACGGCTGCCCGCATCGAGGAAGTGTTTCGATGGCTGGTCTGGGTTTATCAAGAGCGTGGCGGAGAATCCTACGAGTGTGGAGTCCCGGGCTGTTACTGTCAAGGCGAAGAGCCTCGAGGAGGTTGAGCTAGATCTGGGCGAGCTGGCTGAGATGACGGACGAGGAGGTGAGGGAGAGGGTCAAGGAGCAAATTGTGTCCAAGAAGCCTTTGCCATCGGCGAAGCTATAAGTAGATTTCGCGCGCTCGGTGACTTGCAGACAGCGCGCATGGGCCCGCGTAACGATGATGTGGATTTCGATACTTCTAAGAAGCAGACAGGGCCAAGCGCAGTTCTACTGTCCGTCACAGGTTCCAGTGGCACCATGAACGTCTAGCGAACGGCTCAATGCCCGGGAAAGCCTGGGCTCAAGAGTGCTTCTCCTGGGGGGGAAATGGCAGACCAAGCGCGTAAGAGCTTCGGGGTCTTGCACCGAATATATGCATGAGGACGTGCGAAAGCGGTGGGGCTGTTTCAAAGGCCGTGGAACGTGAAGCGTGCACCACCAAGAGTCTGGTAATCATGAATTATCAGCCAGTCGTAGCGAATAGAATGCGTGGTGTAATACGGAAGAAGGCAAGGAACATTCCCAGGGGTGCTTTTATAGGGCACCCCCATCCCCACATTCCCCTGGAAGTGGCTGGCACCCACCCACCCACATTGACCCACACCAACTGGATAGCTCAAGTGCGCCTTCGCTTCACAGCGGGGCCGCGAAATCCACAAAAAAAAAAGGCATGACAGACGAGAAGATGGAGCGGCACAAAAAGGCAGTTTCCGTCATATCGACGGCCGTCAAGCAGTTCTTCGACAAGAAGGTGCCTTACCGCATCAACCATGGCTCCACGAACAGCACGCGGCCGCTTCGTCGCGACCGCGTCGCCTCGGTCGACATCGGCATGCTCAACAGTGTGCTCGAGGTGGATCGTTCCAAGATGACGGCCCTCGTCGAACCCAACGTGCCCATGGATCGCCTCGTCGAGGCCACAATGGCGGAGGGTCTCGTGCCGCCCATCGTCATGGAGTTCCCCGGCATCACCGCCGGCGGCGGCTTCGCCGGTACCGCCGGCGAGAGCAGCTCCTTCAAGCACGGCTTCTTCGACGACACCGTGAACGAGGTTGAGATGGTCATGCCCAACGGAGAGGTCGTCAAGGCCAGCCGCTCCGAGAAGGCCGATCTGTTCAGGGGCGCCGCCGGCGCCGTCGGGACGCTGGGCGTCACCACGCTCCTGGAGCTACAGCTCAAGGTCGCCAAGCCCTTCGTCAAAGCCACCTACCATCGCACACGCAGCGTCCAGGAGTCCGTCGACCTCGTTCGTGAGCAGACGAAGAGGCCGGAGAACGACTACGTCGACGGCATCATCTACTCCAAGGACCACGGCGTCGTTGTCACCGGCGTTCTCGCCGATGCCGAGGACAAGCCCGCCGCCCAGC
The DNA here is from genome assembly GCA_025503055.1 of Sordariomycetes sp. B11D1. NCBI lineage: Eukaryota > Fungi > Ascomycota > Sordariomycetes > Sordariomycetes sp. B11D1. The sequence continues at coordinate 30,685 of JAMFQS010000041.1, read as the reverse complement.
CCGCTCAGACCTTCAGTGGTGCTTGGGACCCCTGGTACTACCTCCACGTTGCCGACAAGACCCGCTCAACATCTGAACCCATTGTTGACTACATCCCGCTTGCCGAGTACCTCTTCCGCTACGACCGCGGCGGTTTCTGGGTCGGCCAAGGCGCCTTTGACTACTTCAAGGTCGTGCCCTTCAGCCGCCTTACCCGCTGGTTCCTCGATGACTTCCTGCACACCCGCATGCTGTACCGTGCCCTTCACGGAAGCGGCGAATCGGCACGCTTCATCGTACAGGACCTCGCCCTCCCTTACTCCACGGCTGCTGACTTCGTCGACTACACCTCGGACGCCCTGGGGATCTTCCCTCTCTGGCTGTGCCCCCTACGCCGGCCCCAGACCCCGACCTTCCACCCGCACACCACCACCCCGGAGCCGTTCAAGTTGGAGCGCGAGGACGACGACATGCTCAATATCGGCGTTTGGGGCTGGGGCCCCAAGGACCCCGCCGTCTTCGCCGCCAAGAACCGCGAGCTTGAGACCCGCCTCCGCGAACTCGGCGGCATGAAGTGGCTGTATGCCCATGCCTATTATTCCGAGAATGAGTTCTGGGACATCTACGGCCGCGACTGGTACGACGCCCTGCGCCAAAAGTACCAGGCAGCCACTCTCCCCAGCGTGTACGATAAGGTTAATGTAGGCGCCAAGACGGAGACTGGCGTCGACGAGGCTGGGTGGAAGACGTGGCTCAAGAAGCAGTGGCCCGTCGGCGGTCTCTGGGGCATTCGGCAGAGCATCAAGAGCGGAGATTATTACCTTCACCGGAACGCCAAGTGGAAACACCAGGGCTCATGACGGGAGTGTAACATTTGGCGTGTCCTGTAAACCATAGTCATGTATGATAAATAGAGTACTAAGCTTCTGATATATCTAAACGGTCTTGTCGGCGGATTTGGCGGGAGACGAGAAAACGTTGCGGTAGAAGGAGTGCCCTGTGCTATCAGTTTCAAAGCTACGCTCAAACCCTCGAGCGACGACGACACAAGTAGGTTATTTACATATGATATGGCATTAATATCTAGTAACAGACACTATATTAGTAGGTCCCCCGCAAGGGAACCGACTCCCCCCCCCTCCCCCCCCCTTGCCGGCCCTGAATCCCATCTATGTCCATGGCAGCTCCAAAAATGCTGCGAAATTTGCCGCTATATCATCTCGCGCAAATATACGATCATGAGTAGCTCGCTAGGATGTAATGCATGAAAGCACCATGCGACGGCGTCTTACGGGTTTGTCGTCACGTAAAAAGCCTGCCGCCTCATATTGGGAGGCTAATACGGACGGTCTCTTAAGCCTGGACAGCATAGGTCCTCTTGAACATCTCGTCCACCTCCGTGAGGTAATAGGCCCCGCTAATCACCGTCGACGCGTCACCCTCGGGCTTGTAGCCCTTCTGAAGGTGAGCCTTCTTCCGGAGCTCGCACATCTGGAACGGGTTAGATGGGCACATACAAATCATTGGGCCCGGACTGAGAGAAAAACATGCACGAGCATCACTTACAGAATCGTAGGTCTCCGGAGACACAGCGCGCCTAGCAGCGAGTCTAGAGGGGATATCCAGGGCCTTCGCAATCTCGGCAACGCTGCCCTTTACCCTGAAAGACATGAAGCTAGCCGCGAGACCCGAACCGTAGCTGAAGAGGCCGATCCTCTTGCCCTCAAGGCCAGAGCCCTCGACGTGTGAGACCAGACTCGCCAGACCACCCCAGACACTAGCGCAGTACATGTTCCCACAGAGAGTGGCAACTTGGATGGCGGGGTTCACCCGCTCCTGGAACCGCTTCTTCGTGAGACCCATGAAGGTCTTCTCGACAGCCTTATCCGTCAACGACTTCTCGTACTCGACGTCCCGGATCTCCTTGGGGACCTCGGCGAAGGCCGCGTTGTCGGGGTCGGCGAGGTAGTCATGGTAGAGGAGTCGGGCGTACGACTTCTGGACGAGCTTGCAGGTAGGGGAGTGGAACGTGAGGTAGTCGAAGCGGTCCAGCGACGTCTTGTTATCGGCGGTGCCGTTGGTGGCCCCATTGGTACCGTTGGCGGACCGGGCAGCCTCACGCTTGCAATAGTCGCGGTACGCCGCGTCGAGAGCCTTGGTGTAGCAGGTGAGTGAGTAGTGGCCATCCACGTAGGGGTATTCGGAGGTCAGGTCGGGCTTGTAGAAGTCGTATGCGTGCTCCATGTAAGTCCCGCGGAGACCGGGCTCGGCAACGATGGGCGCGTTGGGGCCGACGAGCATGGCGACGGCGCCAGCACCACCAGTAGGGCGCGCGTTGCCCTTGGCGTAGAGGGCAATGTCAGCGGCCACGACAATGGCGTCGCGGCCGTCCCAGGCCGACGACTCGACCCAGTTCACGGTGTTGAAGAAGGCGTTGGTGCCGCCATAGCACGCGTTCACGGTGTCCACGCCCTCAATGCTGGTGTTGTTGCCGAAAAGCGGCATGAGCACCGTCTTGATCGACTTGGATTTGTCGAGGAGGGTCTCGGTGCCGACCTCGAGGCGGCCGATCGAGTTGGGGTCGATGTTGTACTTCTTGAGCAGGTTTGAGACAACGGTCAACGAGAAAGAGTAGATGTCTGGCGAGGGCCGGAGCCAGGCGTTAGCAGGCTGCAGGGGGCTCGCGGGGGCTCCGCGAGAAAGGAAAGGAGGCGCGGCCGCGTAATGCGCGTCTCCTCGAGCACGAACCTTCTCGGTCGTCACAGAAGCTCATCTTGGTCTGGCCGAGGCCAATTGTGTACTTCCCGGTGCTAACGCCATCGTACTTCTCAAGCTCGGTCTGCTCGACATACTGTTCCGCGATTGCGTCAGCATTCGTCGCGCAAGCGTTTCCAGTCTGGTCTGTGGACCAGAGTGCGGGGGACGGGCGATATCGGGAGGGGTCGTGCTCACCTGGCTGGGAAAGTAAACTTCCATGGCCTTGATGCCAATGTTCTCGGGACGGGACGCCATGGTTGCGATCTTGATGTTCCACGAAAAGCCCGGTGGTTGCTTCGGTGCTGGGATGTCGGGACGGGGGCGGGTTGAGGGAGGTGGGTTGAGGACTTCAAGTTGGGACGGCGTAAACGGGAGGAGCTCTTGGGGTTTTGGTCTGGGCAGGAAATTCACCGCCGTTTGCGTACCCTATTCCCCCACCCTCTGGCTATCGATCGCATCAGTCCCTCCCACCGCTAAACCGGGCTGTGTGGACTGGCTTTTGGGCGCTTGTGGGCTTAAGCGTGGCCGGGTACAGATACCTCCTGGTGCCAATCCCTTTCACTCGCTGGGCAGGGGTGAATGATCGCTGCAAGCATTGGCCGCTCTTAGCGGCGGTTGGGCCCCGCGCGAAATTTCCGGTCCTGGCATTTTGTGCGCTAAAACGCGCCGGCGCCGTGTGGCCTTTGCGCTGGGGTCCTTTTGTGGAGCGTTCACGTCAGGTTCCATCACATTGGGCGCGGCGAAGACCCTGCACTGGTAAACCCTGTCATCGTCCCGTCTGGACTCGTGCTACTGTTTGCCAGAAGCGGAAGGGCGATGGCTTCGTGGGCCGCCTCGGAAGTGCGTGGCCGGGTCTTCTCTTCTTGCTCACATATAAGTCGCCGCCACCGCATCCGACACAACAACACCTCGTACAAGGTCGCGACATCGGCATCTGATAATTCGCTCGTGGTGGGGGGCAGGGCATATTTCCTCACAGGACTTCGTCCGTTAGCCTATTACCGAGACCCACACTCATCTTGTCAAATATTACCCCGCCATATCCTCAGTATCTTTGAGACCGCGTCGTCCTCCACTCCATCGCATTAACCCCTCCTTCCTAAACTGTCTGTTCCGGCCCTAGTCCGAGTGTACATGGACGCCTAAAACTTCCAGCCCCTGAGAAACGCGGGTGGCGGCTCCGCCATCCGCAGAAAGACGGCAGTATACATGTTATCAACTTCCCCCGCTCTTCCGGTCTTCCTACCACTGTGGCTTGTAGGGATGCGTTGTGATGATCCCCTCCTGGGCAGAAATCCCAGTCTTGCGTCGCACTCTCACCAGTACGGAGCAATGACCATTCAGGGGCTAGAGGCTAGAAGTGCACTAGCAGGCATCAAGGGAGCGATAATTAAAGATAGGAGCCGCTTTCAGGGTTCCACTTTGTTGAGCTCCCTGGTGTACGAGGGGCCGGAAACCAAGTACCAATACATTCTCGCCCGAAACTCTGATTCCCGACTTCAGTCCCTCTAGCGTGTAGTCCCGACGAGAACAATAGCAGCGACTCCGATTCAGGTGAATATCTGTGGGACTAGCTTTTTGATACACCGGTCTTCTCAATCCCTATCACTTGTAATACTCCTATGTACCGAGTAAAGGCCTGTCGCGGTGCCCAGCTGTGAAAACTGCGTGGATGGCTTCAAGTGATCTTGCGGCCACGGCCAACCGAACCCACACTTCATTCCACATCCATCGGAGACCCACGGCAGACGACCAATGCTTCATGCTCGCCAACATGTACTTTCAAATATCTCGGCTACTACATCGGCGAATACGCCATCCATGTCGATGTGGGGGAGCCTGACGACGCGCTCGCTACGCTTTCCAATCTGTCTGGGGCCACACAACACAGTTGAACTCTCAAACGGCGATCCCTCGGCCTCAGATTCTTATCACCATGTCTTTACTCTTTCCCACGCCGCCCTTCTCGCTCGCGGGATTAGCAGGGCCGATGTCGGCTAGTGTGCGAGACTCACGCATGGCACTACCCGAGCTCGATGACGTATCGGACCCGGGCCCGGGACCACCGGGGGGTGGATCGTTCCCTGCTTCCAGAGCCGGCGGGCGTGCCTCGGCGGGACGGCCATCTAATCTGATCTAATCAGCGCAAGACCCGCGCGCCTCCTCTGCATCCTTATCAATCTCCCCCACCCGTTCTTGGCCTAGACCTTTCTACTCCGCTTTGGACTCCTCTTTCCTCTCGGCGATCGTCCCCTGCTCCGACGGTGCCGAGCCCTTCTCCTTCTGTTTCCGCAGTTCAGCCACCCAGGAGTCGACGTTGCGCACCGCGTCCCTCGCGCTCCGCTTGTGCCGAAGCAGGTACCCCTGAACCTCGGCGGGGCTAAACTCATCTGCCGGTATCTTAGCGGCGAACTGCAGGGCCAGGGCCTCGACTTCATCTTGCTCTGTGCATCTCTCCGCTTCCAGTAGCTCCCCTCCGGACTCGGAGCTGCCCTCGTCGGCTCCCTCCCCCTCCAGCTTGGTGTGAATAGCAGTGAAGATGGACGCAGCGATGTCGCCGTCAGCACGGCCGAATTCGATCGTCATGTCCACTCTACCCGGCCGAAGCAAAGCACTGTCGAGCTTTTCCAAGTGGTTTGTCGTCATTATCAAGACACGCCCCTCTTGTGAAGCAACCCCGTCGAGTATGTTAAGCAAACCCGATAGCGACAGCCGCCCAAGGGTATCCGAGTTCGCCGCCTTCCCCGGTTGGTTGAATTTGCCAACCTCACCGTCATCTGTAGGGTTGGCATGAGGAGTGGTTGTCTCCCTAGTGTTCGTTAAGCCGGCAGTATCAATGTCCTCGAGCAGAACAATGCAACGGCGTGGTAGCTCCGCGAACAAGTTTGACAAGTTCTCCTCGCTGGAGCTGATGGAATTCAGGCTAACGATATAGATGCGCATACCAAAGTGGCCAGCGAGGGCAAGACTCAGGGAGCTCTTCCCGGTGCCGGGAGGACCGTACAGAAGATATCCGCGCCGATATGGGATTCCCCTGTTGGAATACCACCTACGCGTGGCAGGGGCGAGATAATCAGATAAGTCTTCCACAAGCATCTTCTTCTTCGCCTCGCTCAGTATCACAGTGGACAGTGGCCGAGATGCGCGGGCCAGGCATCGCCGCCACATTGGTTCGGCCCTTAAGCCCACGCAAATACCGCGGTAGATAAGTGTGCTGTCGTTATCCTTCTTTATGTACTGAGCCCTAGCCTCCGAAAGAAGCTCCTTAAGCACCCATGGATTCCGCCCGTAGCAGGAGATGGATACTTCTTCGCTCTACACGGCCAGTGCCAAATGTGTCAGCTGACGTCTCCAAGGGGCCCGAGTCGATGTGAAGGAAGCAGACTGCGAGACGAGTGCGTCAAATACGAGTTTTAGGCAATGAAACATACCTCGGTGACGTTGTAGTTCTCCTGTCCCTTGCTCAGAGTCCGCCGAAATTGTAGAAGGCGCCCTTTGTACCAAAAACTGTGCGTACCAAACGACGGGGTGTAGGACAGGGCTTTATCCTTGCGCCCCGACGACACCTCATCGTCTTCGTCGCTATCACTATCATCGTCGTAATACTTCCAGGAATGTCGAGTCTTGGAGGACAGAGTCGTGTTCACAACGAAATGACGGGAGGATTGGGCGAATTCTTGAGTGGCTACCCATGTCATGATCATATCGTAGATCTCATCATCAATGCGAATCTAACTCCCTGGTTAGCCAGGCCCCTAGATAGTCGGGTTATGGTATTATAACTACCTCAACGGTGCTCATGTAATACTTGGATAGTACCCCCCAAAAGTAGTCGCGGATATAATCCCAGGCAAACGTCACCGAGGCGAAAAGGACAAGGAGGGGAACATATAGGTTGAGGTCGACCCCCAGGTGCCTGAAGACGATATCCGAAGCGCCCGAGAAGCCTGGTAAGAAGAAGTCGAGAACGGCAAGTTGGGGGGTTGGTACAGCAGCTCCAGGACCAATTCCGCCTGCAGGCCCGGCGTTGCTGCCTGATGAAGACTCCATGGCGCTGCCAGCTTAGACACTTCCCGGAAGGTTGGCGGCCCGTGTCACGCCGAAGCACAGGACGCTGGTGGAGAGGTTGTATCAATGGGAGACCAGAAGGCTAAGAGCCATAGCTGGATTTATAGTCGTCTCTCGCCGGGCCAGACGCGTCACGGCAGGCCTTTCCGCGACGGGAGTGAGCCATGCCGCCTGCCCGGCCATGGGTCATCCGCCGTTCGCCGTTCGCCATTCACCGGTGTTTTGTGGACCCCATGCAAGTGGCGCAGGCAGATTTGTGGACCAGCGAACTGCTTCGTGCCTTCGTGGACGTCAGGTCTCCTCAATACCAACCAAATGAGCTTTGGCTGCTGCCTGGTCTTCATGCATGTCAGACGCTGCTCCGGCTTCAGACACTTCATATCAGGAGAACGGAACGGATAAGAAGACAAAGATAGTTGGTATTGGGTCAGTTTCGGCGGGCGCCGTCACGGCCCAGGCAAAAGCTAACAGGGCGCAGACACGCTTCACAGCTGTTCACATGAAGCGACAACAATTGCCTCGCGAGAATCCTTCCTTCAGTATTCGTCGCAACGTACCAAGAACACACCCTCCGGGTCAGGATTTGAGTGGGCAACCTTGGACCACGTAACTTTAAGAGCAAGACTCGCGTCATATCCAGGCTTAGCGTCCTCACGAAAGTCATCAACTCCCTGTTCCTGCCCAGATCCACATTGTTTTAAACCCCGGCGAATCCTTCCACCACCGACGCAAAAAGGGAAACTATTAGATTTGGTCTCATGAAGGCACTGTCAGCACGTGGCCTCGCAACAGCTTACCATCGGTTCTGCCAGCAGAAGTTACTCGGTATGCTGAACGCAGAAGCGGGGTTCACCGTGGATCCAGCTCTTACAACCGAGCTTGACACGCCGTCGTTGTAAAGCAACGCTACTGGCAGGCTTCCGGGCTGTATTCGGGTGAGCGTACGTAGAAGCTTTGGGTTTCAAAATATCCAACGTCGGTTCGGCCGGAGAGCGGCGTGTGAGAAAAATCATCGACGGAGGGAAGGGCCAGTAGAGCTGTAGTGATACCTCGGGAGGCGTTACGTTTTCACGTTTCTCGTTCGTTTGCCATTCGTTTGCCGTTTAATCAAGATGATGTCCTGGATATTTGAAACCAGGCGTTAGGGACGTTACTTTTATCAGACATAGACACCTATGTAGTACGAGGGACATGCATAGATGGCGAAGGGATCGGATAGATGGAGGAAACCGACAACAACCGCGATGAGCAGGTACTGACCAATGGCTATATTGATTGGCGACATCGGTGTTAGAACATCGAGAAAGACTGCGTTGTTGACTGAATACTCCCGACTTCTCCGATTCCTTCGAGTGATTTGTAATATCTCCCGATACGTGGCTTCTATCCTCTAGTGTTTGCAGAGGCGGATTCCTCGAGGGCGGAATTGGCCAGGACAAAGCGATGTTCACATCGTGCAAACGACGAGTTGAATAATTCGAGGGGCAAGCCCGGCATGACTTGGTCGCATCACTCATGGCAGTGAAAGCGAGGCGCTATATATTGGCGCCGAGTGCATCCAGGAACGAGTCGGCCATCTTCTTGGCCCTCCTAGTCTCGATAGCCTTGCGTCTCTCCTCAATCTCCTTCTGCCTCGCCGCTTTTTTCTCATCTCGCTGTTTGTGGCACGCCTCCGTCGTGCGACGCTCATCACGCAGAGACTCCATTTCCTTCTGTCGGGTCTCCTCGTCTTTGCTGAACTTGTAGAAGCCCACGCCCTTGTCCCGTATTTCGGCGTCCGCGTCGTAGCGCTTCATCTCGGGCGGCGTCTGGCTGCGGTCTCGCTTCCGTGCCAGCTCCTCCATCTTATCGGGGTTATCTGGGTTGAAGGCCATGCTCTGGATGGTGTCTCCGTAGATAAGGCCCTGCGGCGCGGCGGGTCTCGCGGACATCCTTTCGAGCTCCTCCGCGCCTAGTAGACCCCGTTTCTTCCGCCGTTCGATTTTCTCTTTATCTGCTCGTGTTCCCTGTCTTGTGCGCCCGTATTCGTCCTCGAACTCGATGACTTCGTCTTCTTCATCGGACTCGGATTCGGATTCGGACGTTTCGTCATACACGACGTTGCCATCGTTGGCCTCGGCCCACTTCCGGTCAAAATCTACGAGCGGCGCAGGCACATCATCCATCGGGACGTAGTCGCCTCGCTTTAGGGCCGAGTACATCCGTGCTTTCTCCTCCATTCTCGCTCTCGACCGCTCCAGCTCCGCCAACTCTTCTTGGGTAGCCTTCCCCTGCTTCAGGCGCAACCCGCAGTCCGACTTGCTCTTTTTATCGTCGCTCTTCCCAGATCCTTTCGCACTAGGGCTAAAGACTCTCTCTTTCCGCTCCACTCGGCGGCGCTTTCGGGGGGCTGAGGAGGAGGTGGTGCCGTCGGATATCAGGGCCGTCATCTGCGCCGTGAAGTCAAGGGAGTTGTGAAACCCGCCATCTCGCTTCTGTCTCTTGATTGGCCGTTGGCCATAGAGGTTCGGGTCCTGTGGCATGCTCAGTCGTGATCAGCACTTGGGCAGTTTGTGACGTCTCCAATGAAGAGGGTGTGCTCGATGCGTCGTCTGCAAGGTCTCCGTTGGATACGACCGCTTGGGCTGCCTGCTGAGTCATCAAATCGTCAAGTATTTCGTCACCCATCTCCGCCCCACGGCCGCGGGGTAAATATCCGATGTCGCGATTTCTAAAGCCTCCCCCCGCTCTACTTGCTACTTACATGTCAGCCGTAACTAGGCACTAGCAGTCACGATGGCCTCAGCAAGCAAGGTTTTCATCGCCGTGATCGGTATGTCAGAAGTTACGACAAAGACTTCCTTCATCCCCGTATAAGTGGAAACATTCACTAATGTCTGTCAATTACAGGCGCTGGAGGAGTAGGCAAATGCTTCCTCGGGCAACTCCAGGCCCTGGCTGCGAAGCGTACCTCTCAAAAGATCAGCCTCTGCTACATCTCCACTAGCAAGAAGGCCATCTACCATGACGATTACTCCCCCGTCGCCATCGAAAATGCGGCTGAGGCCGTAATTGAGTCGACCCAGTCCCCTCCTTCGATCCAGAAACTCGTCGAGTATCTCGCCGCTGCTCCCGCCAAGGTCGTCGTTGTTGACAACACGAGCTCTCAGGACGTCGCTGAGAGCTATCCTCTCTTCCTCAGCCGCGGCATCAGCATCGTCACGCCCAACAAGAAGGCCTTCTCGTCATCGTACGGTCTCTGGAGGAACATTTTTTCGTCCGCAGCGGAGTCTGGCGCAAAAATGTACCACGAATCCTCGGTCGGCGCAGGGCTTCCTATTATCTCGACCCTCAATGACCTCATCGAAACCGGAGACAAGGTGAAGAAGATCGAGGGTGTCTTCAGCGGGACCATGTCGTTCCTCTTCAACACCTTCGCCCCGACCCAGGGCACTGGCGGCCAGTGGTCTGTCGTGTTAGGGAAGGCCAAGGAACTTGGATTCACGGAGCCAGATCCTAGAGATGATCTCAACGGTCTCGATGTCGCGCGGAAGCTCACGATCCTCGCAAGGATTGCTGGGCTAGCTGTCGAGTCCCCCACGTCCTTCCCTGTGCAAAGCCTTATTCCTAAGGAATTAGAGTCCTGCGCGTCTGGCGATGAGTTCCTTGAGAAGCTTCCCGCCTTCGACGGAGAGATGGAGAAGGTTAAGAAGGAAGCCGAGGCTGAAGGCAAGGTGGTCCGTTTCGTCGGAAGCATCGATGTCCCCAACAAGGCCGTAAAGGTCGGTCTCCAGAAGTTTGAGCGCTCCCACCCGATCGCTGGGCTACAGGGAAGCGACAACATCATCAGCTTCTACACCGAGAGATACGGAGACAACGCGCTCATTGTGCAGGGGGCCGGCGCAGGTGGTGAGGTCACGGCCATGGGCGTGACGAGCGATCTCATCAAGGTGCTCAACCAGATCCGTTAAGACAGTGCTTGCCGTGATGGTGGCAATGGTTACTATCAACTCAAAAAAGGATGTTAGTTCCCGCGGGAACGAATGGAATGCAGTTATAGACCCACTTGAATGAGTTGGAAGATCTTAAGTATTAGTTAAGTTCCTAAGCTCGCGACTTCATCCGATTGTGCCTTTTGTTGGGTACCCCCGATCGGGCCGAGCTGGATGATTTGAGTGGTCCATCGCCTTGTGCCCTTGACGCTGCCACTTGGACGGGCTCTAGATCAGTAGGCGGTGGTTCATGACCCGGGCTGGGCCCCCTAGAGGTCCTCCAAAGCCAGACCACGATATCGAGTAGGACAAGTACTGCGATCGGAAGTAAAAAGAGGAGACCAATTCCTAGCTGCAGATTCCCATGTCAGTAAAGGCACTGGTGATAATGCATCGTTATGGTCACCTCACCGAGACAAATGAGACGTAGCGAACAAAGGGGGTTGCATCGACGGAGATGGACTCCAGGAGTGTTTGGATCATCCTTGCGACTTAGACCTGATCAGAAAGTCTCTGCGATGGCCGTGACAGTTGTGGCAGGCGTCTCGCACCGGGTAGGGATTTGGTCTGAAGTTTGCAAGAGGGGAGTTTCGCTAAGTAAGGGAAGGTGGCGTTGAGCCGCCGAGGCCGGGTGAGACAGCTCAATCAGAGCTCACGCGAAATGGGCGCATGACCGGGGCTGTGTCGCAGTGGGATAATAATTCAGATCGCTTGTATCCCCTTGGTAATCTGTGTAACTCACCATGGTGGGTCCGACCCCTACAAAAAATATAGTTTCCTGGAGTTATTCACACTCACCCTTGGGGGACTCACGAGGAAAACAAGAGTAATCTGGGCCTTGAGAGGACTGATATGCTATTAACACTCCTTAAGCATAACCTAGTTACCAAAGACGAGGCTAAACAATTATGTTAGACTATAAAGATACTATTGATTCATTTGAAAGAAAGGGCCAAATATGCCCACACTGGAGTAAATGCATAACCACACTGGGGTGCCTAAGATTCAACAGTCTAACCAGCTGTGATTGACTGTATCGAGCTGGTACCACCTGCCGAAGGCGGATAGGTCGAAGGTGCCGAGTAATGGTCTTAGGCGTAGAATTACACCCACGGTGCCTTTAGAGATAGAAGGTAGTTGTCGGCTACTCCGCCGACTAATGCCCTATCCATATATTGACTCCCGCCGATGTTGGTAGAGTAGCCACAGCTGCGGACGAGTGTGCCTACAGTAGCCGGCGGTAGCTCGATACAGTTGATTGCAACTGACAGGGCTGTTAGACTCTAGGCACCTTAGTGTTGTGATGTATCTGCCCCAGTGTGGATGGATGTCTTTCTCCCAAAAAAAGGTTTTTCTGATGTATTTGGATTCTCAATATAAGGTTTTGTGGCTGCTAATTCAAATTGAGATTTATTGCATGGTTTGATATAGCTCTGCGGTCCGGATTCACCACGGGGAAACACTCAAACTACCATGGGGATATAAGCGATGTCTGATAAATAGGGGCCCAGCCCACACACTGTAGCTGACACCCTGTCCCGCTGGCCCCGGAGGGCTCCTGCAGGGCCTGGGGTAGTCCACATAGCCACGGTTTGCAACACAGTGCGCTTCATACACCTTCGACCCACCTCTTCGCCAGAATTGTCCAGAATTTCATCACATTCAATCCTGTGTGCATCGCAAACTCGAAACTCTGTCACGCCCACCGTTTACCATGTCCCGAGAAGCTTACCATAAACAGCGGGAAGAAAGCGGGCTATCGTCGCGGCCTAAGAAGAGATTCTACCGTCAGAGGGCTCACGCCAACCCATTCTCTGACCATGAGCTTGTGTAGTACGTTCGCGAAATCTGTCACCACGTTACGCCTTTTCGCTAACATTGGAAAAGCCCCTCGTGTCCAAATGAAATGGACTGGTCACCTTATTACCCCCATTTCTTAGCCTCCAATGGGACCTCCGACTCGTCCAAGAACGGAGATGAGAGCTCGGAAGCAGCCGTCGCGGCTGCGCCGGGGAAGTTGACATCCAAGATTGAGATACTGGACATTGGTTGTGGCTTCGGAGGCCTGTTGATGGCACTCTCTCCTTTATTCCCTAATACACTCATGCTTGGTGAGTCGAGTTCTCAAGTGACGGATCGATTGTGAAGAGATCACATATTAACAGTCTTGCCTGTGTCAAGGACTCGAGATCAGGTCAAAGGTTTCCCAGTTCGTCCAGGATCTTATCCAGTCTTCGAGAGCAGAAAGCACCAGCGGTGCGTACCAAAACGTGTCCTGCCTCAGAGCAAACGCCATGAAGTTCCTCCCGAACTTCTTTGAAAAGGGGCAGCTCTCCAAGATCTTCATCTGCTTCCCTGACCCTCATTTCAAGGCGCGAAAGCACAAGGCGAGGATAGTATCGGCAACCCTAAACTCCGAGTATGCGTACATCATGCGACCAGGGGGTATTGTATACACGATCACCGATGTTGAGGACCTTCATCTCTGGATGGTGGAGCATCTTGAAGCTCACCCATCATTTCGGAGGATACCTAAGGAGGAAGAGGAGAAGGACGACTGTGTTCGTGTCATGAGCACTGAAACTGAGGAAAGTAAGAAGGTAGAAAGGAACAACGGCCCAAAGTATGTTGCTCTGTTCCGACGTTTGGAGGATCCCCCTTGGTAAAGCGAAGCAAAGCGAAATATCACAAGAAATTCCACAACAATTAGTCCCACCGAGCCGTGTTGTGCGTGGTCTGTATGTGAGAGTATGGAGGCGACGCGCCTCGAGTAAAGAAGTACAGTACAGTGTTCTGGTTCAATATGCAACTGTAAACATCAACACTCAAGTACAGATACATGTTGGTTGTACCTCACCGCGCGGATGCAGGAACTTCGGCAGCTCCATAAGGTATATGTAGGGGACCAGTCAGGTCAGCTGGTACTTATGTAATAAGTGATGTCCCGCACTCCGTCTTCACCAAAGCTTCACATCCGCACGAAAACCAACCGCGCCCAGCTTAATCCAATCTGAAGCGCTCGGCGCATGACGTTCGGGAGACCGCTCATCCGCCGCCATCCGCAGTGCAGCAGTGGCCGCGTGCCAGCTTTCTCCACCAGCGACTCGGCGGAAAAATCATGTGATAATATTCGCGCTTCAAGCTGCCCAGCAACCATGGCTTTGAGAAGAGAGCATGTTGCTCTCACGGCCGTGGCGGCTTTTATCGCTTGGGGGTATGCAATACACTGGGTTCCTCTTATCCGCTGGATTGGTTATTCCTTCGTTGGAGGAGCACTCCTCGTATCGGTCTTCTATGCTGCCCTCGTTCTTCTCACATCTCGAGGCTCCGTCGGCCAGCACTACTCCCACACCCGTCGGCCCCGTGGAACTATGATCTTGAAACCGGAAGTCTGGAGGGCTGGGTTGCACTCACGATCTCGTCGAAACTACGAGCCGCTGGCGCTGTGTACTCAATCGCCGCGCGTCGCCCAGTTTATTGATCAGCTTCTCAACCTCATCATCCGTGATTTTATCGCTGTCTGGTACTCCCATATCAGCAAGGACCCATGCTTTCCCAATGAGGTAGACAAGGCAGTTCGCCTGGCCCTATCCCATCTCCTGGATCGCCTGGGCGAGCTTGACCTAGCAGAAGTGATAACGGCAAGATTGGTCCCAATATTCACCGCTCATCTTCGAGACTTCCACGCGGCCGAAATTGCCGTTCGGGGTCGTAAGCTGAACCGGTCGGTGACTGAATCGGAGGAGCTCGACCTTGCGATAGCGTCGAAGTTCAAGGAGGGTAGACTTCATCCCGCCGCCTCCCTGTCCTTCCCGGACACCAAGTTGATCCAGCAGGACTACATACGGGGCATTGCACAGAATACGATCCTCCCAGCTGTCCTTCCACCCAGCTTTATCTCCAGCAGATCAGTGTTCAGCTTGGTCAGGGAGATAGTTGCATGCGTTGTGTTATCGCCTGCCATGCAAGCTCTGTCTGACCCCGACACCTGGAATCAGCTAATGGAGAGCTTTGGACGTACAATGCTTCAAGACCGATCCACAGTACGCAAACTGAGAGCCGCGCTTGACCAACACGCCTCGCCAACTCCCAAGTCTGGGAAATCCACAAGTTTCCCCAGACTCTCGCCTGGCGACAGTGAGAGGAGGTTCGAAAAATTCATCCGTGCTATCCGGAAGACAAACAATCTTTCTGATGCGAGACGTTTCAGGAATGAGGTTACAAGCCAGATGAAACGAGACTCGCTTGAAGAAAACCCCGATCAGATCTATCTACGCAGACTAGAAATGGGGAAGAAGATTCTCGATCAGAAGGTTCACCAACTGGCTGCTGGCAGGGATTCAAAACCCCCCTTGCAACCTACACCTCCGCAGACAACATCCTCCAGCACCGCCCGGCTCGAGAATGCGTCTTTGGTCGAGATGCTCAGGGACTCTTCAGCATTGTCCTATTTTATGGAGTACATGGACAGACAGAACAGAATGTCACAAGTCCAGTTCTGGCTCGTTGTGGACGGGTTCCGAAACCCCCTAGAGGATGATGGGCAGGACGACGAGGATCAGGTGGCATCCACGTTACCAATGTGGTCCAGTTCCGATAGGAATGACCTTCAGCAGATAGACGAGGCCTATCTATCCAAGCCGGGTCTCGGGATCCCCAGTTCGGCCAGCAGGGAGGTGCAAGACTTCCTGGCTGCTGGAAAATCCGCAACGCCTGTCCAGTACTACAAGGCTCGTAAGGCCATACTCGCAGCCCAGACGGCAGTGGCAGAAGAAATGAGGTCGAAGCATTTCCAGAGTTTCAAAAAGTCGGACTTATTCTACAAGTGTCTTGCGTCACAAGAGGCGTCCACGAGCCAGCCGCTGCAAACGACGGGCCCTCCCGTCATCGATGAGCCTACACCCCGAGGCCCGTCCATTCCCAGGCCACAGTCAACTCGTCCAGCCCCACGCCCGGTAACTAGGCTGGCTCCCAAGTTGGGGACTTCTGAAGGGGAGCGTTCCAACTCGGCCTCTGATCTTCGAGGTTTAAGTCCGAATGACAACAGATCAGACTTTCGGACGAGTCCTCGGGGATCGCTCGACGAAGACTCGCCCAACCCGCTCTTTGATGACGACGACGGAAACGACGAAATGGCAGATTCAATACAAAGCCTCGACCAGGACGCCGGCATGCCAGCACCGGACACTCACGTCGTCCAAGCCATGGAACAGGCATTGAATACCATCATGGAAGACCAGCGACCTCAGAGCGCGGAAGATCTGCGGGCATCCCTATTTGGGGACGATGACCACAACGAAAACCTGTTTCCAGGCGACGGCGATTTACACAAGGAGTCGGTGGAAAGAGAGCGGCCACTCCAAAAAAGTCGAGAACCCGAAAAGCCAAATCTCCAGTCGCTGGGTCTCGTCAGCGCCTCGTCGCGCATTGGCGTGTTCGTCGACGATGACCTTTTCGAGGACGAGGACGTGTATCTCACCGATGAACAAGACGGCCTAGACGATGAACCAGCCGGTAGTGGCGAGGACGAGGTCCACGAGGCGGCACCGGGAGATCTGGGGCTGGCGGAAGCCATAACTTTGCTAACAAATGACATCAATAAGCTTGTCGCCCAAGAAGCGGTTGTGGACTCGCTTACAAAAAAGGCCGACCTGACGAATAACATGGCCGAGCTCAGGATTCTGCGCAAGTCCAAAGCCAGTCTCCAACGCGAAATCAGGCGGAAGGAACTCCAGCGACAACAGTACATCATCCAAGAAAGTGACAACAGCCTCTACGGGAGGTCAACGGTTAGGATCAAATCGATACGCGTAGGCAAGGAGGAGGACGGCAGGGAGTTCGCGCTCTACGTCGTTGAAGTCCAGCGTAACGCTGGAGAGCAGATGCCAGCGGCGGCCTGGAGTGTATCGCGGAGGTACAGCGAATTTCACGAGCTTCATCAAAAGCTAAGGTCACTCTACCCATCCGTCCGCAGCCTCGACTTTCCTCGGCGTCGGGTGGTGATGAAATTCCAACGCGAGTTCCTCCACAAGCGACGTCTCGCACTAGAAAACTACCTTCAGGAGCTGCTTCTTCTGCCCGACGTATGCAGGAGTCGGGAGTTCCGAGCCTTCCTATCCCAGAGTGTCATCGCTCAGGGTCAGGATTTAGTGGATTGTGAAGGAAAGAGGGATATGATGACTCGGCTCTATGACTCGGTGGCGGACGGTGTCGATGATATTCTCGGGAATATACCGGTACTAGACCAACTCTCTGTGGCTGGCCAGAACCTCATGGCGGCGGCGACCAGCCAACTGAACGCCATGCCGGTCGGTGACGGCGAAGACCCGATCTCAGCGGCCGAGGCCGAGGCTGAGCTTAACGCTTTTGAGAACAAGGAACTCGAGCCGTTTATCAAGCCCATTTACGACATATTCCTCGAGGTTTTCGAGCTCAACCGGGGAAACAACTGGCTCAGGGGACGGGCAGTTGTAGTTGTTCTCCAGCAACTTCTCGGCGGGACCATCGAGCGGAAAGTACGCGACAACGTGAAGCTCTTAGCTCAGGAGGACATTGTGTTACGGTACCTCGGACTTCTGAGGGAGAATCTATGGCCCGGCGGGGAGTTTTCTCGGAACAGGCGAGACCGGACGGCACAGGAGAAGATGAAATCCCGGACCGAGGCCAGTTTGATGCTGGCGACACTTGTGCCGGATCTAGCCGGTGGTGTTGTCGGCCGGGTCAACGCACAAGCCGCCAGCCGGCGTATATTTGCGACATTCAACAACTCCAGGTTGAAGTAAGTGAATCTCCCTATACGGGGCAGGTACCTCATGGCGACTGACTCGTGGACACAGCTCACACCTGGCATTCACGCTGTTGGACGAAGTGGTGGACATCATCTTCACGACGCCGGCCAATGCCCAGTAGACAAGATGGCGTTTTGTCGATCCTCGTGGGCCGAGCCTGCGTCACGTCTAGTGCTTCGTCTGAAGCTTCACTCCACACCCGGCCTGCGACCTTCCGGCGAGGGATGTGGACTATCGTACCAACTAGTAAAACAACTCGGGGTTCCATGATTGCACCTCTCCCAGCCGAATGTCCGATCATGGCTTTTTTGTGCCTTTCTGGGAACATACTCGGGTACTAAATTAATATATACAACATAAATAGCGTATGCCCGGAACTAAGCTTTGTGATTTCATTACCTGCTACGAGACCAGGGACAGGTCGACCAAGGATCTCTTGCCTTAACGGAAGCCTTGATAGCAGTTACTCGATGGTCGCGTGGGACGCCCAGCGTGAGTGGGTCATATTGTGGGCCTCAGGCACTTTGGAAGCACAGACCACCGGGATCCCCTCATCACAACTGGTGCAGTCACAGTGTCTGGTGGCGCTGAGCTCATGCTCCCGAAGGTCTCCACATCCATCGTTGAAACAGCCTGGCGCTTCGACGGTCCCAGCCTTGATCTTCAATGTCTGCGCGTCCAGCACAACTACTTCCATCATCGCTACGCCCCCGGCAGCCCTCCCGGCTTCTACGACCCTCCGGGAACGGTACGCCCGGTCTGACTTCCGCTCTACTCCGGTGCCTGGCCCTTGTGTCTTCGCGCCAGGATTAATCTGGATCCCTAACGGCACTGGAGGCTCTCCCAAGCTCGGCCAATACCACACCAAGGATTCTAGGAAACTCCGACCGTGCAACGTCCGGTTGCCTGCGCCCATCATGACTGAGGTTTCTGCAACACGACTCTACCTGGGAAACCTTCCCCGCAACGGTTAGTCGGACAACTGCCCCGTCATTACCGCTCTCCGCAGGGTAGGCCAGCCGCAGGTCTGCCTGCTCAAATCTCGACGAACTGGCCATGCCACTCGAATGGTTGCTACTAGCCGGGGCTCAAGCGCACGCAAACAGTCCGCCGCTAACCAAAATGCCGCCTGAGTAGCCACCAAGGCCGACATCGAAGCCCACTTCTCCAAGCATGGCACGGGCAAAATTACCGAGGTCAAGCTTATGAACGGTTTCGGGTTCATCGAGTATGAAGACCCCATGGATGCCCGGGACGTGGTACCAGGTGAGTAAATAATGACGCTCCCATCCCTCGAGCGCGTCAGCTCGAACTATCCGCGTATGCCAGTATCATTGCTAACAAGCTGTCTCAAGCCTTCCGTACGTCTGTCCGCTTCTCCCCGCCTGACATTAGCCACGTCTCTACGGCATCCATCCGATATCCGTACTGATTGAATCAAGATGGGACCGATTTTATGGGAGAGCGCCTTACCGTTCAATTCGCCCGCGGAAACCGCCAGAGGGAAGGCTTCGGTGGCGGGCACGAGCGCGCCCCTCCCCGCCCACGCCGAACACCCTACCGCATGCAGATCACTGGGCTGCCCAACGACACTAGCTGGCAGGTCTGTTGAATTTCGCTCCGTTTATTGTGTGTCCGAACGCCCGGATGCCCTTCATCTGTTTCCTTGGTCTGGATCCTGCTCTTCGCGGCCTCCTTGGTCCGGCTTTCCCCGTGGCCTTCCACATCTCCGTTATCTTTGGCTCCCAGGCAAAGGTGGGATAGGGCTGATTGGCGAAGTCCCGCGGTAGACCTTGGGAAGCTCGTCAGGATCCATACCGCTCCATGCGCCGTTCTTGTCTCGGCCCTCAACCCCCGCCCCCTCCTCCCCCAAACATATCTCGCAGACGCCTCTAGGACTTTCTTTCACTTGGACTTTCTCACGGTTGCCTACCCAGCCACTTACACGGACTTCTGGAAATAGGACCTCAAAGATTTCGCACGGCAGTCCAGCCTTGATGTGGTGTATTCCGAGACCGGCCGAGACGGCACTGGACGAGGGTAAGCTTTACACATTAAGGAACCGGCTGGATCACAGTCGCTAACCGCGGATACTCAAGGTTCGTCGAGTTCGAGAATGCCGCCGATCTAAGGACCGCAGTGGAGAAACTTGGCGGTCGTGATTTCAAGGGCAGCCCTGTTGTTTGCCTCGCAGATGTAAGTTGTGGCCCCAGCGAAACAAGTACGGAAGTGTTGTGCGTATCTTAACGTTGCGACCAGACCCAGCCGGACATGCCACTGAGAGATCGCCCTCGATCCCGCTCGCCTGGTCGCCGTCCGTTCATGCCTCCCATGGACGACTATGATCGGCGAGGCCCACCCCGCGGCTACAGCCCCCGCCGCGACCCATACCGCGATAGTTATCGCGAGAGGAGTCCCGGCCGTCGCCCGCCGCCACCCGAGTACTATGACGACCGGGGTCGGGGTTATCGATCGCCGCCTCGACGCCCCATGGATGACTATCCTCGCCGTGGCTACGACGACCCTTACCGACGTGACTACCCACCGCCGCCTGATCCGTATGGCAACGGTCGGCCGTACGATAGACCACCGCCGAGGGACTTCCCTCCCAGGGATAATGGATACCCCCGGGATGGCGGGTATGGACCTAGGGACTATGATAGGGGGCGTTACTGGTAAATCTGACCATTTGCTCCGTCGCGAGTCACTCCTTAACCGGCGAATTAGATCCCGCTCTCCAAGAGCTGTGGGGATTTTGGCCGCTTGGCAAAGTCGACTTGTTCTGTCCCAGCAATGTTAATTTCGAAGCTCGCATCACCGACACGCCCGACCCCATTTTACTTTCGGGGAAGATTGTTCAGCGCTGATGAGGCACGAAAGTCTGGCAGCCTGTGTTTTGTCACGCCAGGTAGGGGTTAATGGCAGAAACGCCTGCAGAGGAGTGGATACAGGCCGATATCGATATAATGGTGTCAAAGTGATGGCGTGCTCTCGATTTCATATCCTATTTCACGAGTCTTTCCAAACGAATGCCATCGAGCATGTATGACAATCAGCTGTTCCAATGCAAGCTCATTGAATCACTTTTCGTCCCAAAGAAACGCAAGAGAGACGAGATGTGTAACTAATGCGTAGACGAGATTTGACATTTGCAGTACAGGAATGGTGGCAGTGACTACATGTACACGGCGGAACCGCCAGCGGTCGCCTTCCCATTATCTGCAACAGCCCCGCGCCGGGCACGTGGAGTCACCAGACTTCACCGGTGTATATAGCTAGACAGCCGCAGTTATAGTTGCATCGGCGAGATGGAGAACGTGCCAAGTGTAGCGACGCGCGGAAGCTTATGCCGTCTTCCTCCACTGCGCCTGCAGACCGATTAAGCTGCTCACGGTGCCGGCCAGGCCAACTAGGCCGTCATCGAGCGCGACCCAGCCGAGGGCGGAAATGGGAATGGACAGGTCACAGATGTCGGAGAGTAGCTGCCGGTGGCTCGCGGCTCGCTCGCTATCGGAGAACGCACGTCAGAAATGACCATCCATACTGAAGACGAGGGGAGGTGAGGAGAAACTGGGTGAAGACCGCATTGGCCCCTGAGATGGCGACTTACATGGCGATCTTCTTGCTCTCGGCGGCATCTTCGCCCTCCTTGTTGTCCAAGCGCGCGGCTCTCTGTTTGAGCATGCGCAGCGAGTAAAGCTGGGCGACGATGCTAAACATGATGCCAAAGGCCCAGAAGCGGAAAGCCTCGCGCTGGAACGTCTTGGCCTTGTTCCATTTCTTCACGCCTACGGCGTCGAGGAGGGTAACGACGTCAAAAGTCATGTAGCCGGCGTAGCCAAGCTGACGGCCGATGGTGGCGTACTTTAGGACGGGGTCCATGGTCTTGGAGTCGGCCGCGGCCGCGGCCGCGCGAAAGTGCTCGACATTCTTGCCGGCGCGGAATATCTTGCGGGCAAGGCCAAATTGCTTCTTGAGGGCGTCCCAGGGCGCCACCTCGGCCTTGGTGCCGTTAGTACGCACAAGGTACCACGAGTAGAAGCGTGCGAAGTACTGTATGGTGCGCAAAAGTTTGTCGCGGCCGACAGTGGTCGCGACGAACTTC
The DNA here is from genome assembly GCA_025503055.1 of Sordariomycetes sp. B11D1. Classification (NCBI taxonomy): domain Eukaryota; kingdom Fungi; phylum Ascomycota; class Sordariomycetes; species Sordariomycetes sp. B11D1. Next base: position 9,017 of record JAMFQS010000041.1, on the reverse strand, counting down.
AAGTAGTGCGACACCGAGGGGTGATAAATTACGGCGTCGGCGACCATGTTTGCGTCGGATAGACGAGATCTCGGCAAGGTTGAAGATACGAGGGACGACTGAAGACGCAGGTAGATGACGCGCTAGGGGTGTAGGGGAATCTGGGGCTAGGCAGGGGAATATCGATGATCACGAAGATTAGGTACGAAGCATCAGGGCAAATGTAGAAGTCGATGGGGTTTGTGGCAGGAAAGCTGTCGCAGGCACATGCACCGAAGCCGAGGTCCGTGTCGCGCGTGCCCCTCGCCGACCGCATCCACAGCACCGTAAAGCTTGAGGTGGGTACGTACCGGACTCCGCTCCCGCGCCGCCAGATCAAGCACCCACCTAACCCCACGGAGACTGAGCCGGCACCAAAGAGTGCCGTTGAGCGAATGCCCTCTTCCTCCCCAGACTCCCGTGCATCCCGGAGCCCCTCCGGTGGAGTCCGGAGGTTTGTCTGCGTCAAGGCCTTGCCAAGGTCCCGTATTCCGCACTAGCTTTGCACTGAGGCGACCGCGGGGTTATTGACCTCAAACTTAAGAATTACTGAGGATTGTTCGGTAGTGTTGAGGATTGCTAATGCTATGTATTTATGCGGAGCATTAGCACCGTGTGCGTGTACGTACCTCGTGCCCCGTGCCGGTGTTTCGCCCGACCGATTCCCGAAGTCAGATGACGTGAAGTGCCTTCCTTGCCCCTCGTCCCGCACCCCTCATTCCTCCCTAACTCGCGGTACCTCGCACATCCTCGGATGCTGCCGGCTCAACGCGGTATCACTGGTCCACGAACCCGGGAAATCCTCTTTGCGGCGCTGCGGCCGGGCGCGGAGCTGGTCGGAGCATGGGGACCACAGGGCCCTTCCGCACCCTCGAGCCGCTGAAGCCATGGCTCGCCGGCCCAATCCAATCGCGCACATCGTGGGCCGGCCCAACTCCACCCGAGAGGAGTGTAAGTTACCTCTGATAGCCGCAGAACTAGCCGATGGGTCTGGGGCCTACTTATATCCGGTGGCTCCTCCCGTCCGTCAGAGCGAAGGTCCCGTGGCAAACTACCCAGGAACGCGGACCACCGGACACACCTCAACGTCATAGCAGCCGAACTAGCTCATTAGCACCTTCAGCACTCAGCCCTCCTCTCTACCTTCCCGTCCTTGCTCTACTCTTTCACCAAAGCCCACTCCCAGATCCTGGTTGACGCGCCAGCCGTGTTGTATCACCATCCCTAGCAACGAAACCTTGAATCTCCCTACCGTTCGCCAGACTCTTCTACACAATGGCCAGCAACAACGGTTACACCACCAGCTCGGGCGAGCCCACCGAGAAGGTCAACACGCACATCACCACGCTCACGAGGTTCCTCACCGAGGAGCAAGCGAAACATAAGGAGGCCACCGGTGACTTCACGTATGCTTCCCCTTCACGTTCCTCGCGCGTTTGCCGTGAACAGCTGTGCTGACTGCCCCTGATCGCCTACAGGCTACTATGCCACGCGCTGCAGTTCTCGTTCAAGTCCATCGCCTACTACATCCGTCGATCCACGCTGATCAACCTCACGGGTCTCGCCGGCTCTGCCAATACCACAGGTGACGACCAGAAAAAGCTCGACGTCATCTCCAACGACCTCTTCATCGAGGCCATGAGGTCATCGGGCAAGTGCGCCGTCCTGGTGTCCGAGGAGGAGGAGAACATCATCTTCTTCAAAGAGAACAAGGAGGCGCGCTACGCGATAGCCTGCGACCCTATCGACGGCAGCTCCAACCTAGACGCTGGCGTGTCCGTCGGCACCATCTTCGGTATCCACAAGCTCTCCGAGGGCTCTACCGGCACCAAGGAGGACATTTTGAAGCCCGGCTCCGAACTGCTCGCGGCCGGCTTCACCATGTATGGCGCCTCCACCCAGCTAGTCATCACCATGAAGGGCAGCACCGTCAACGGCTTCACCCTAGACAACGGCCTCGGCGAGTTCATTCTCACCCATCCCAGCATGTGCATGCCGCGGACCAAGGCCATCTACTCGGTGAACGAGGGTAACTCGCTCTACTGGAAGGACAACGTCAAGAAGTACTTCAACTCGCTCAAGGAGCCCCAGGAGGATGGCAAGCCCTACAGCGCTAGATATATCGGCAGCATGGTCGCTGACGCCTACCGTACTCTACTGTACGGCGGTATCTTCTCCTATCCCGCGGACAAGAAGAGCCCTAAGGGGAAACTCCGGATACTTTACGAGTGTGCCCCGATGGCGATGGTGTTTGAGAATGGTACGTGCGGGCCAAATCCAGTTGTCTCTTGTCGCGTCACTAACAGCTTTTTCCTCTCACAGCGGGCGGCCAGGCGATTGACAGCAAGATGAGGAGAATGTTGGATGTTGTGCCGGAGGACATCCATGACAAGGCAGGAATCTTCCTTGGGAGCTACGACGAGGTTGAGAAGGTCAAGGCCTTTCACAAGTAGGCGCCCCCTCGGTGTAGAGTGAGAAGGGCCGCGCAGTCCTTTTGCGGCACTCGATTAGGTGCGAAGGCACATGGCATACCCATAATACACCCGGGGTGTGGGACGAGCAAGGATTTAAAGGAAACTTATACCGCCAGCCACTCATCAAGCTAAATTCTTGCGATCATCGATCCCTGGACGCTGGTCATCACAGCGAGTGGCATTGATCCTACGATTTGCCTCTAGCCACTGGCCGGTAGCCCGGAGAACATCCCTCTCGATGTGGTGCGGACGAAACAGCCGGCCTAGACCGATATAATGAACAACATGAAAACTACAAGCGGCGATCAGATGGCTGGCATGTAAACGGTACCACATTGTTACATCATTCCTCTGCTCTTCCGACGTGACAAGAACAGCTCCCATGCGTCTCAGCTTTGGACCCTGGGCGTCCCGGGAGCTGCTGATCCATTAGTTTTATACCTGAGGGGCAGGGTTACCCATACGCACGTTCATGTGGCCAATCTCCCGAGGGGATGGGGCGTGTCCACCGAACCATGGTGGCAGCCCAAGGCGCGCCTGCAGGACCATGTTCCTTGGCTGGACTAATTTAAGGGAAGCCAGTGTCATGCTCGGGGCCAGGATGGGGAGACTAGGGCCGGCGGAGCAGTAAAAGTCACTGGGTGCAGACACATGTGAGACTTTGACGATGGCCTCCCCTACATGCACTACAAAGCTGAGCGGGCCACCTTCGGCCAGCCCGTTTGAGATCATTGCCTCCGGAATGGGGGTAGGGACGGCTGCGGACACACACGCACGCGCGCACAAAGCCAATCTGGCCATCTGACGAATGCACCGACTCATGCGGGATGATGTAGTGGAGCTGCTACAGTGTCGGCTCCCTCTAGCTCCTGTTTGCCCGGGACTGCTTGTTTTAAGTTGAAGATGAGGGTTCACTTCCATCCGTAAGCCCATAATAGGTGGCCCAAGGGACTTTTCTGCTCCTCGGTCTCATGGATGGCTCATCTCTCCATCAGTCGACGTAGGACGGCTCATTCATGGGTGCGGTCAAGATACATGTCTACATGCCCACTTTCGGCAGCTGGCGCTCGGGTTCAGATAGTCGACTTCTAATTCCACGCCAAGCTATTCAAAGCAAACATCAGTCTAGTTCCGCGCCCTCCTATGCCGATGCCCGTGGGAACCTGTAGCCATCTACTCGTCCCTAGCAGCAAGACCTCCAAAACGCCGAGTCCGTGGAATAAGAACAGTGTTAGTGAAAGCGCAGATGCGCGTCCGAGAAGGGTGAGTCGAGTTCCTCAGCGGAGCGAATCCATCGAGGGCGGTGAGCCCGGCATTGATAAGGGTGTAGTGGGATATTCATAACCCGTCTCGGAGCAGTTGGCCGAATGGTCGAACGACTGCGAAAGAGGAGGCGTCTAATAAAGTCGTCAGCACAGGCGCGCCTGGTGGGTATGCACACGCGTAGGTTCCGAGAAGAAGCAGTCCGTCGAACTTACATGCGGCGCGGCAGTATCGTAGTGGTGGCTCGCTCCAATGCTGGTGCCTGGGACGAATCCGTAACTAAGGCCCGGCGTGAACGGGTCGCCATAGAAGACACCCTTGCTGTCGTCTACTACCCGGGACACGGCGGGCAGCATCGCGGCGGCCGTTGCGGGCAGAAACGCGGGGCAGGGGTCAAGCGTGGTTATCGGCATGAAGGGCTGCATGTGCCCATACGGCGACATGGAGGCGTCACTTGGGGGTGTGTACGCCGATAAGGACGAATAAAGCGGCGGTGTGAGAGACTCTTCTCTGGCATCATGTAGGGGCATGAGCGGATGCTCGTCATGCTGGTACTGGGGCTTTGTTTGGGTGTGCGGGGACTGCCTCCTCGTTTTTTGGCTCTTGGTCAAAGTCGATTGACGTTTTGCTAGCTTCACCGAGTCGGAATCTGACACCTTGCCGGGTTCTAGCGTCTCGTCGCTGGCTCGACGTTCTAAGTCTTCCAGGCGTCGCTTCAGCTTCTTCCCTACAGATGCAGTCCGTCAGCACAGGCCTGCATACATGTCCTGCCCGATACCTGACTCGGCCACCGTGGGGAGAGCAGGGCATTTGCGACTAGCAGGAGGCAATCATATTCCTGCGCCTGGGGATGGGCGGAGAATCGTACGGTAGTTACGCTGAGCAATACGGTTCTGAATCCTCCGTCTCTCGGCAAGATCGGATATCTTGGTCCAGTCCTCATCCGGGTTCGCTGAGCTGCTGAAGGCACTGCTCGTGCTGTGCTGTCCCGTGGAGAAGTGTCTCGGGGGCGGCGCGGGAGCCGGATATGCGAACTGATGCTGCGACATGCCGGGCGTTAACCGTCGACAATCCCAAGGCGAGTACGGCGTAGTGTGAGCTCCTGATAGGACGAGGTGGCCGTCGTCGGCCGAACTGGAATGTTATGGGCCTCCAGATAATGTACGTGAGTGCGAACGAGCTCCTTTTCGGAGCACGGGGTGGGTGAGGGTTGGATATCGCAGTCAACTTCTCTGGGGGATGTTTGCGAGCAAGGCGGGGAGGGTGGAGTGTTGGCTGAGCATAGCTATATATACACGCGCGGAGCAAGGTAGATACACGGGTAGGAGGTGGACGCAATAGACGACGTTGGCGACTCGTATGCAGGAAGACTTACACCCCGGGGGCGGAGCAAAGCCCAAGCAACCCCCACCCCCCAACTCCGTCCCTCTTTCGACGGAGCAGTACAAAGTACCCTACAGCTTCGGTACCTGCCGCAGTGCTATAGTCCAGCAGGGGGGAGAAAGTACTTCTTGGAGGTCGACGGGAGACGTAGATGTTGCACAACCCATTGGAACTCCGGCCATGGAGACTGACGAGGCCGAGGCCGTCCGCGCGCTCTTTCGGTGACGGGTGAAAGCGACCACGAGCCTACGAGTACCAAGAGACCCAACTCTCCTCCTCTTGGAGAAGAGCGGCCGGGGCGGACGCAGTCAGTTCAGATTGGGGAAAAGAGGGTGGAGAAAGCCCCCGGGGGGGGGGGTATAGCACAGGACAATGGCAATACATGTCCTCGGTAGGGCAGAGAAGGGATCGGGGCTCGATGTAACATTGGAGCGGGCAAGGGTCCAGGCTGAGCGCCCAAGCCAAGCCCGGGGAAGGCGAGATTCCTGCGCCGGGGCTAATGCAGTATGACGGTGATGAATGGGAACAGGCACGCCAGCAAGCGCCTGGTGTCACAGGCACAGACAGCCCGCGGTTAACATGCCCGCCATTTCACAGGCACGCGGCGCTGTTCGGGCGGTGCCCTTCATCCAAATCGTGACGGTCAGCCGGTGCCGACGGGGGAAACAGACGGTCAGGGTACGTACCGCTCATGCCAGCCATGTCGGGACCTCCGTGTCGGGCCCAGGTGCCTCCGCCGTCCCGTGGGCACCTGCCTATCGGCGCCCGGATACCAGAGACTTGCACATGCCTCCTCCCCTGCCACGTACCAGGCTCCTATGCCATCTCTGCTGCGTCTCCTCCATGCGTCCCATCTACGGCACTTGTCTTTGTGCCCTCTTAACGCCTATCGCCGGGGTGGAACAGCAAGAGCTCGCGGGGGATCAAGGGATTAGACATATGTTAGGTGCGGTGGTTGATCCGTGGGTAAAGGGTATAAGGACGAACCCCAAGTTTTCGAGTAATGATGTCGGGCAGTCGTGGCGAGAAGATCGAGAAACTGAGTCGAGTCACAGTACCTCAGTAGGGCTGTGCACATCCTGCGCAGTGCTTCGAGGACGGAATCCGTTTGGGTCCGCCTGGGAACACAAGGGGCAGGTGATTACGCCACCCCCCCTCACCACCCCCCCCCCCCCCCCCCCGGGGCCGGGCTGAAGATTGGGTCAAACGGAAGGAGCCTCCTCGTACCCGGGCCTCTCGCGTCGTCTAATGGTGCTCGCACCCGTCGGGGGTGGGGGCGGGACGAGATTGAGGATGGAGATTAGAGGCTGTTGTTCGATTCGCAGAGACCGTCTGCAATCATCACAAACCCCGGGATGTCGTTTGCCTCTTCCACGCAGCATGGCAATGGCTGCTTTATCATCATCTGGCCTGTCTTGGGAGGATCGAAATCACTGTCTCAGCCCCGGCCCGCGCCTTGCAAGTAGACTCGGGATGTTTACCTCGTACCCCGTACGGTAGAAATAACCTGTCATGTACTCCGTACTTGACGAGATGGGCGTGGGAATAACCCGGTCATTTTGCACTTTTGCTAAGAGATCTCGACGGGCGCCAGTAACCATCCAGCGTAGTGACGTCTCGTAATAACCTGGGTCTTGGAAATAATACTGGGTCCCCTCGCAGGCTTGTCTATAATGCCGAGTAGTGTTCCCGGGCAGGAAGGGTTGCGCTGCGCTGGGGTTCAATCTCCAAGAAGGCTCAACCTTTGTTCATACCCGCTGGCGAGCGGCCCACTCAGGAGCTGCGTCCCGCGGCGCCAGCCACGGGATCCCAAATAGGACAATGAACTCCGTCGCCCAATTGGCCGCCGTGCCGAGCAGGCATCCCTCATCAGCCATCCACCTTTCCAATCTAGGGATGTCGCTCCGCGGAGCCCGAAATGTACACATGCCCTGGGTTAGTATCCCCGAGCATATCCTGGCGTTTATGCGACGTGTGTGTTTGACACGGAGAGTATCTTGCTTGTCCGGCCATGTCGTGTTTCTGACACGCATGGTTCTCGCTGGTGTCTTTTCGCAGCCCTCGGAATCGGGCCGTCTCGCCCACCATGTATTTCGTGCAAGACGGGACTGCCTGTCTCCGGCCTCCCCTCTCCGCCGAGCCGACTCGGTGGCGGCTGTGCAAGGACGAGGTCAAGGTGGGCAGACACTTGTACCCGCACCCCAGGACGGGCGCCGCCGTGCAGAGCGGCGGTCGTTTCGGCGCCCTTTGTCATGGTCTGGTCCTTCTTGGCGGCGACCCCATTTAACTTCATTGCGTTGAATGGCTCACATACGCAGGCACCCTTCACAAGCGTCCGCTACAAGGATGGTCACATCGAAGCGGGGGTGCATACATGGCCGGTTGTCATTCGCTCGTCCATTGGTACTAAATAAACCCTCGGGGGTTGCCCAAAGTGTATTCCTCGCGCCGGGTCTGGCTGGTTAATCTGTGACGACAAGACAGCCTTCTCTGGCTTCCATGTGGTGCGGGCAGGGACATCCGTGCCTCCGTACTCGGGTGAAGTTGGAGGCAGACGGACGGACCCATTGCTCCGGGTGGGCGGGAGCTCGGCCCACCCGCATTCTCGAACCTGACTTATCCAGAAGGTGAGGTACTTCTGTTCAGCCCCGTCCGGCGACTGACTGTACATGTACCAAAGACTGGTCCTCCCCGGCCCGACCCAACCATGCCGCCCGCACTGTGGTGGTGGTTGGAGGAGGGGGGGGGGGGGGGCGAATCTGTATGGCTGGCCCTACGAGCGCGGGATAAGCCGGCTGGATATGGACGGGCCTCGAATCCCGACACAGCGGAAACGGAGAGTCTGGCCCTATGATCACCGCCCGCTTAAGGTGCTGACGACGTTTCCGGCGTCTGATAGCGAGGAAAGAGAGCCTCCCATTCGTGTTCCTTCGAGTGATGCCCAGGGAACAATCCTCCCTAGCTACCGAGAACGAGATGGTCCAGCCCAGCCCGAGCCATCCTAGCAAGTGTGGGTCGGGGTTGGGGAAACCCACGCAGTGTGTGAGATGGGTCAGGATATGGTCTCGACTCGGCCGGGTTTGGATAACGTGACGCATGGGTGTATCCAAAGAAAACATGTCGGATGCGGTGATATTCGCCGACAAGCAGTTGAAGATGTGGGGCGTAGTTTGAGTTGCGGTAGGGCTGAGGGCGCACGTTCATCTCGCTCATCTCCGTGTCCATCAATCACAACCCGCCCGATGTGGGCCAATATCCAAACAGCCAATAGTAGCCCGCATAGCCTGTACAGCCCAACCAAGACCTTCCACCGCCCTTTTTGGGTGCGCAAGGGCCGGGTTGCGTGTCCAAAGGGCGGAGACCAGCCCTGTCAAACGTCCCGCTAGAGGGGCGAAGGATTCTGCGCATGGCCAGGTCTCCATCCTCCCACACTTGCCGGGCAGTCGCAGAGGCCCCATCCGTCTTCCCGCCTCGTCCGCCCATGCATCATCCGTGCAGCTGGAGGTCGCACTCTCCTTAGCGAGTGCGAAAGTCTGGCATTACTGAGTTGCCTCGCCTGACCCTCTCCGTCGAACTCTTTGTTATGTAATGGGGATTTCAAATACAGTGTCATTTATCCCTTGGTCTCCGGCAATACCAACATTCGCGTCGAATTTCAGCCTTTCGTCACGACTCCATTCCAAGATCACGCAAGCAAGAATCAAAATCTAGACCTCACATGCGCCACGATTCGGGCATCGTGATTTCCGATAAACTTGCCAAAAGAAGATCGTGTATAGCGTATAGCAATCATTGTACAGGAATGACAGAAATCCACGCCGAAGTCCCCTCTCAAACCCATACATACCTTAGACGCCTGGGGGGGGGCGCGGGGGGGGG
>JAMFQS010000040.1:125396-224353 GCA_025503055.1 Sordariomycetes sp. B11D1 | reverse complement strand
CGGGTTCTGGACACCACTCGAGGCCGCCAGTGGTACAAGACGGCAATATTGGGGCGAGGTTCGGTTCGCGAGTCATTGGCGTATTCTTCGGGAGCTTGGATATATTGGATGGGATTTATATAGCATCATGATGATTAGATACCGTAGACGATATTATGATGAATGGGAACCAAACACGATACACAAGTAACGGGAACGGCCCAACGCGATAAGGAAAAGGGCAAGACCTCTTATGAACGCTACGCTACCTACTTTTCTTCTTCCCCAACCCCAAAACCAGGCAAAACCAGGCAAACCCCATACCAAGTAAAACAAACAAAAAGACGTTGGCAGCCCCCCCTAATCGTCAAACTTGACGCCAGCCCTCTGGTTCAGATCAATGGCCCCCGCCCTGAAGCTCCCCCTCTTCATCTTGTTCTTCTGCTTCGTGAACCCGTTCCCCTTGACGACCGCCAGGTCGTTGTAGATCTGCTGGTCGTAGTCATTCTGCACCCACTCGCCGTGGAACCGCTGGTCGACCTTGATGTTCTTCTTGATCCGCGAGAAGGGCTCGTTCTGCTTCCTGACGTTCTTGCCCTGCACCGGGTCCGGCGGGAGCGGCGGCTCGGAGGTCGGGGGCAGAGGGGGGTTGGTGGGCTTGGGGGAGGGTTTGCCGATGGTCTCGGAAGAGTCCTCGGCATCATCGGGCTTGGGGGCCTTCTTTGCCTTCTTCTTGGAGACGGCAGGAGAGGGCTTCCCGTCAGAGTCCGAGTCAGAGTCCGAGTCGGAGGATGAGTCCGAGTCCGGGAGCGGGACCGCGGCGGCCTTGGCCGTCTCATCCTCGGAGTCGGAGTCGGAGTCGGAAGAGGAATCCGAGTCGGAGCTGCTGTCAGACGACGAGTCGCTATCGGACGAAGAGCTGCTGTCAGACGACGAGTCGCTATCGGACGAAGAGCTGCTCTCAGACGACGAGTCGCTATCGGACGAAGAGCTGCTGTCGGAAGAAGAGTCGCTATCGGACGAAGAGTCGCTGGAGCTGTCCTCCTTTATCTTGGCCTTCTTGGACTTGGGCTTCTCCTCGGAGCTCGAGTCGCTATCAGACGAGGAAGAATCGCTGCTGGAGTCGGACGACGCCTTCCTCTTCAGGTTCTTCGCGGCGGGCTTGGCGGGGGGATCGGCCATCTCCTCGTCGCTGGAGTCGCTGCTGCTGTCCGAGCTGGAATCGCTCGAGCTGGAGGAACTGGATGAGCTGCTTGAGCTAGAGGAGCTGGAGCTGGAGCTGGAGCTGGACGAACTGTCGGAGTCGCTCGAGTCGCTGGAGGAAGAAGAGCTAGACGACGACGACGCGCTCTTCTTGGCCGCCTTCGTTCCAGCCTTCCCAGCCTTCCCGCCCGGCGTCTTCAGATCCTCCCATGTCCTGAAGAGCGTAACAAGCGACGGGGCATGCGCGTCCCCAGCCGCCTTCAGACCCTGGCTCGCCCGCGCCTTCTTAAACTCAGCGCACGCGGCGTCAAACGAGTTCTCCGAGAGGAAATTCTCCACCATGTCTAGCATCTGCGCCGGAGGCGCATCGGCGGCGGCCTTTCCCGAATCCTTGGCCTTCTGCGGCCTCGACTTGTCTGACTTCTTGCCCATGGCTGCTGTCGATTCGCTAGTGGTCGCGGTGTTCGCAGAGGAATTGTTGGCGAATAGCCACGAGGGGGGTCCCGATTTCGGTACCGGCATACGCCCTAGAAATCGTAGATACTCGTAAAGAAGTCGTGTGTGGTGACGAGGAGGCTGTGAGGCGAGGGGCGGAAAGTTGCAAGGTTTGGGCAACCGTCGTTATCGCGGGCGGTAACTTTTTTTTTGGGGGGGGCGGCGGGCGGGCGGTGACACTGACAAAAAATTTCGGCGCTGCAGAATTTCTTTGCGGTGTATCTTATCTGTGGCCGGGGTTTTACCGCCTATCTTATCGTACCTTAAATTGTGGGGCTTTTTGGCGCCATTGCTGGAGGGACGGGCGGGAGCACCAGGAACAGGGATTGTGGGATGACAACAAGGGGAAGCAACGGCCAGTGATCCCATTCCAACGGGTCCTAAACTCGGACAATCTTTCGCATTTTGCATCAGAGAGGGCTCTTCCTCGGTCCATCGCTGCCCCAGGGGTCCCCACAAGCTGACGCGTAGCTTCGCTTGTCTTTTACTTGGCGACGTCAACAAACCAGCTTCGGCATCGCGACCCAACATGCATTCCACAAAGCGAAAGTTCAACGCTCTCATCCAGGGCATCGGCAACAAACCGTCCACTCCGGGAAAGCCGCCCGATACCCCTCACGGTAACCTCCCTTCAACACCGCGGAGCCCCGTCGCAACGCCGACGAGCAACAAGACTTCCGACTCGGACCTCAAGCGCCGTCGAACTGGCGTCCCAGGATCGACGCCCCCCGCGAGCGGCCCGAAATCGACAGCGGGCGGGATGCTGAAGAAATGGAGTGACAAGACTAGCAGCCCGACGCCGCCGGCGCAGCCCAAGTACTGCCCTAGCGACCGCAAGGAGCTGCTGAGGCGCCTGGCTACGTTTCAGGATCTTACGGACTGGGCGCCTAAGCCGGATCGGGTGAGCGAGATTGAATGGGCCAAGAGGGGGTGGGTTTGTCAGGGGAAGGAGAGGGTTCGATGTGCGCTCTGCAACAAGGAGCTGGTTATCAAGCTGAATAAGAAGGAGGTGGACGGAAAAGAGGTGTCGGTTCTTGTACCCTCGGAGATTGGTGAGTATGCATACCTTGTGTGCTTGAGGCCGTCTACTAATGGGGTCCCAGAGGAGGCACTCGTCAACAAGTACGTCGAGCTGATTGTCGAGTCCCACGGCGAGGACTGTCTCTGGCGCAAGCGCGGATGCGATGGTAAGGCGCCCCTTTCTCTCCCCAAGTTTCTGAACTAACAGACTACGCAGATTCTCTCCTTCGGATCTCCTTCAGCAATGCAACGGCCAATATCGAAGCTCTCCGCGCACGATACGACGAGCTCTGCGCAAGGAAATCTTTCCTCCCTTACGACTTCAACCTAAAGCTCCCCGAAAACTTCGACCTAGACGGCATCCTTGCCCAGCTTCCCAACGACTTCTTCACAACCCCTTCCCCGAAAGAACCGTCGGACGCAGAATCGCCAAACAAGGCCGCCCTCTCACTGGCACTCATGGGATGGCAGGGCCTCTCGAACCCGAGGATAGGAGCCGTTCCGAACTCTGCCTCGTGCCACACCTGTCTGCGCCGCCTGGGCCTCTGGATGTTCAAGAGCAAGGAGGTTGGACCCGACAACGAGATCATCGTCCCGGCGCCGATGGACTTCCTCGACCCGGTCAAAGAGCACCGCTTCTTCTGCCCGTGGAAGAACCCCCAGGGGCAGCGCCTGTCGAGCTCGAAGCCAGGTCGGGAGGGCGACCTCACGGCGTCTCAAATGTTGGCCCGGTCTATCAAGAATGAAGCATACCTCAGGGGTGTCCTTGATGGCTCTGGAAAGAGGAGGAGTACCGTTAGCGGCACCGACGCCGCTCCCGGGACACCATCCCGCGACACAGTCGCCACACCCCGGACCCCGGGTACGCCAAACACGAGCATCAGCATGGGAGTCCCCGACACGCCTATGACGACGGGTGGGCTGGACGACGATGACGAGGCGGCAAGAGACGCAAAGGACAAGGAGAGGTGGGCAAGGCTAAGGAGGGTAAAGAGTCTGTTTGACGGCAAGGGGGGGAAGTTGCGGAGGGCAGCGAGTCGGCCTGGGACGGCGCATTCGACAAAATCGGCCAAGTCGACGAATCAGTAGGCGGGTTCGTATGTACGGAGTTTGGAGGTGATGGTCTACTAGGAAGGCAAGGGGAGGCTTGTGGCAGTTCGTCGTGGTAGTTACATTGATAGATACCCGTCCGCGAGAGGTGAGACGGACTAATACATCATTCGTCCTGCGGTGGCCGCCCAGGGCTCAGTCTGAGGGGCTCGTGCTTGCCAGGTTCGAGTAGGTTCGCGCCGCGCCTCGAGATGTCTGTTCGACCAAGGTCCGTCGTCAATGCGGATGTGCAACGTAAGACGGGGCAATCCTATCGCCGTGCACAAACTCGGATGCACGAGGAGTAAGGTCAAAGTGGCGAATGGACGGGGCTGGATATGGTTGGGCCAGGAAGTATATTAGCTTTACGTCTGCTTCCATTTATAGCAACCTTGCATATCAGCTCGTGTGAGGCGACGATGGTTACTATACGGACAAACAAACGACAGAACGACCGGGTAAAGGCCGCGCCGGTACCTATACAGTATCTAGAATCCTCCGTTGGGTACGGTCAGCGACGGTCACATCTCGAGCTCTCATCCGCGTACCGCTACAGTCCTTTTCCATCTCGGAACTTGCACTCCTCAAGCCAAGATGGCGCAGAAACTCGCCCTCATACTCCTCGTCTCCCTCGCATCCGCCGCCTGTCCCCCTTCTACCCCCGGGCCGGAACAATACCCTTCCTGCGGCGGCCTCGCTCTCGAGCCGGACGACTGTAAAGGGGGCACCTGCATTTCCGACCCTCGCAGGCCCGGCTGCGGCCTTGCGTGCGACAAGCCGGGGATCTGCGTTCCGGAAGACGTGCCGCGGTGCGGCGGGTACGCGGGGCCGAAGTGCCCCGAGCATATGGAATGCTTCGACGACCCTGCGGATATGTGCGACCCGGACAACGGGGGGGTTGATTGCACCGGGTACTGCTTGGTGGCCTTGGAGTAGGGGGCTGGGAACGGGCTTGGATTTACCCCATGTCGCGTCGGGTGACGATGAGGATGCTCATCTAGTGTTAGCTACGTTTGAGGCGGTGAATGAGCACGTTGCGTTCTCGCGCTACTAGACGCCGGCAACGTCGTGAGCTGTAGCTAAAATACCCAGTGGCCTGCCCAAACTAGCAGCGATTCAAGCACCAGCTCGTGAATGGGCACGATAAGTGACGTAGCAAACACCCCGGGGCTCCGAGAGGAAAGCGTCATGCCGCTACTTTTTGGCCATGGCTATCTGGCTTTGCAGGGGCGCAGGGAAAGAGGCCTTCTCTCAAGGCCCAAGCCCGGGACATGACGAGACAAGACCCTGCCCTTGCTGCGTATAAGTGGTTCAACTCGCGACGAGGATGGCGCAGCCGTGAGGATAGGACATGCCCAGACGGGCTAAAGACCACCACACCTGCCCGCGCGGACTCAATGGCGCGCACCTTGCGGGACTCGGAGCGGGAGCGTGTGTAGAGCCGGCCGCAGACATGCGTTGCCCGTGCGTTCCGGGCAGCCTAGTATTCGGCAGTTCCCAGATGCAACCCGGCCCGCCCCTCTCCTTCGGCACCATGCCTCCTCGTCCGAATCACACGCGGGCACCCCGGGCGAAACAAGGCCCCGCCATCCCGTGTCGTCCCACTAACCCTCGCATGACGGAAGAAGGGCGGAGCCGGAGCAGACTGGCCGGGTCTCGGCAGTTGCGCGGCCTTGACTAGCAGAAGGTGACTATATAGCAACTCCGGAATGACGCCCTGCAGGCTTTTGCGGAGACGTGAGACCGCCTACGAACACCCTCCCGCAAGCCCACATGCTTCAATCCTGCTACAGCGTACCTGGATAAAACTCGTTAGTCTGGTTATCCCGTACCTCGATCCCTGCTAAATACCATTTCGAGCTGAGTTTTCAAGGAGATATACTTGGCGCCGCCCCCCAAAGCCCCTAGTGAGCTTAGCTTGGTGACACTCTGCGGCCAAAGCGACGATGCGAGGGGATGTATGATTGACGATAATCTTTAGCGGCTCTCTCTCATCTAGTACTGCTATCAAGTTCTTTTGAGGGCCACAACTCCGATGACAGTCCATGTGTGACTTGTACAATTATCCAAGTCCACGAGTTAGAACGTTGCTCCTATGTTTGGCTGTGTGATGAACTTACACTTGCCCGTTTCGGACGGCCACGGCCAGTAGGTCGAGCACGTGGTCTCGGTTCAGACTGATAGTTTGTTCCAGACACTTTTCCCCTGTACGTGAAATGCATTTCTCAGTATACAATGGGCCTTTCAGGCAATATGCACGTTGTCGAAACCAACCAAAGAACAACTTACTTTTTGAGGAAACCCATGTGGCATGGCGTAACGGGACGGAAATCTAACCGTATATGGAAGAGACCCCCCTCCCCCCACCCCCCCCCACCTCGAGTCTCCGGCCAAGTGGCCCCACCTGCCGTGGTCGCGGGGCTCCGTGCTAGGCACGCGACTCCGAACCGCAACGACCTCATCCCGAGCTGCCCCTCAACCTCACCTCACCTCGCTCTCGCACCAAACGTCTCCGCTTGGCTCCCTCTCTCATAACGGATCCTTTACAATCTCTCATCTACCTCACTCCTCACTCCTCACTCCGGTACCTCGCCCTCAACCACCCCGCAAGATAATGACGAGAGAAACGACGGACCCCTTCGTCTTCCCCCGCGAATACCACTTCCCCCCCTTCTTCACCCGCCAAACAAACCTCACAACCCGCCACGCCCAACTAACAAAGTGGTCCAGCCTGGTCCTCTCCTTCTGCCAGCACCACCGCATCCAGAAGATCTCCCTCTCAGACTCCAGCCCCTCCCAGTCCGCCCCCTCGCAACCCGCGCCCGCCCCCGCAGAGGATGCGCCCCCCGCAGAAGCTCTCTTTCACAACGCCAGGATAAACAGGCGACTCGCGATGGAGGACATAAGGGAGGTGTTCGAGTTCATGCGCAAGAACGGGAGGGCGGAGCCCGCTGGGGAGGGGGGCGACGTCGTGTGGGTTTACTGGAAGAGGCCCGAGGAGTGGGCTGCGAGCGTGGAGAGGTGGGTGGACGAGACGGCGCAGAGGGGCATGGTGATGACTGTCTACGAGCTTACCGAGGGGGAGACGTGCCGGGGCGCTGGTGAGTTTGTCCTGCCTCCTTCCGAGGCGCCGATCCCCTGTTGGGGAGCCTACCCCTGGGCAATCGGATGCCATGGCGCGGGACGCTGACGGTGCAGCAGAGTTCCACGGCCTCGACCGCGAGTTGATGGTCAAGGCGCTCCAGGTCCTCGTCAAGAAGGGCAAGGCGCAAATCTTTGGACAGGAAGACTCCCAGGGCGTCAAGTTCTTCTGATACTACCAACCACCCGCCACCCACTGCTTCATTCAATCACCGCCTCGGAAACGGCACCGAACAAGTACGCCGTACCGGGGGGGGGGGGGGGGGGGAAACCAAACAAAAAAGTGTTCAACAAGGAGCCTACATCAAACGCCATGATCCCGCTAATGCAACACACCCAACCACACAATGTCCCATGCTCCGCCCTTCACTCCTCCTTGACGGTGTACTCCCCACCGTCATACGCCACCTCCTGCTTCATCACGGCATCCAGCAACCAGTCCGGGCTCACGATCCTCGCCTGCATATTCCCCTCCTCCGCCATCTTCCTAAACTTCGGGAACAGCTCCCTCTCCGCCGCCGTATTCGACGTCAGCAGATACACCGGATCAGGCCTCACGACCCCACCGTCCTCCTCCGGCGTGACCTTCTTGATCGTCACGTGCCGCCCGTCATACGTTTTCCACGTGGCGTGGCACGCCCTCGCGATGGCCTCGTACGTCTTGACGCCGTGCCGCACGTGCGGCGTGCAGTACACGGGGATCCCACGCAGCAGCTTCCCGCCGTTGGCGCGCGCCCGCGCGACGGATGTCGAGAGCTTCATGCCGTGCGCCTTCTCGCCCTCGCGATCGGCGAGGAGGAAGTCCTTTGGGTCGACGACCTCGCGCGAGGTCAGGACGTGGTCGAGGAAGTCGGTGGTGATGATGGTCGCGCCGCGGATGAGGCCACAGAGGAACTTTAGGGTGCGCCAGATGCGGGGAGCGGCGAGGTACTGGCAGGCGCTGGTCTCGGGGACGACGCGGATGCCCAGCTCGCCCAGCTTCATCTAGATTACGTGTGAGCAGAGTGTAATGATCGTGGTAGACACGCGCAGACTTACCCTGTCCTTGTCCTCTTTCCTGGGATCGTCAACCCAGCGCTGGTAGCCCGTGATAGTGATCGTGATGTTATACGGCTTCTCCATCTTCCTCCGCTTCTTGGTCGGCCTCTTCGCCTCCTCCGCCTCCTCCTCACCATCCTCGCCCTCCTTCTTCACCTTCTTCCCATTCGCTTCCCGCCTCGCTTGTTCTAGCTGGTCCGCCGCCCGCTTGCCGCCCCACACGCCCTTCCCGTCCTTGCTGTGCCTCTTCTTCTCCCGATCGTACTTATCAATGTCGGATGCGAGGAGGCGCAGCGTAGCGGCCGCCTTGCTCTTGGCGCTCCGGCTGCCCGTCGAGTACTCTGATGGCGTGTCGTTCTCCTTGCCTGTCGCAACGTGCTTCCTCGGCGCGGGGGTCACGGGTGTCTGCTTCACCGCCTCCTCCCTCCACACCTTGACGTCCTCGCGCCCGATGGCAATGCCCTCTGCTGGCCCGTGGTCGTATGCGTTTGCCTGTGCGGCCTGGAGTATTAGTCTCCGCCTCTTGGCCGACGGCGGCAGCTCCTCCTCCTCCTCCTCCTCGCCTGGATAGTACATCTCCCGTAAGATCGCCTCATCAAAGAAAGTTTGGCCGATAACCTCGCCGAGGTTCGTCCGCGAGGGGAAGTGAGTGTACTTGTTGTTCGTGTAAGGCTGGATAGCGCACTTGGCGTAGCTCTCCTCTATCCATAGGTGGTTGACCATGTTGATGCCCCAGTCCGCCGCCGCCTCGCACTTCTCGCTGTTATCCCGCGCCGTGATGAGGTGCGTGTTCTCGGCCTTCATCGTCTTCGTGTAGGTGGCTCCTGCGGCCTTGATGAGGTTCACAAGGTATGGCCGCGCCTCTCCGCCGTAGTTCGACAGGGTGATCTTGAAGTCCGCGAAACCGGGGATTCCGTTCCTGGGGACGGGGTAGTGCAGCAGGCGGCGGAGTGGCGATGACCACTGGTCGGTGGTGATCAGATGGTAGAGCCAGGATAGGTTGCCGACTTCCTTGCAAAGCTTCGCCGCCCGGACGTAGTCGGCGCCGTCTCGATACTGACAGATGAACATGTCACACTCCTCAACGTCATCGGTAATCTGTCCGCTGGACGACGTGATAATCTCGTCGATAATTTCTCGCAGGCGCAGCGAGAGGGCTAGATCCTTCGCTAGCATGACCTTCTTTGACTTGAACACGCTCAGGGGTTCCCGCGCGGACTGTGTTGACGTGGGCATGTGTCGCGGCTGAGCGCTCGTGGCCCCCTCCATATGCTGGCTGGCCGGCATCTCGACTGACCTTTGGGGGTCGCCTCGCAGGATCTCGGGGTCTGGTAGTAGATACGGCCCCTCGTCGATGCGCTTTCCTAGCTTGAAGCAGTCGTCAAACCTGTCAAGAAAGGTAAGCCCACAGTCACTCTCAGTAGCGCCGAAACGGGGTGTAGTTACCAGTGAGGCAGGACAATTTTCGCCCTGCAGCCGCTGGCCCTCGCCTCCTGACACACCGGATCGTCGTCGGACAGCGCGCAGATATGCGTCGTCATCTTGCTCAGCGCCGGGGAGTCCATACCTCCCAGCGCCGCCGTTGCGCCAATGATCCCCTCCTTATCCAAGGTCGGCAGTCCGGCGCAGGTGATTACGACGGAGGAGAATATCATGCGCGGGTCGGGAGAGAAGGGTCGGATCTGGGCGAGGCGGCTCTTGGCGAGTGAGAGCTGGACCCAGTTGTCGGTGACGACGGGTATCATCATGGCCTGGGCCTCGGTGTATTGCGGGAAGTCGATTGTGTTGGCGACGATGTGGCTGACCTTCTCGACAGGTATGGAGCCGTTAAACCGCGGTTCGCAGACCTCGCCGCCATTGCTCTTGACAAAAGCGGACAGCTGCGGGTTGTTAGTTGCAATTCCGATCAGCATAGACCTCCCCAGCGTAAGAACTGACCTCTGAGATCCGCTGGGGCGTCAGCTCTGGGCTGGAGACGAATACCAGCGAGCATTGCGCAAAGAGCTGCTTGCTCATCTTGACGGTTGGACGCGACGCGCGCAGGTGGAAGTGAGTCTAGCAGTCTCGTTCGGTTCGGTGCGGAAGCCAGATATCACGGTTAGTACGGGGATTCATGAAGGACTAGCCTCCTGTTTTCGCCGGACTGTAATAGTGGTGGATGAAGTTGCCTGTCGCGAAAGTGGAGCCTGGGAAGACGCGTCGCAGAGACGTGACTTGATGGGCAAAATAGGCAACGCGAGGAAGTCAGGCGGTCACATGAGCTTAGTGTACTCCAACGCGGATATATGAAAGTACCGTTCTATACATTTAGGGCGGACCGGTACTTGCGTAGCGGGGCACCACCGTACCACTACAATTCCTCCGCGTGTGACGGTCTCGCGTGGCAGCGCGTTTACATCAAAGAATTCCACTGTGACACACCACAGGGTCTCGTCCTCGCCTCGCCTCAGCGAACAATTCAGCCAACGTCATCCGATTTTGTCATCATCTATGTAAAATTCTATATCGTCACCTCATCCCAGATCACCAGCTTTAGTCGTACCAAATCGCATTCATGCCGAAGCCCGGCTCCGGGATCCTCAACCTCGCAACGCGGGCGAGGAACTCATCCTGCCACCGGTAAATCTCGATCCAGCCCTCCTGGTCGTCCGTGATGGCCACCCACTCGTCGGTCCAGTCGGCCGGCGCGACGGCGTTGCTGTGCCCGCCGCTCGTGGGCGTGGGGTTCAGGCAGATCTGCCTCTCAATCTGGCCCTCGTCGCCGAGCTTGAATGCGGCGATGTAGCCCTGGAGGTCGAAGCTGTTGGCGCGGCTCGACGCGAACATGTACTTGCCGCTGAAGGAGACGGCGCAGACGTCGGCGCGGTACATGGTCCAGCGGTCGGGGATGCCGGGCGGGATGAGCGGGAAGCTGCGGTGGGTGTAGACGGGCATGTGCGTCTGCTGGTCGATGACGTACTCGCAGATGCGGTTACCCTTCTCCATGAGGGCGTAGAGGTACTTGCCCGTGGGGTGCATGGCGACCCAGCGCGGGTGGTCGCGCGAGTCGGGGGCGTCGACGGAGCCGACGAGGATAACGTCGCCCGAGTCGGGCTTGGCCGGGTCCTTGCGGTGGACCCAGAGCTTGTTGGCCGTCAGATCGGCAGAGTAGAGGTAGGTCTCGGTGGGGTCGAAGACCATGCCGTGGATGCCCGAGTTGGGCTGGTACTCGTAGTTCTGTGAGTTGGTCTCCAGCGCGCCAGTGGGCGAGACGGTGAAGACGCTGCCGTGGCCAGCATGCTTGTAGAAGGGGTTGCAGTAGACGGCGTAGGGGGGCTGCTTCGCGGGGAGGAGGAAGATGGCCCGCGTGTTGGTCTCCTTGGAGGACGCGAGCGCTGTTGGGGCGAGGGTGTCAGCAGGCTGGCTGGCTTCGGGGCTGGGGGTGCCGCTTCGGGTCCGGGAGGGGGCATACGATCGTGAAGCATGGGGTGGGAGGCCTCGTGGACAATCTCTGACGGCGACTTGACGGCGAAGCTGGACCACTTCTTCATGGCCGAGCCGTAGATGTTCTTCTTCGCATGCTACAGGAGGACAGGTGATATGTGAGTAACGCGATCGAGTCTGACGAGCCCCACGCGGGATCAACTCACGTCGAAGGCCATCCACGAGATGGGCTCATCGTGGGGGATCTCGGTGCGCTTCACCAGCTCGAGCGTGAGCTTCTCGTCGTCGAAGGCAACGGTGAAGATGGCACCCGGAGGGGTCCAGGTGCCAATCATGAGGTGGTGGACGGGCATCTTGGAGGTCGCGGTGAAGGTCCTTGGGGAGAATAGACGCGGCGAGCGAGCAATTGCAGGTCGCAGAGCTTGAACGAGCATCGGGCAGGAGCTTCGACCGTCTTTGTTCGCGACTCTGGTAGCTCCCGGGCGATTTTAGGCGGCGCTCGCACCAGCTCGTGACCACGCCCACTAACAAAATTTGCCCCTCGACGTGCGCTGGCCGTGGCACTGCCGACTGGCTGCCGCCGGTGTCGTCACCCCGCGACCGGCCCCAGCTGCCCCTCGTCGCCACTACCCCTCCAATCTGGAGCCCCGCCGAATGTCCCAAGTCGCAATTCCCGTCCTCCGCATCCGCGAGCCCCTCATTTGCCGAGACCGCACGAGCCCACCCCACACGCGGCGCTTGCACGCCCCCTGATTGCCGCAATTCGTTAGCGCCACCCCACACGCCACCCTCCTCGCGCGGCGAGCGCCCGCGAGCTCGGCGATTCGGCGTTGAAAGTGGGACCTGGCGCGAAGTCCTCGCTGCTTCGGCGTCGGCCCGCGAGGTGGGAGACGCCCGGCTTCTGGGACCGGCTTCGTCTCGAGAGCCAGATGGCCGTGGTCTGGATATCCGGGGTCGATCCCGGGGTCATGCGGCCGTGGGGAAACATCTGACGATAGTCCTGCGCCAGCCCGCCGCCGAGCATCGTTCGGGACCCTGCCCGGCTCCTCCGAGCGCGAAGGGTCCGCGGAGCCCCTGCGCCTCCTGGGTCGCCGCCGTGCGCGAACCGCGCGAAGCCCTCGATCCCAGGCGATCCGGCGCGAGACCGTCGGGCCTCCCGTCGCCAGCCGTGATGGCCGGGGCGGATGCATTCCGGCAGGGCGGGAAAACACTACGCCGGCCGCCCTCGCTCGACGCACAACGTTCGGCCGGCGCGGAAGAACGCTTTGCCCCCCCCCTTCCTTGGCCCCGCTGACCTTCTCTCCACTCCTGATTTGCGAGGCCGGAGGGGACCCCGCCCCCCGGCCTTGCCAGGCCCCTCGCTCCCTGCCCCAGAAGGTACCTCGTACATTGCGCGCTCCCACGCCCACTAACTACTACCGAGCATCGAACCCGGCGAGGCGTCCGGGTTGCGGGGTATGAGACCACCCTCTCCACATTTGTCCCTCAGATCCCGCCTTCCACCCCCTTCCCTCGCTCCGTCTTGGCTCCACAGTCCAACCCTCCAGTCCCACGCGCCGGTGCTCTCCGTATGGAGGGGGAGGGGTGGCGCGGGCCCAGACACCGGCTCTTGTGGCCTTTGTCGCCGAGACCGAGTCGGTACCAGCGCGAAGCTAGTGTTTTTTTTTTCCCGTGGAGGGGGCTCGCTCTTCGGCCTGCGGAGGAGGCGTTATGGGTATCTAGCGGAAAAGGTTATATATAATACATTAGATTCCCTCCCCTTGCTGATCCCGCCGTGTAATACTCTTCTCATCATACCATCTTCCTCCCCCTTCCAGACCCCCAAGTCTTCTCATATACCCAACAACAACCACATCCTTTCTCCCTTCAGCAACCAAACTTCCCTCCTCACTCTACTCACCACTCAGAATGGCTCCCTCCGCCAACGGTAACGGCGTTGCCAACGCTGCCGACGCTGCCATGCACAAGGCCCCCGCGGGCACCGTCTCCGAGACTGCCCCCTCGGCCCCCAAGGTCTCGCAGCGCTTCGACCCCAACTTCACCCAGCACGTCATCGACACCATGGGCCCCAATGTCACCCCCCGCAACAGGGTCGTCTTCGCGTCGCTCCTCCGCCACCTCCACGACTTTGCGCGCGAGATCGAGCTGACCACCGACGAGTGGATGGCCGGCATCAAGTTCGCCATCGCCGTCGGTCAGATCTCGTCGCCCACGAGGAACGAGGCCCACCGTATCACTGATATCCTCGGCCTGGAGTCGTAAGTTGCCCCGCCACGCCCATGCGGAAGGACTGAAGAGAAAAAGACGACTGACACTCGACTCGCAACAGGCTCGTCGACGAGATCGCCAACAAGATCATCGCCGAAGGCGACGTCGACCCCACCTCCTCCTCCATCCTCGGGCCCTTCTGGTCGCCCGACGCTCCCTTCCGTGAGCTCGGCGGCTCCATCATCCAGAACCCCAACCCCGAGGGCCGTGTCGCCCTCATGCACGGCACCATCACCGATCTCCTGACCGGCAAGCCCATCCCCGGCGCCGTCTTCGACATCTGGCAGGCGTCGGCCAACGGCAAGTACGACTTCCAGGACCCGGAAAACCAGTCTCCCAACAACCTCCGCGGCAAGTTCCGCGCCAACGAGGAGGGCAAGTACTGGTTCTACTGCTACCACCCCACGGCCTACAGCCTGCCCACCGACGGCCCCTCGTACGAGCTCCTCAAGCTCATGGACAGGCACCCCATGAGGCCCGCCCACATCCACATCATGGTCACCCACCCCGACTACAAGGGCTGCACCACCCAGCTCTACCCCCGCGACGACCCCTGGCTGGAGACCGACACCGTCTTCGCCGTCAAGGACGACCTCCTCATCGACTTCAAGCCCCTCCACGGCGACCCCAACGCTAGCCTCGACCTCGAGTACAACATCGTGCTCTCCCCCAAGGGCTACAAGGGCAAGATCATGTAAAGCAGCCCCTCGTGTGCTTCTCGTCTCGTGAGCCTTCCGTTGCGAGTCTGAGCTTGGTGGGGGACGTGCGGTTGTGAGGTGTTGATTTTTGATATCCGAAATTTTTATCTTGTCCTTTTCGAAATGAGGGGGAAATTTCAACAATAGATGCATTTGGGGTTTCTTGGAGGAAAAAGGCAAATTTGGAAGTATGCCTGTTTCGTCTTTGCATATGATTTTACATAGCCATGATAGTTTCAACGAGGATATTTTCTCTCAAACGGCAGTATCCCATTCCCCTTGAGTGACAATCATCGTACCCTCATCTCATGAGGATAATATCAGACGGTGTAAGACTCTGCCATTCAGAGATGATCCGTGAGTTAACATTGAAAGACCCGTCCACAAAGTTCATGGACACCCGCTCAATCAAGCGGCTTCATCATCATTCCAAGATCCCTACCGCGCCCAAAACGCCCATCCCACGGTATGCCACGCAGATGATGAAATCCCAAGATGTCTACACGTCAGCCGCCAACTCTTGCCATCCCACATTGTCAAATCTTCCACAATTCCTACAATCGGCACTTTCAGCCTCAAACAAAGGTATAGTCCCAACACTATGCAAACACAGATATCCCTCCGTTTCAAAAATCTCCGCGGCATTCATATCGACGTAGTGCCCATCAGACACGAGAACAAGGGGGCGTTAAGCCCACAACAAACGCCCATGGCAGGGATACCTTCACACTCTGGGCGTGTCAGTCCAAACCACAACGTCCGTCTCCCTTTCCTAATGGGTATGGGTCCCGCCGCCGAGCATGCCCACAGCCTCTCTGATCCCGTCATTCTGCCACCCAATCGTCAGCCAGAGCGCCTCCCACACACGTTACTACCCCGGGTCCGGGGGCCGGGGGGAAGGGGAGGAGGGGGAAGGGACTCACCGATGGGTCTAGGCTCAGCGCATTAGTGTAAGCCCTGAGCGCCTCGCCCCGCTTGCTCGGCCCGCACATGGCATACGCCTGCCCCAGAAGGAAGTGGACGTGGGGCTCGTCGGGCGCCATGTGCTGCACCAGCTGCAGGTCCCGCAGCGCCTCTATTGGCTGCTCCAGCCGCAGGAAGAGCCTTGCCGTCTGCAGCCGGATCAGGCTGGCCAGGTGCTCGGATGGCTCGAGTTCGATTCCGCGCCGGAGATAGCCGAGCGCAAGACGGTGCTTACCCATCTTCTCGAGTATCTGTGCCGCATGTTAGCAGACTCCCAAGTCTCAATTTCCGGATTTCTCGTAAACTCGCCCTAGCGATGTAGGTCAACAAGGCCGCATTGTTCGGGTTGACCTTTTCTCCAGACCGGTAATACTTCAATGCCTTCTCCCCCTGGCCCAACCTCTCCTGTGCGCGCCCTAATCCAACCCACGCCGAGTAATGCCGCTGATCGACCTGCAGCGCCCTCCTGAAAGCTGTCATCGCCTCACCATACTCTTCCGCCTCGAAGTGCTCGTGCCCAAGGAGCGAGTACGAGTACGCAAGCTGCGGCTGCAGCTGCCCGGCCCTCCGGAAGCATTTTATCGCCTCCTGGTGGCAACGTTGCAGTGAGAACGAATTGCCCATCGCGCACCACGTCTGTGGCGCGAGGTAGTGGCTGTCGGTAAGCTCGTGGCCCAAGAATGCGAGCTCCACATCGTCCTTGAGGTGCCACAGCACGGTCGAATACACTTCGATATCTTCTAGCCACGACGGTGCGAGCCGTCGGAGAAGCTGGAACGTCGTCTTCGCCTCCTTGTACGCCATCATCTCGTACTGCGCCCTAGCTTGCTTGGAGAGAACCCAAGGCGTCGCCTGCTGTTCCACAGGGAGAGACGACAACGCTTCAAGGCAAGCCTTGGGCTGGAATTGGCTAAGATGGTAATAGGCAGACCCAAGTTTCAACAGGAGCGAGATGAGCGTCTGTAGCTTCTCCTGGTCTAACTGGGCGGCTGCCGCCGCAACTGTCGTCATTTTAGACGGGTGACCGGCCCTTGCAGCCGGCGTGGGTGACGTCGGCGCCGCCGCCTTTGTCTCCCGACTGCTGGATGTTGTTGTTGATGTCCTCACGCCATTTACACCACGGCCCATCGCAGATGTCTTCCGCTCCGTCGGCCGCACCGGATTGCGCGGTTTTGATAAGCGCTTGAAGGGATCTTTTATGTTTGAGGGATCGGCTGTTGAGCGGTCGCTAAGGCCAGATGACGGCGTGGACTGGTTTAATAATCGCGCGCTTCTCCGTTGCGGTGCAATCGAGAGAGTGGAGCCAGTATTCCGAGTCGAAAAGACGTCGTTCTCCTTTCGGCCCGCCGCGGCGGTATCCGCGGCGGGTTGGGTATCTAGCACCGAGCGTTGCCTCTTCTTGTTGGGGCCAGGCGCACCTATGCCTGAATAGGACATAGGCACATCTCCCGACACATTTCGTATATTCCTGGTTTCCATTGTATCGATGTTCTCGTCTCCAACAGGAGTCTCATTCCTAGAATTGAAAGAGGGCTGTTGTGTGGCCTCCCTAAGGCCCGTGTCGTGGTTCTGGCCAGCGCGAAGCGAGTTGCCCCTCAGAGAGTTCCCCGTATTGACTTCTGACGGAGCGGCCTTCGACAGCTTTGGGGGCTCAGGTTTGCTTGTCGACCCATCCCGTAGCTTAAAAACGTTGTGTACACGGAGTTGTATACCTGCTCTCGGTCAGTACCATGGTCCCCCGGCTAAAAATTTCACTCCGAACCCACCAGTATCACATAGATCCGTGAAGGAATCCCACATGAACGGATTCGTCTCAAGGGCTTGGACTTGGTAGTTGACCGCCGACTTTGCATCTCCACTAGCCCTGTGCAGCTTGCCCAGAAGACGAGTTACGGCTGCGAAGCCGGGGACGAATCGTTCCGAGGAATCCTGACCGTCTGTAGTTCCACAGTCCACGTTAGCGCAACCGCATTCCAACACCTGAGAAAACAGCCGTATCCGTACCAGACCATAGCGGCTGGGCCTGCCGCAAGGCAGTTATCCCGTCCACATAGTTCTTCTGCCTCAGGCAAGCCTGCGCGAATACATAGGAGCACCCAAGATGCGTTCCCTTAATCCCCTTGTCCCGACTGTGCTCCTGGGCCAGCGAGACCCGTCCCAGCCGTAGGCAGCTCAGCGCGGCGAGGTGTATCCACGTCGAGTTCTCGGGATCTAAGGCGTGCAGCCGCTCGGTGACGAAGAGCGCATTCTCGTAGAGGTCGCTGTCGAGGAAGTCGTACACCACCCGCAGTCTGGCGTCCATCGTGGGGAACTGACGCGGCTGGACGCGGCGGTGGCGCCTTGTGGCGTGATTTTCCAGGGAGCCCCGAGGCTATCGTTGCGGCGTCTGGAGGAACACACTGTTAGTTCGCTTGTCAAGCAGCTGCCGCGAAGGTAGCTGTAAGAGGTACTGGAAGTCGCCGTGAACAGGCGCTAGACATACGCGCCCGCACATGCGAAGAGGATGCCCTTTCCAAGAGTCGAGGGTCGCACTGGAGCTTCGCTGGGAGGATGCTAGTCCACACCTGGCTGGACCAGTGGAGGAGGCAATAGTGGGCGGTAATAATGGACGTGGTGTGCGTCGGGATTTGAGATTGGTGACAATAACAGTCCCGCCCTTCGCTAACAACGCGTGCTGCGCCAATGTTGGCGGCTGGAGCCGCTTGTTTTGCAGCCTGGACCCCTGCCAGTGGCTGGCGTTGGAGTGAGTGGTCATGTCACGTGATATGACCAAGGACTCGATTATAGTGACGTCCAAGATACAGTCACCCGGCCGACGATGAAATGTTGAATTACTGCGCGGCTTTGTCACGTCCGTACACGTCGTCTTATAGGGAATGCGCGAACTGCTGCCTTGTAATTCTACCTATTTCTCAAAAAGCTTTCTCCAATTATCGCAAATTTTCCCAATGAGTCCTTGCGTGACATGCTCGAAAATAAGACGGGCCAAACCAACATCCAACAGGCAGGGCGCTATCCAAATTCCAGAAAATCCTAGAATAACATACGGAATGATACGGCATTATTATTCATCTTCATCATCCTCATCCTCGTCTTCAGTTTCACCATCCTCTCCGTTTTCTCCGTGATCATCGTCATCGTCACCCGAGTCGAACTCATCCACGTTGGGATCCGGCCTAACGATGCTGTTGAGGAATGAGACCTAGAAGTGGATCTTAGCAACACCGCTTGATGGAAAATATGTGGTATCTTGAACCACATACGAATGGGACCATGGGCCGAAATATCTCCGCAAGTTTCTCTTGTGAGCCAGGACCAAAAACGACACTGTCCGCAATCTTCGTGCTCAGGACATAGTTCTTCAGCTTTAGGAGGTCGATGTCTCGATGATCCGCGTTATACCCCTATCGTGCATTTCATGTCAGTCACGCCAATAACACAGAGGGACACAAGGAACCTATCCCTAGTTACCTTTGGCTTAGTCTTGAGTGCGTTCTCTTGGTTCCTACTGGCAAAGGCTTTGAGTGCAGCCTCCGGCTTGGGGTTATTGGCCGCAGCAGGCAAGAACTGCTTCTTCAGATCTGGCTCATTGAGAATCCGCCTCCATCGACGCGGGCGCTCGTCGATGCTTTCCCGCAGCTTATGGATCGCGTCGTTTTCTGGGTGGTATAGCCCACCACCCATAAAACAGTTTCCGGGCTCTGCGTGGATGTAGTAGCAGGCGAACGGTCCCTTTCTTCCAGTTCGTGACCTTTTTGGGATTTAGCATGATGCATCGAGGCGCGCTCGCAATGGGACTTACCACGCAGCAGAGAAGTAAGGCTATGCAAGTCAGTTCCGCCTTTAGAGGCAATACGGTGCAAGTTTCCAACTCACCTTGTACGGCGTCGGGTTTTTACTGAACCGCGTATCTCGATATATTCGGAACATGACGTCTCGTGCCGGCAACTCAGGTATCGTAAAGTCAAGTCCTGAAAGAGTAGAAGTAAAAGACATGACGAATGTCTCCCAGTCTTTATACGCCCGCCGATATTCTGGATCATGAGCTTTCTAGTGTTAGTAAGTGTTCCGACAATGGATTGGGAAATGACATACATTTCAGCCAGGGCCTGTTGTTGTTCTGCTTGAGGTCCTTGAGGAACAGCGCCGTGTTTTTATGAACGTGTCCGTTCGCATATTCCATTCCACCGTCAGGTCTTAGGCCGGGAAGTTTAACCACGGTTACTTTCGTGTCAAATTCACTCTCATCGTCATCGTCCTCTGCACTCTCTTTCTCTTCATCGTCTTCGCCTTGATCCTCGGCAGCATCGTCCTCGTACTCGTCGGAGACACTTTCCTCGGCTTTTGACCTGTGCTTATTTACCGATGTACCCTTTTTCTTCGGAGTTACTGAGTCTGCTCCGCTGAGAGGGTCATCGGATTCATCGCCATCCTCGAAGTAGCTACTCTTCTTCACTGTGGTTCTGGTGCGCCGGGAGCGTCGAGGTTCATCCAGGGTGGTCGACGCAGATCGTTTCCTGGGTGGCATCACGAGTATATATGTGTTACCCAACTTATTTCCCAAAGAAGAGGAATCAAGTACAGATGAATTGATGAACCGTGAAGCTGACACAGGGATGAGGCGCGATTGATTAACGCGAATCAGCCGGCCGGTGGCGACCACCACGGATTCGACACGAAGTCACGTGTAGCTGTTGGGCAAGTACCCAATCCCCGCCTGTACTCTTGCTAACGTAGAATTGAGACATTTGCACCTCCTCATTGATTCCAGCATAATAATTCGCATTAAAACTATGGGGCCTTGGAGATCGTAACTACTAGATTATGCAGTCTGAAGTACCGTAGAAGGAGGCTACATCCTATCTTTGAAGCTACTATCACTCCGGAACTGCTTTTCGTACCCGATGCCAACTGAAAGCTTCTAGAAAACTTGACGATTCTTTGTAGAAGAGCTTACACTGTTCCTTCTCAGCCCGTGTCTCAAGGGAATGGTGTCTCTAGAATCCAGGTTTGAAGATACTTGATTACAATATTACAGGGAGACTTTACAGCCATTAGTAAGTACCTCACTAACAAGGACCTGTAGCCCCACTACCTCACTGCGCCTTATCGCGGCATCATCCTGCCCCGCATCTGGCATCTACGTTTCGTTGCCTCCCGCCAGCTTCAATCAGCCTTATTCGGAGACCAGGTGTGCGACTAAACCCGGCCCCGACCCCATCTGACTCATGGAACATATCGACACCATCTCCTCCTTTGTGGAGGGAGCTCCCCCAGGAGAGGTATGCCGTCCCCAACCATCCGGTTCCCCGGCCCCTGAATGAGCTCCTGTGCTGACGAGTCGTAGCTCGATGACGTCCTTGCCGGTATGGACACCGCGAGACCCGAGCACCTGCATGTCTAACATCGATTCTTCAGATATCAAGGCCCTCACGGACTCGTCACCGCAGGTCGTCTCGAGTCTTGGCCCCGCTTTTGAGAAATACAACGAGGAGCAGTTCGCGACGGTGAAGTTGCCGGGCAGCAGCAAGAATGTGAGAACAGCAACGCATGAGATACCGAAGGCCGAGATACCAGGATACTGATGTCGACTCCACGCAGGTCATCATCAGTTCGCACAACTCCCTAGGCGATGGGAGGTACTACGACGTCGAGAGCTCCTCGAGCTTCTACTTCGATCACACCAAGCGAGTACGTACGCGGTCCGGTCTGACAGCGACAACCCGGTGTCTAATACAACCAAGGAAGCTAGTGCCGTGCAGTCTCACGTCCTCGAGGGCGCCCAGGCGGATCTCGTGTATGATGCGCCCTGCTACACCGAACCGAGACAGCAGTTGACCAGATGCGCAGGAACTCCACGCTGAAGAGCCTGAGCGGATACGTCCAAGACCACTACCCGAACGCCTCGTACGGAGCGAACCCTGTCGAGAATGACACCAAGATTGCAATCATCATTGTTGCAAACAAATATAGCCCCAACAACTACTGGTATGCTTGCCGGTTGGCGAACAGCAAGAGGGCAACCAGCTGACATTTGAATTCCCAGGAACGGAAGGTGGAGATCCCTCTACATGTTCGACCCATCCTCTGGCGCTCTTGAGGGTTCGATCAAGATCGACGTGCACTACTACGAAGATGGCAACGTTCGGCTCTTGACCGATAGGTCCTACACCGCCTCGGTCCCCTCGGGATCGGGAAGTGGCATCGCTAAGGAGATATCGGCGATAGAGAAGAAGTACCAGGAGGAGGTGAACAGGGCCTTCACAGGGCTGAGCGAGGGCGCCTTCAAGAGCCTCCGGAGGCAGCTGCCCGTGACGAGGCAGAAGATTGAGTGGGAGAAGGTTACGAGCTACCGACTAGGCCAGGACATTGGTGGGGGTAGTTCGAGACGATAGGTGCCTCACCGTCAACGAATGGTACCTAGTATAGTAATATTTCCGTCCCATTCCGAATTTTCGG
This sequence comes from Sordariomycetes sp. B11D1, assembly GCA_025503055.1. Lineage (NCBI taxonomy): Eukaryota > Fungi > Ascomycota > Sordariomycetes > Sordariomycetes sp. B11D1. The sequence continues at coordinate 202,577 of JAMFQS010000040.1, read as the reverse complement.
CGGGCATCAGCCGAGTCAGTGCACTCCTGTCCCGCGGCTGCGGGGAATCCGACGGCAAGTGTGTGGGGGGCGGCATTCGAAGGCGGAGGCAGGTTCTTAGTCAGTAGTGGGGACGGCGTCGAACCACACCAGACAATACAGAAGGAAAGGGTAATTCTCGTCGAAATACGTGGCGTATGATTGGCTCGGAGTCGCAGCCCCCTGTAACAACCGGACGCTCGTACTCGTTCAGTTGTATTAGCCACGTACCTGGGCTGGGGTTAACTTTGACACCAATCTCTCGGGGGACGGAACCGGCTCCACCCGCGCCGTTCGACTTTTACAAAGCTCCCCGAGACCCTGTCCAAGACCCGGAACTTCTTCCTTCGCTTCTTCTTCTCCGCCCTCCCTATCGCCAGCGCCTATTTGCAAATTATTTCGCCAAACGCGTGTGACTTGTCGCCGCCCTTCGCTTCGTGTCGCTTCCCATCCGAATCCCGAAATCCATATCCGACTACCACCTTCCTTTCGGCTTTCCACCCCTCAACAAATACCGACAAGATGTCCACCGAACTCACTTTCGCGGACGTTGCGGAGCACAACACCAAGAATGACCTTTACATGGTCATCCACGACAAAGTCTACGACATCAGCAAGTTCGTTGACGAGCACCCGTAAGTCAAACCCCCGGGACCTCCGAGCCCCTTTTTTCTATGCGCACTTGGATCGCCTGGCTGACATAGATTCGTGACAGTGGTGGCGAGGAGGTCCTGCTCGACGTTGCGGGCCAGGATGCCACGGAGGCTTTCGAGGATGTCGGTCACAGCGACGAGGCGAGGGAACTTCTTGAGCCCATGCTGATCGGGCCCCTGAAGCGCCAGGTGAGTTAGCCCCTATACGTCATACAGCCACCCCGCCTTATGTGCAATACACTGACTTGTGTCTTTCGCGACAGCCCGGCGATCCTTCCCCCGCGCACAAGACGTCGCAGGTCCCCGACGCCAACTCCGACTCCGCGAACTTCGGCGTCGGTATGTACGCTGTCGTCCTCATCGGCGGTCTTGCGTCGTTCTTCGCCTACCAGTACCTCCAGCAGCAGGCCGCCTAAATACGCGGGGAACCAGGTGTGCTGGAGTGGGTGGTGGAAGGCATCGTCTTCCGTATATAGAGAGGGAGAAGTTCTGGAGGAGGGGAGTTGTTGAATTTGGGCGATAATCGTGCAATTGATAATGAGCGCATAGTTTTACAAATGAGTCTTTGGACTCTGGTTGGCGAACTTGTTTAGACGGTTGTTGGAATCACACCAATTGGGACGCGTTTTGTCGCGGAGATATCTGGGGATTCAACACCGGGGAGATGTGTTGTCGGCCTCCAGTTAGCTGGAACGGCCCTGTCATGATTGGGCTAATATGAATAATCGAGAATCCTGCATCCATCCGCTGTTGCCTCTTTGCGAATGCTTTGAGTGGGTGAGGGTGACTTGAGAGGTTCGTTGAGGAAGGAATGCACTTGCCGAGGTACACATGTGGGAAGGCGAGCTCGCCATTGCCTACTTACGGCAGTTGTTCCTGTCTCTTGTCCTGTCTTGCTCCTGTCAGGTGGGCCATGGGGCATCGATACAGTCCGAGTACATTACTTCTGAGTGTTCTCTAATTCCCATTCGCTTTCTCGATCACTCAACATATTTCTTTCTCGCCCACACTTTCCGTCACGAAACTTTGGATATTCGTACAACATCATTGCTTCTTTGTCTTTTTATTCGGAAGTTACCCAACCTGTCGGTGCCAGGAATGGACGCCGATGACACGGAAACCTTACTCCGATCACGTGATGAGAATGATGGCGCCGCATCCGGCCGAGAGTCAGATCGATAAGTCATGGATGTACTCTGAACAGAGTTCGCCAGCTCTGCTCTACGCCCTTGGTGTCTCTCCGAATTGCAAACAAACCGCAAAGTCCACCGAATCGCTCTTTGACGCCGAGACTGCCGCCTTCCCCGACGACACCGCGCCCGCGCCCGCTCAGAACAGATAGAAACGTTTCTTAGCGAAGAGCTTGAGCGCAGACGCCGCTGCCTCAGCAGGCTGCGAAACCGCCACGATGTCATCTTCATACCTAGAGAGCCAGCGGGCGGCCTTTAAGGGCTCGCTCACGTCCGCGGCGTCGAAGCTATCGAACAAGAAGACGACTGGCGCTGCCACTCCTGCCTCGCCCTCGCCGTCGGTCGGGTCGACGACGTCGCGGAATGAGGCACCGGTGCCTGCCCCGACGGGGACGCCGCCTGGGAAGCGTAAGCGCAATGACACGACGGTGTACTCCCAGCCTGAGAATACGGGGTTTGGCGACCAGATCGGGACGCAGATGCACTTTGCCCTGTCGTACCTGCGGGAGAAGGGCGGGGCCAAGACGCTGGACGACGTGCTGGGACACCTGAGCCTCACGAGGCAGTCGGAGCAGTACAAGGAGACGGTGGCGGAGATGCTGCGCAGGCACCCGCGCGTGGATTTCATTCCGGACCCGGAGCTGACAGAGCAGACGTGGACGGCGGGCAAGTACGCGTACCGGCCTGTCATCCCGGGGGTGAAGGATCAGACGAGCCTGCTGCGGTACCTGCAGGCGCGGAAGGACGCTTCAGGGGTTTCGGTGAAGGATCTGAAGGACGGGTGGCCGGACTGCGAGCCGACGCTCGCAGAGCTGGAAAAGGCGCACAAGATTCTCGTCATCCGCACTAAGAAGGAGGGGAACCCCAAGCACGTGTACCTCGATGACCCGAGCCTGTCGGTGGACATCGACCCGGAGTTCAAGAGCATGTGGCTGCGGGTGCCGATTCCCAAGGCGGAGGACCTGCCGCGGATGCTGGCGGCCGTGGGGCAGAAGCCCGCGAGCGAGGACCCGTCTGCGGGGGGGAAGCCGGCAGCGCCGAAGGCTAAGCCGCAGAAGAAGAGGGCGGCGAGGAGGGGCGGGAATGTTACGAATAAGCACATGGAGGGGGTGCTAAAGGACTTTAGTCACATGAAGAAGTAGGTGGTCGACGGGGGGAAGGTTTGAATTGTGAGGGGCGTTTGGGAACTAGCGACTGGATGGGTGGAATGTGTCAGGACGGAGCGTAATGGGAGGGTCGTGGAAGAGGCCAGGGAGTTCAAAAATTGGAGGGCATAGCATTGGCGTTTTGGTTTAGAGGACAAAACACGGAGCACGGGCAGAGGATCCGATTGTTGTCAATTTCCTTAGAATGTTCTGCGCTTAGGGGAGGCAACTTTGGTTCAGGTTAATAGATCTCTTTTGTCTTTGAACTTGGTGACTCTGAGATCGCGGTTCATCATTGATGTGTTGGCTCGTGGGCTCAAGTCCTTCATTCAACCTTGGGCTTCCCTCGTGAGGGTCACCGCTTCACCTTCACGATGTGATCTATATGTATCCATATGCATCAAAGGGCGATGGAAAGAAAGAAACAAGAGCTGGAAAAAGACTTACCTTTAACCGAAACCTCTTGCTCAGCTTTATGCTCCTAGCCCATCCCTTCCCCGTGCCCAAGCCGCCTCTCGTCAACACGCCGCTCCCATAAGACCAGGAGTGGCCACATGTCTAACATCACGGAGAAGGCAAAACAAACACTTCAAACACGAATTTGAGAGAGGAAGTCAAAAGGTCTATATTGTACGCAAAACAAACATACCCCAGCCCGGCCCATTTAGACTCCCAACTCAATACCCTCCGCATTACCTCTCATCTATTCCCTTTCTCCATCCCACATATTAAAAAGAGAACCCTTATTAACAAAACTCCTCCATCAGCACACCCTCCTTTTCTAACAAAGACATGAAGAGTGGGGACATTAACTAATAACCATTCGCGTAAGGACGTTCGAGAAGTCCCGAGGATTCTTTGTGTGTAGCACCAGGCCGAACGTAATCGTCAAACCAAAGCAATCAAGCGCTCCCCGCCGCGCATCATGTCCCTTCCTTTCGAAACAGCGAAAACGACAAGAAAGTTTCCGCGCATAGTACCGCCCTTCGGAAACATGGAGGGAAACAAGAACAACAGTCGTTGGAAGTACAGGGTATCGAGTAGTTGGGTGGTTCGTCATCGATCTAATTGTTTGGAAAAAGCAGTAAACGAGAACAAAAGAAAGTTAGAATGGAACGGAGCGTGGGTGGAACTGGGGCCAGCCCTTCTGTCCGGGTAGCCTATCCACACGCTTCGTTCCGTTACAAAGGAGAATAGAAGGCGTCGCCGTGCCTGGACCCTATGGGAGGGGTGCAATATTAGGTTCCGCGCTTTGGGGTCTCCGACTCTGGGCGCCCGTGTAGTACAGCTGGCCCATGTTGGGAGACGGCTGCTCCGGATCCGGGTACATGAACGGCGTGCCCCCTCCGTTCTGTGACGGCGACCCCGAACGCGAAGGCGAGAGCCCCCCGAATGGCGAGCCGAAGAAGGTGTCGGCGTTGGGCTCGAGAATGGGCGGCGGGTAGCTCGCCGGGTGCGACGTCGGCCGGACGCCGTTGTTAAAGTTATTCCCCGGCGACGTCGGGCTTCCCATCTGGAGGTCGTTCCGGAGGTGCGCCGGCAGCGAGCTGTTGGCGACGTACTGCTGGAACTCCCGCGGGTGCCGGTTCATGGCGGCCCCCTCTAGCTGGGTGCTTGGCGACATGGAGTTGCTCTGCGCTGGCGATGGTGTCGTCACGGGAGAGCCGTGGGGCGAGAGCCGGTCCGCGTCAGAGCCCTCGGCCTTTGTGCCGTTCATCCGTGAGGCCAACGCCGCCGCCGTGGCAGCGGCGGCTTCTTCTATCGTTCCGACGTGCTGGTTCTGGTGGCGGGTCAGGGTGGTGCGGCGCGTGAATGTCTTCTGGCAGTTGGCGTAGGGGCATTGGTACGGGCGGTTGCCTGAGTGCGTCCGCCGGTGTCTCGCTAGAGAGCTGCTATCGCTGAAACACTGGATGCGGAGACACATGTCAGCAACGCCCTTGCGCAGGGAATGGAAAGAGGGAGGGGGAAGAGGGAGCGCACTCTTCCACACCGCTCGCACATGTGCGGCTTCTCGCCTGTATGCACGCGATAGTGCACAGTGAGCGCAGACCGCTGGATGAACTGCTTGCCGCAGCCGGGAAAGTCGCAGACGTGCGGCCTGTGTCCGCTGTGGATTCTTTCTAGATGGCAAGTCAGAACTCTCCTCTCTCGCGTATAGCCCAGGCTTCATCTTACCATGTCGCGCAAGGTCGCTTCGCCGGGCAAACCCTTTCCTACATGTGCTGCACGGGAACGCCTTGACCGGGCCCCGGGAGGGAACTGCCTGCTGCGAAGGCATCGGCTGGATAGTCTGATTCCAGTTGCCGGGGACGACAGGGGGTCTGTACCCAGGCTGGTACTGCTGCGGGGCACTCGTTGGCGGCATGCCGTGAACAGCCATGGCAGGGAGCTGCGGCTCACTCGACTGGAGCATGGGCGTCGGAGACGGGTAGGAGCGAGGTAGTGTCTCCGAGATGTCGCCGGGGCGAGGAGTCGAGTACCGCGAGTGGACTGAGGGTATGGAACCGTGGGGAGAGCCGGTCCGCTCGAGAGGGTCCGCCATTGTCCTTGAGCCGTGGGACAAAGGCGTCTGGTCGGGGGACGGCATGCTGGATATCGCTTGTTGAGGGTAGTTGGAGGCCGCGGCGTTGCCGTTTGCATTCACGAGCATGTCGATGCCCATGACCTCGGTGGATGGTGGGGACTTCATCATATCTCTGTACTGGGGTGAAAGGCCGCGAGAATCTCTCTGCAGGCGTCCAAGGAGGCGACGGTATCCGAAGGTCTGCGGCAACGAAAGCGTTAACACGCGAGTTCCAATTAGGCCGAGGTTAGGGTTTGCAGCGGTGCGTAGCGACGCTGCTGGAGTTGTACTCACCTTGCAAGAGTGGCGGTGGGCTGTGCGACGCGCGCCGCGATTTTCGACGAGGCGGTGGAGACGGCCGTGGCTGGTCCTAGTTCTGGGGTATGGAAGCTAGGAGCCGGGCCTCAGTCGGTACCGCACTAATGAGGGCGTTGCGACGGTCGAGTACGGCCGAGCCTGAAGGTTTTCAGAGGGGGAAGCCGGCGGGCACGTATTGGCACCCGAGGGGCAGTCGCGACGTTATCGGGTTCGGGCAGGATAAAAAGTCTGTTGTGGTGTAAAATCGCAGAATCAGGTGTCGTGTCGCTGAACTGGCGGTGATGTCGTATCCACTGCTCGCCGAGCGAGAGACGAAACGCGGACTCGAGAGTCGAGGTCGAAGACGCCGGTCGAAACGCGCAAAAATTAACGTGGGGAGGATGCGGGAATACACAGACTAGTTTCTATGATGACGCAGGGAATTAGTGTTCTGCGGAGCGCCTCCCCCAGTAATTAAACAATAATGACAATAAGAAGGCTCGGGATTCCGATTCTTGTCCCGACCCAGCAAGACGCTTCAAAGGTGTCGCCGGATGAATGATGCGAGACGGAGAAAGTCCTGTGGTGTTCGTTTGCAGGATGACGGAGGTGGTGGTTTGCGGTAAAGGGGGAAAAGGGCCGTTCAGCCAACCAGAGGCGCTGGGGCTGGTTCACGCGGCATGTAGATACCCTATATGGGATGGGCCGGAGATACATGCTTGGGAGGGTGCACGTAAACGAACTCCAATCTATCATAGGACGCCGGCGCCAGCTGGAGCTGATGAAGGGAACTCAACCAAAGGGAGAAACAAACAGAGAGGTACAAGGGATACATGAGGTAAAAACAAACGTGAAGCTAGCAAAAAACATGCCACTGACGTGGAAGGTACACCCCGCCATCTCCATGTACTCTCACGCCACCGTTCTAAGAAAAGGAAGGTACGAACCTGAGTTTCCAGACAGTAGCTCTCTCAGCCGCAGTGTCCCAGAAAAAGTGCCAGACTATCAGCTCGCGTGGTCTGGCAACTTCGGGTGGCCACTTTCGAGTGTTGTTTCTTGTTGAGTCGTTTCAGCCTCCTTCCGCGTAATGGGCCGCCCAGCAGTGTCAAAACTTGAAGCCCCGGTACAAAGCGAGGAAACCCAAGGCGTAGGAGATCGATGACGTGGAAATGCCGAGAGCTCAATATCACGGACGATGGCGATGTCGCAGACACACACAGGTCCGATAGGCACGTGCTCGAGGATTTGAAAGACCAGGCTGGTGATTATCTCCAGACAAGGGAAGAAGGAGCAGTTACAAAAGGCCGCGTTTGGAGAAAGCAAAGGTGAAGAGAAGGGGTCAGACAAGGGAGACGAGGAGCGGAGTGGGCAGCATCAGGCCTTTTTCTTACAGTCGAAACGGGGCGGGAAGCTTGTTGTTATTTCTGGGGGTGTGTGGTCGAACTCAACAGAGACAGGACCCATGCCAGCTTCTTCTGGAGGACCCCGGTCCAGAGCAGAGCAATCCTTGCTCACTCGCGACCAGGGATTGTGACAGTGTGCGGACCCCCGCCCTCGCGACTGTGCCCTTGGTGCTACGCTGGGCGTTTTCCGGGGGAATCAGCTTCAGGGTCGTCGTGTGCGACGGTGTCTGGGGGTGTGGGAGACAGTGCCCCGGCAGCCCCACCGGGTCTGAGATTCGGACTTTTTCTCCTCTCATTTGTCTAGTCTCCAGGCTGACGATCAGCATGGGCATGGGTCGCGTTGACAAGGGTAGGGAAGCGGCAGGTGTGGTTGCAGCGACGGAAGCCCGTTTCCCCATCGCTCATCTCGGAACAACACCCCGGAAAAGGGAACGAACGAGTCGAAGGGCGGTGGAAGGTTCATGGAAGCAGCAAGGAAGCCGAGCAGGGGCCACTCCCCGGCCCCCACTGCCTTTCTCACTCGTACTTCGTCGCGCGCGCCCCGTCTTTTTTTAAGATTACGGGTGTTTTGCGAGGGGGGGGTGCCAGGGCTGATGCTACGGTACATGCCTGTCTCCCCCCGTCCCCTGCCCCTTCCATGGCTTCCAGAAAGAGGACAGAAGCCAGTTAGCGCGAGAGCCAGGGTGGGATTTTCTCGGAGGTGCCGTGGATTTCCCTGACCCCCTTGCTTTACCCGGGCGCGGGTTCGATTGGGACACGGCAAATGAGAGGAGGCTGGAGTAGGCGATGCCTTACTCCGACCTGGAATCGAAACGAGAGTCGGCGGGAACGGTGGGGGAGGCTGGCTATTTGCGGATGTCACGCGTATTCCTAGTCGCCATAGAGTTATGCTCGTTCACGGCGGCGAGGTTCCGGGGTCTGGGCAATGACGAGTTCCGACTTTGGGCGGCTGATAGCACTGAGACGCGGCCGACAGGCACGTCCAAATGCCATCGTCATTTCATCTCGTACGAGGTATATCCCTTCCCCGTGCGCCCCGAGTACGAGGATCGGAGCACTAAGCGCCCGCACTACCGATGCGCATCTTACTCCGGCCCGCAGCCACCGGCAGACACCAAAGCTAAGAACAAGTCCAGACCAGCCGCTGGTGTGTGCGCATTCCTATCCCGCCCAAGACCTCGACGCTAACGGCGGACGAACCTGACACGGACTTTGTTGAAATTACGTCGCGCAAGTGGGTCCACGTTCTCCCGGCTGGGGGCCCACGCGGCGAGCTGAGCGCAGTTGCCGAAGAGGATGCGGAGAGCGGTGACATGGATGACAAGGGGATTGTGCTCAGCTCGTAGATTACCGATGGGGAGGCTAGCTGGATGGAGGATGGCGGGGCCCACCCGATCACTGGAGGGTCTTCACAAGCGCACGGCGCAAGGCCCGAACGAGCAATGACGACGACGATCACTCCGCCCTTTCGCCATGGTTCTGCTTGCACCGAGTTGTAACAACAAACAACACTGGTTGCCGGAAACGGAAGGAGAGGCAAGAGGGATGGCTTACTTCGAGCGCCTCGCCTCAAGACCGCGTCCAAGATGCTCTACAAGGAAATTCTCAGGGAAGCGGCGTGCTTTAGGCGCTACACGCCGCCGCCTGGCACCTGAAAAGCAAAGGGAGGTCCACTCCCCTCCAAGCACGGATAGGCGAATCCGATTGGATAGGTGTTAGTGGGGTCGGACAAAACAGAGTAATACCTTGCCTCGTGGGTGGGATCCAGAAGGGGCAGAGGCCAATTCGAGGCCCGTCCGCTCCCATTGCCTTTCTCTTCCCGCCCCGGGCGCTCCGGGGGCTTGGGACCCTTGCCTTGGGGAGGAGGCGAGGAATGTTCCACGGCGCGTTCCATGCGGGACCGGGTTGTTTGCAATTCCAGGCAGTCCTCTTGCAGCTTGTGCCAAGAGACGCAGGGGCCCTGAGATGTTACCTGGCTCGACGTCACCTCTTTCCAAACGTCGCAGTGGGACCGATTTGGATGGGACCCGTATGAGTTTACGAGCAAACCCGTATGATGCGGCCAAGGCGCATTAACGTTAATATGGACTGCGTTTGAGGGAGAAATGGCGAGGAACGGCGCTAGTCGCGGGCTGCAGGATGAGACGACTGCTCATTTCCGACCTTTTGGTGCTTGACAAACTATCAGCAACGCATGATGGCTCCGTGGAAACGCATTCGCCCTCCGATTCGAGGCCTCGGTTCGTCACAGACCTGGCGTAGCCCGCTCGCAGGCTCGCGCTCTGCGCCCCGACGGCTGGGGGCGCGAGGATGGGCGGCAGCGCGCGGGAGGAGCCAATCCCCGCATGAGCCGTCCGCCAACTCCATCATCCGTACGCACCCGTGCAGCAAAGGGTGGTCGAGATGGTGTGCAGACGTGTCCCCGGCGCAGATCAATTGGACCGTGGAAAGGGGGCCTGCGAGGCCCATCATGCCAGCTAGGACGACACCAAGCCGCCGTCCGAAAGAAGCATCCCGCCATCCCCATCCGTCCCATCTCCGTCCTCAACAAGCTTCACCGTCCCAGATCGCCCTCCGCCTTCCCGCTCGGGGCCTCGGCCACATACAGTAGACAGTGCGCCCGTACACAGTCTACCTCGACAGCGCCCCGGTCCCGCTAAAACAAAATGTATGCAGGGCAACTGCAGTGCCACGCCCCCCGGAAACCCCACTATGACGCCGGTGGTTGGCTGCGTCATAGTGGAATCGCCGATGAGGGGGCCCACGCTCTAATCCTGCGGGCTTCTAGAAGCCTTCTAGAAGCGCTTAGCTCCATGTTCCTGGAAATTTGGAGCTGCAAGGGGGTTATTTCCCGAGGGTGGCCTGCCGGCGGGGAGGAGGTCGGTGCCCCGGTGCAAGGGTCAGCATGAAGTCCTTGGCGGATCTTCCCTGGGGTGCTCGGGTCCGTGGCATTGTTGACGGAAGGGAGGCTGAGGAGGAGATGTTGGCAGTGAAGACGGCGGTCGTTTTATCTATCGGCAAGGAAGCTTCGTCTCTGTGAGTATAGTCGGGGCAGTGAGAGAGGCTTTCCTTAAGCTTCTATAATATCGATATGCAGGGTCCGACGCGCCTCCTGTCCATCGACCGACCTCACCGGCAGAAACGGCGGCCGGCAATGCTGGCCCCCATAAGCCGGGGACGCCGCAGGGAGGCTCCCGGCTCGAGCAACTACGAGATCAGCAAGCCGTCTGTGCGAGACGGCCGGGGATGCTGGGTGGCAGGGCAGGATTGCACTGTTACTGGTGGATGCGACGAAATCCATCCGTTTTTAGGGGGCCGTTTACGACGTCGCCTTTGACGACGCAGAATAATCTGTTTATTATTGGTTACGGCATATCGACATCGAAGTGGCCGAGTAAGCTGTCCACCTCGCAACCAGAGATTGAGACGAACCGTCCGCACACGTATCATCACGTCACAATACGTCAACTGAGCTCGCCCCGTCGAACCCTCGCACGGAGCAAAGAGACGCCCCGAATGTGCGGTACCTTCTAGAAGGTATCCACTCGCTCGTGGAAGGTCTCCACTCCCGAGGTACCCACCCCATCCCGTGCGACCCCCTTTTTCGGGAAGGCGGCGGCTTGTTTCAGGCCGGCCTCGAATTTCGGCGCGTCCTGCGACCCCTTGCATCCACCTGTGCTGACGCCCGTGGGGCCAAGGGGATATTTCCCGAGGGCCACTGGGGCGGGGCGGGGTTGGCGCGTGGTACGAGGTACGAGACGAGAGAGTAAGAGGCGATATCACGTCGTGAAAATGGGGCTGTCCTGATGGGGACGGAAAGAGAGGAGCGGGCATTGTGCTCACTTGCGAGGGGGGCGGGGCGGGAAAGCGGACAAGTTTCTCGAAGCTAGAGGCAAAGAGCCTCGCATACGGCAGCGGACATGGATGCGTCTAATGTTTATGCGATGCTCCCCGTCGAGACGGGTCACCCGGGCCACGCCTCTCTTCATCCCGGGCCTCTTTGTACTCCTGGAAAGGCACGGAAAGCTGGGGCGCGTTTTAGCCCCCGACGCCTGTGGATCCCGGCGGCAGTGCAACCTGGTTTGAGCGGCTTCGGGCGCACGTCGCGGAGATCAGGTTGCCCCATCCGTGAGTCTCCCGCGCGCCTCCCGGATACGATGGTTAACACGTGTGACGGCATACTACTTGGGTTTACCTAGTCCCCGGTGTGCGGAAATAGCCGTCGTCGGAGCTGAACAACAAAAAAGGTAAGGGTGGTTCAGGAAACAGGCTGAAGTCAAATGACGTGTATGCCGTCGTGGACTTCGGCGGGTCCCTCCCTGCCCCGTGCTCGTGTTCTCGACTCCCCTGTTTCTGCAAGGTTTCCGCGCATGACGAACTTCAGCTTCGGTCCCACTCACATGGAACCTGGCGAGGGGCAGTGACAGCACACACCCCTGCTACTCGGCCGTCTGAGCCGGATCGATCGTGGATGCGATGCTTCGCACACCGGGAGGATGCTTTGAGCAGGAGGTGTCCGGTGGCCCATGCATGCTCGCTGTCATCCCGCGTGGTCAAGTGGCTCGGGTACATGCTGATATGCACAGCGCGAGGTTGGCAGGTCAGACGGTGAATCGTCGTTTTCACGGGGCCGCGCTTGTCAATGTCCTCGTCCTGGGGCCCCCACTCGACGAAACTGCGGGCAGCTGCATCCGCGAGGACGAAATACGAGCATGAGCATGAGATTGTCTCCCCTGCGCCCAGCGTCATCTTGCGCATGCTCCATCTAGCAACAAACGAGCGTGTTGAAAAGTAAACATGTTTGACTTGAAGAATCCACGGAATGGAGGCGAAACTCGATGAGCTGAGGGAGCGGAGTCGTAGCGTCGTATTCGCTGGCTGTGTTGAAACAGTGTCGGCCGAGTTTGCCCCTGGGCTGGGGAGAGAGTGTGGCTCTGGCGTGGTTATTCCCTCGAGAGTGCACGGGTGAGGTAAGGATCTATTAATACTTCTTGGCTTCCCTGGCTTGTGTTTGGCGAGGCACGGCCCCTTGCCGTGGGAGAACGCTCTGGGAACAGGACCCCGGCTTGGTTTTAGCGTCAACTTGGACTTGGCAGTGTTGGAGGCCGGCGTTAGATCGTATCATGGACCTGACGTTGAATCATGTCCGATATAGGACACGGTTCGTTTTTGGCCAGTGATGGGATTCTTTGGTGTGCATGCCCTTGGACCTCGGCATATGAGGCAGAGCGTGGTAGCAACGGACCTCGGAATATCTCAACCACCCCGGTGACAGCAGCAATGAGGCGGCGGTATATGACGCCCGCCGGAGATCATACCTTGCAACATTCATGCATGTCTCCTGTCTCCCGATGGGCCTTTGGTTCTCCTCGGGTCTCCACGTCGGACGGAACGCAGCGTCGAAGGACCGACAAGATTGCCTTGGCCCGCCGCGCGTGGCATCCGCCGCCGGGGTCCATACGGTCTCTGCACATAGCGGAGCCTGGGCCCTTGAGGGATCTTGTGGGGTCTTACTATGGTTAGATATGACGTGGGGACGGAGTCTACCCCGGCCCGTCGGCCAAGGTGACGGGATCGCTCCGGGAAGAACTAGCTGGTGTGATACCCATCGGAATGATTCAGAGACAGAAAGGGAGAGTCGCGGATGCTGATATATATCCCACACGCGCGGATCACAGCTCTCCCGGCCCTTGATCCGGCCAAGGACTCCGTCGGTGCCATACAATGTCGTCTCGGAAACGCGTCCAGGTTATCTTGGCCCCGGCCCCGCTCCGTCCAATGTAACCCATCGTCATAGATGGCACCTCTCGGAGCTCCGTCTCCGGATCCCTCCGCCTGAACGTCGCATGCCGCCGAAGTCGCTGAGTACACCACTAGATCCTCACGGCCGAATGGCCGTCCGCTTGCTAGCGCGATCACGTTGGGCCTTGAGCAGAACTTCAGATACACGGTGCTCGAGACTTCTCTCCGCGGGGAAGGGGTTTCTCTATCCGGAGCTTGGCAGGGATAGGGAGGCCCGGAACACACCCCGGTCCTAGGCGTCGCGATCCGCGACGGAACGTGCCGTGGCAAGCTTGGGCCTGTCTAGATCTAGTTTGGGGCCAGAATGACCATAGGTTGCGCTTTCAGTATAGACCTAGAAATGGATGGAAAGGAACCCCACTTGTGAAGACTTTCTTGATGAAGTGGTCAAGTAGGCGACGAGACACGGATGTGTGCAGTCTTGGGAGGTGCGAAGTCGTGCAAGTCGCCATGGCGACATTCCCGACACGATGACCGAGCTGGATACATCTGTCAAGATAGGAAAGTTGGGGCGTCCAAAAGAGGCTTTGGAAAGACTGCAGGCAGCCATTTTATATCCCAGCCCGCAGTATCCACCCTGTCACTCGGCGTGAAGCGCCTGTCATTCCCTCCGTGAGACACTATGGAAGCCTTAGCCAGGTGCACCTCGACGAAGGGCGCGCTGGAGACAACCTGGTGGAGAAGTGTGGAGCTCCATTCGCATCGTGCTAGGAACCAACAAGTCGAGAAACTCTGGACAGCAACGAACAAGTCGGAGCGAAGTAGCAAGGAAAAGCTGGGCCCTTTAGGTCTCGGATATCACAATAGTGCCCGAAGCGCCTGCCGACCCCGGGATTCCGCAGCTCAGTAACCCGCGAAGTAGTCATTAGATCAAAGTCTCAACGGCCCTGCCCGGATCCCCGCTTCTGAGCCCGGTTTCATCCCCAGCCGTCGATCCTACGCCAGAACCTCTTTACGACCGGCCGGCCGTCCGTCTCTACCAGCACCGAGCCTCTCTGACCCCGCCAACGTCCGTGTCCCGTCTGCTACCCGCCGAAGGGGTATCCTGCCGGCCTCACTCGGTATCGCAGTGTCGGAAGCGCATGGACGGACAGGTGGGAACTGCGGGCCTAGGGCTTGGTCGACTCGGTGTGCGAGGGCTGCTTGTGGAGGACGTTCGTCCGAGCGGGAGGGGTGGGAGGCCCGGTCGAATGCCATAGCTGTTGGTATGCGATAGTGACGAACATGCCCGGAAGGCTGGGTGGGGGTCCAGCCTCAAGGGCGTTCCAAGGGGGAAGTACACGTTGTACGTGATCGCCCTGGCGGGAGACTCGTGACGGGGCGAAGGCTGGCATGAGATGGAGACGGCCTCGCGTAACAATGAATCATACAGACAACTCGAATAGTAGTCGACGGACCAAAGTAATGCAGATCAACCGCACGCAGACATTCATTGGTATTTCCATTCCCTCCTTATCATACCAGCTCACCCACCATTCCCATCCCGGATATCCATACCCAACGTACCCAGACCAGCTAACTTCATAGAAACAGTCGTACCAAAGGGAAAACCGGGGCCACAAGCAAAGGACCCAAACCAAACCAGAAAGGAAACGCACCAGAGCAACCCACTCTCTACACAGCCCTAAACTCCCCCTGCTCAACGACCGGCGTCGGCGCCATCGCATTCCGATCCGCAAACGGATTATCGTCGTCATCCTCGCTCTCGTCGTCCGAGTAATACCGCGGGCGGTCCGCGTGCATCGGCAGCGGGGGCTTCGTATTCGCCGAGGGGCGCGGAGGCGGGGCGGGGCGGGGCGGGCTCTCGGATATGCCTAGGCCCGCGATGTCGGGCATGTCGGTCGGGGACATGGGGGAGACGGGGGATGCGGGGTTTGACTCGCGGCCGCGGAGTTGGGCCACTGGGTGTGTTAGTGGTGTGGCATATGGCCGGGGGCGGCGGGTAAGAAGGCGGGGACCGGGAAGGTGATGGGTATGGAAGGCAACTTACTCCTGTAGAGGTGGGCCTGCTCCGCGAGCTCGTCCTCCGAGTCGCTGTCAGCATCGACAGAGTGATCCAGCTGCTCATACGTAAGGAGCGCCAGGATGAGATCGTCGTTCGCCTTGAGCAGGCTCCCAAGCCACTGCTCATGCGTCACATGGTGAATCTAGCACACCGTTAGCACAACGTACCCAACATAGACGCAGGGAAACAGAACGTACATAGCGAAGCACCTTGCGCCGCAGCTGCTTACAAGCCTCGAACCCCTCCACCGCCGCCCTATTGTCCGAGATCCTCTCCCTCTCCCTATTGATACTCTTCAGCGCATTCATCAGGTTCGTAGCCGCGATGCTCGACTCCGCAATCGTGGCCTTCATGGACTCCTTCTCCGCCTCGAGGTTGAACGGCCGCCGCTTTCTCCCCTTCTTGTCCTTCTTCTTCCGGTCCTTGTCCTTGTCCTTGGAGGAGGACCCGAAGAAGGAGCCAGAGGACGACGACCGCTTGTGGTCCGACTTGGAGTAGGACTGGACCGTGCGGACGCTTTGCTGCTCGTAGGCGGGCTGTTGGGAGGAGCGCGAGGACTCGCCGCGGCGGGGGGACCCGTCTTCGTCGTCTTCTTCGTCGTCGAAGGGGTTTTCGGTTTCGCGGATGACCTTTGAGCGTTCTTGCGTGACGGCCGCCTTTCGACGGGGGAGTTGCTACACGAGTCAGCACCACAAGCTGAGACACGGGGCGCAGGGACAAACGAACCTTGTACAGCGAGGCAACCCCTCTCATCCCCTCCACATTCTTGAACTGCGCCCAGCTCCTGAAAAGCTCGTTACACTTCTTCTTCACCTCGGGATGCGACGTATTCCCCGTCCCGCAGACCCTCAGCCTCTCCAGCAGCGCCTCATCGCAGAAGCACCGCTGGAAGCGCGACCCCGCGTTCTGGATCAGCCCGTCGAGGATGACGAGGGCGCGCAGCTGGCGGTGGACGTTGCCGTACTTTAGCTTCTTGCGGATGGCGCGCGCGGCCTCGGTGGGGCCCGAGGCCTGGATGGTGATTATCTCGACGAGCTCGGGGATGCCGGAGAGGTCGTCCTCTTCGTGGGATTCGGAGGTTAAGCCCTCGATGGAGACGGTTACGGCGGTGTAGGGTTTCTGAGAGGGGGGTTTAGCAAGGTGCGACAGGGGTGGAGAGTGGAAATGGGCTTACCGGCATGGTTGCGGTGTCTGGTTCGTAGGTCCGTCCAGTGGTGTCGTCTTGCGCTGAGTCGGTGGTATGCGAGCGAGCCGCGACAGCTGAGCAACGAGTGCCGGCCAAGCTCCGAGAACTATAGACAGGATGTGACTGTAGAGTGTCCGGGGAGAGAAAGGTCCAAGGCGATCCGATTTCCAGCGACGCAGAAGGATCGCTCTCAAAGGGGCCTCAAGCAGACCGTCCGATGTCGCGTCAGGCTCCAAGGCGGGGTCAAAAGCTCTCGTCTCCAGCAACCTGCTCAAAGAAAGAAACTCGCCAGGCAAAGCTTAAAAGGAGGATCTGACAACTACAAGTCCGTCCGCGACTTCCATCCCGCGTATTCCACGGACCGTCTTGTCGAGGCTGGGTTTCGGCAGTGGGAAGCCTGACACTTGACACTTGGGGGTTGTCGGTCGGGGAAGGGGACTTCGTGTTCGTCATTCGTCATTCCAAGGGGTCTTGGCTGGGTCCATTGCGGGGTGGGGGTCAGCCACCCTTCCGTCTATTCTTATAGCGGCGTGGGCCCGTTTTTTGTTTTTTTTTTTTTTCGGTTTCCGTTTCCCGCGGTGACGCCCGGCGGGGGGGACGATACATGGTACTTTTAAGGGGCAGGACACATTGTAAGGGACAGACACCCGGCCTCATGTGGAGGGTTATCTGGCGGCTTGAAATACGCCTTGCCTTGCTGTAACGGCGCAGTGTTTTCGATATATTTTGGTAGTATTCGCGAAACGGTGCTACCGATGATCCCCCGCCCTTGAAACTCGACGTCATCAAACTACCATGGTGCACGACAGGCGTAGCACGAACACAGACAAGCGGTATCAGTCGTATTTTCAGCTCTCATCCGGATCATCTATCAGTAAGTGTTTGTACTAACACAATACACCCGAACGTAAGCCAGCAACTCTTAGATTAATTCTTCCCGATACGGAACGTTAACTCGCTCCCCTTCACAATATATTCATACCGCGCGTTACCGTAAAAAAAGAGTAAGAGTTCAATGTTCGTTGTATAAATGGATAGCAAAAGACCCCGCAACGCCCGCTCCTCCTCATGCAATATGCCTATGTATTCGACGCAAGGAAAGATGTACGAAAGATTAGAAGTCAGAAGAGTTGTGAGGTATTGGAAAAGAAAGAGAAAAAAAAAAAAAGGTCGAAAGGTTAACGGACGCGCGCTGGAATGCAGGCGCATGGAAAAAGAACGTGTTGAACAGAGCACCGGAGCAATGGAGTGATCGGAGAGGTTCTGATGTAAGTACTCAGGAGAGGAGGGGCCGAGGCGCGGGAGAGAAACACGAGTAGTGGGCGCTAATGGGTCAAAGGTATTCGACGAAGACGGCTGTGCCGCGGACGCCGGCAGCCAAGACAACGCGCCGTTATCCGCCTGCCTACCCTCATCATACGCCAACGGCAGATTAAAGAGTTACAACTCAAAACGAGAAGAAAAAAAAGGGGGAAGGGGGGTAGGGGAACGCTTCAAGGGACCACGAGTGCCTTTGGGTCACATAAGCCCCGCGAGCGACCCAACCATTAGCTTCCCCGTATATGGCGACGCGGCCCCCCTCCACCTCCCCTGCTGCTGCATAGGCTGCATCGGCTGCATCTGCATCGGTACCTGCCGCGCCGCCGTTGAGGGACTATACGGCTGCTCCGGCACGTGGTACGGCTGGCTCGGCTGCGTCCTCAGTATCCTCTTCATCTCCTCGGGCACCTCGATCATGCCCGCCGGCGCCGGCTCCGAGGGCCCCGCGGACGTCGCACCGGTGGCCGACATGTACTGCTGCTCGGTCTGGCCAGGGTACGCCATGGGCGGGGGTTGCTGGAGAGGACTGATGGCGCCGTTCATGGCGCCGGCCATGAAGAGCTTCTCAAAGGCCATGATGCGCTGCTGCATTGCGTGGTTCTCATCTTGGAGCCTGTTGTTGCGCTTCTCGAGGTGGCGGATGTATTCGGTCGCCTTGCTCAGGACCTGTGTGCGTCGTTAGCCGTGTGCGGTGATGAAGGGGGTGGGGGTTTCGTCTCGGCACTCACAGTCGCCTTGTTGAGCTTATGCGCCGGGGTCAGACCATGCAGCTCCTCGCGGTCCTCCGTGGTATCCTCGCCCCTCGCGCTCTTGGACATGATTCTTAGACTCGGCACACTATCCCTCAACGCCGCAATCTTATCATTCAGATTCGTCCGATACCTCTTCTCAATCATGTTATGTGCCGTCTTCTTGACAGGCTGCTGCGCCTCGTCAGCCTCATCCTCATCCTCCTCGAGATCCGCCGATGACTTCCTCTTCCTCAGATTCCCCTTTCCCGGGTCCGGAGACGACGCGCTGCCGGGCTGGCTCGTAGGCTGGGAGCCGCCAGCGCCCGCCGCGAGCGGGAGGTGCGGCATGGCGATCAGGCGCAGGGCGTCGCGCTGGTCCTGTGTGAGGGACGAGGGGGGTAGGTTCAGGAGGTTGTCGTGGTTGTTGCTCTGAAGTGTCTGCGCCTGGCTCGCGGGCGGAAGGCCATCCGTCAGCGCGGCCGGGAATATCGATGTCGTGGGGACGCTCTGCGGCGCGTCGGTCCAGGTCTGTGGCTGGGGCTGGTTCGGGTACAGGTTCGTGGGTTCGGTGGGCGCTTGGAAGGCCCAGTCCGTGTCGGCGGGAAAGAATGGCCGTGTCTCGTCTGCTAGCGACGTGTCGGTTGCGGTGGAGTCGTGTTGTCGTTGCTGCTGCTGCTGCTGCTGCTGCTGGCTCGCCGCATCTTCGCCGCCGAGGACGGCGGCGGGGTTATCAGGGGCGCTGGGGTTGTCCAGCTCCATGCCGAACATGGGGGACTGGTCTTGGCTCGACATGGTTTCCCGGTGCTCAGCCTCCGCAGCGGGCAGATATGGGCTGATTTGAGATTGGGCTGCGGCGCCCGGTGCCTAGTCTGCCGGGGGTTCGTGAGGCCCGGAGAGGGGGAAGGACCGCAGGCGCGGGAACGGCTGTGACGCGCAGGGATCTGAACCACGCGGCGAGGGGAGGAAATGGTAACGGTATGACGCGATGTCGGGGGAGCCGTCCCGGGGGGCGGGAGCGAGCGGCCGAATGGGAGGGGAGGGCTCGTTCGCGGGGTGCGCGTGCTGGGGCCGGCCCTGTCCGGAAGGGGGGAGGCTCGTCGTACGACGGTCGTGGGCTTCGTAGGGCAGGTCGGCCAAATGCTATGTAAGTGGTCAAGGTCGCGTAGCACCTGGCATCTGGCGGCGGGCACGTCGTATGATGCGGCCGTTGGGCATGGGTGTGGGTTCCTGGGGACGGTTCCGCTCGTCGATGGTCGCGATTGGCGCCGGGTTTCTCGTTTTGCTCGTGATACTGTGCGACGATGCGGCGGGCGGGCCAAGGGGTTGCTCGGAGTGGTCGGGATGTGTAGGAGTCTCGGGATCGGAAGTATCGATTAACGAAAGATGGGCGCTTGGCTCGTTTCCTGCTTTGGGCAACTTCAAGAGGGCACAAAAGAGGATTTTGATGCCTGGCGGACGCCCTCACCAGTTCGAGAGACGGCAAGTGGGGCTCTCGGGAGGCGGCCCTTCTGAGAATTTCCTGGGGGGCGCGGAACGATGGTTGGAGCCATCGTACGATTTCGGGTGGGCATCAGCCGAGAAAGTCTCCATTTGGGCCAAGCCGGGGCGCCGGCGAGGGCGAATGTGGCACGTGCGTTGCTCCCCCCCCCCAACGGTCGGAGGCGGCCTTGACGTGGACACCGGACACCGAGTATCTGCCCCGCAGGTGTAAGTTGACTCAGCGAGATACCGGGCGGCCTCCGCTGGTTCTGTTAGGGAAGGTGCGCATATCACCCCTGGATGGACGAAGCCATTTCAAGATGGAGGACGCGGCAGAGAATCACACCCAGGAATGGGGGTTGCGTCGTTCGTTTGGTGCCCAGAATCGGCCTTTGCCAGCCCCAAGAACGCGCAGCAAGTGTCACTCACTCGCGCCCCGGCATCCACGTGGACTCGGTGGAGATCGCTATTGTCTCCGGGCGAAGCCGACCCACTCCACAAGACAAGGATCTAGCACGGCGAGCTGGAGAGATGCTGGCACTTTAAGTCTTCCGCTCCCACAAAGCGTGCTCTCCCCAGACATCAAGTCTGCGGCGAGGGAATACAGAGACATTGCAGCAAGCTCGAATGAGATCGCTATGCGCATCTTGTACCTGCTTTGTTCCGACAACCTGGTCTCCGGAGTGACTAGTCTCCACCAGCCCGAACCTTTTACCGTGGGTCTATAGACCGCCGAAGGCGCGGGAAACATGGCGCCTTGGCTGCGATTAGTCGAGGCTAATTAGTCCTCAGCTCTCGGACCGCCTTGCTCCCTACCAGCTGAACGGGCATTCACACTGCCGGGACCGGTGGATCGTCGTTGGTATTTGCAGGTGCTCCCAAAGCCGTGCGTGGTCCGAAAGTGGACGATGTCCCCATACTACTGCCTGCAGGGCCCGGGGTCCTTGCCGGTCCGAGCCGCGTCTGTGGCGGGGGTATCGGCGGGAAGGCACCCGCTTCCGGTTTTGATGGCTGATCACATGAAGCAGACACCCTGACGTGCTAGGGGAAAGCGCACGGTCCGTTAGGTGGGCACGTTGAGCACCCACAGTGAGGTCGTGTTAGTGGACGACCATTAACGGGCCCAATCGCGTCGTTTCCTGCGGGATAATGTACCAATTCCAAAACTATCCAGGTATTAAAGGAATAAACTTCAATAACGCCAAGCATGTCATCCATTGACGAACGCAAGGATATTAAATCGTTGTTTTAGGCCGGGGGAGGGGGGGGGGGGGGGGGGAACGTAACCGGATCATCGGTATGCGTGCCCGACACCAAAATTACAAGGTGTGAAACATCACGCAAGACCAAAATAAGTCATTCCCAGTTTCCTGCTGGTTTGTTTTTGGATGAAGCGATTAATATCAAAGGGGAATATAGACTTTGGGAAACCGGCCCTTCCTTTCCTTGTCCATGAATAACCCATCGTCCCATCCGGTCCAACCCTGGGTCAAGGACCCGATACCTTCTTCGATCGACATCTCATGCATGATAAACAAAAGGAAAAAAAAGGGGAAAAAAAAAAGGTGTGAAACGAGAGGAAGAAACGAAACCGTACATCAGGCCCGGAAATCACTCGTGCCATCGGGGCATCAACCCAGAACCTCTAGCACCCACCGACCGCCAGCTCTATTCTCACCTCCATTTTTACGTCTCACCACATATCCTCTGAGCTCTGCACCATCTGCAGCGTCGGCGTCTTAGGCTCCAACCTCCTCATCCTCTTTCTATCCGCCTTGGTAACCAGTGACGGCGTGACGGGCACGCACGGCGTAAACGGCTGGTACGGCGAGTAAGGCTGCGCCGCGCCCGTAAACGGCGTGCGACCGTCCTTAGGAGAAAGTGGGCCCGACCGCTCGAACACCGTCTGCTTCGTCTGGATCGATGAGCTAGTAGGGGAGGCGAGGCTCGACTCAGCGTACGCGCGCAGAGGGAGCGTGCCACCTGTACGGACCGCCGACGGGGCGTTGGGCCTCGAGAAGGAGCCTGCGCGGGGGGTCGGAGGCAGGCTTGGGGGTGGCGAAAAGCGGGACGCGCGGGGCGAGGCGGGGAGCGCCGGGAAGCGGTTCGCGCCGGGCTTGGGGGATTGAGGAAGGCCGACTAGGGGTGCCTGCGAGTGCTCCGACACAGCGGAGACGGGCTCGGGTTCTGTCGGCGCGGCGGACGGAGCGGCGGGGTTCATGCGTGACTGCGCCGCCTCGCGGCCGAGCCTCTCGTCTATGCTCATCGTGCCGACGGGCGAGTCGTCGGGCGTGGCGAGCACAAAGTTGCTAGACTTTGAGGGGCGCCGGAAGGAAGCCTGGTCTGTCGGGATGGGGGGCGGCGGAGCTGGGGCGTATTGCCGCGGCGGGATGGTGTTAAGCTCTTGCGACTCGCGGGGGAAGGTGCCCGACATAGGCGTCATGATGGGCGACGAGATGCTGACGCCCTTGGGCTTCTTCTTAGGGGACCGGAGAGCTGCGAAGAGCGACGACGCCTTGGACTGCCGCTTCTCTTCCTCGGGTGCGGCGAGGTTCAGCTGCGAGGGCCGGGCCCTCTCCTTCTTGAGGATCGAAACTGGCTGCGCGCCGCCGGAGGTCGAGGGCCGTGAAGGGCCGGCTCCAGGGTGGTCACCGCTGCTCCTGTTATCGCCCGAAAGCGCCGGGATGGGTGGCGGCGTGGTGCCATTGCGCTTCGCCTCGTCGTGCTCCATGACATACTTGTACATGTCCTCCAGCTGTGACTGAGCCATGATCCTATCTGCGGTAACGACTCTCTGGTCGACGGCCGGGTCTATTCCGAGCGGTGATCGGGTCGTCGACGTGGGCGACGCGGGGGTGACGTATGCGTTGTGGTCGGGGGCTGGGCCGAGGTTGGTGTTGATGTTTAGCACCACGGGGCTACGAGGTATGCTCCGAGGCGAGAGTGGCGGGTCAGGGAAGAAGGGCAAGGGTGGCTGCTCCTCGACTACCTGCGGCTTGTCGACGTTTACGAGGAATTCCGTCTCGTTTTCACCGTTGTTGAGGCGTTCACGGCGCCGCTTGGAGAGGAGGAGGAGGGCGGTGGCGACGAGGACCAATGACACGGCGTAAGATCCGACGATGCCTCCAATTTGCGCGGGGAGGTACGAGGTGTCTGCTGAAGCAATACCGACGGACGAGGGCTCTTCTTTTCTTCTTTGGAGAGGCGCAGGGAGAGCGTTGGCAAAGCGGCACAAAGGTAATGAATGAGCGACGACGAATGTGAGGAGGGGGTGTTGGGAAAGGCTAGGTAGTACTCGCGTGAAATGCTGGAGAGCAGAGCGTATGAGTATATTGGAAGCAGAAGCGACACCGAGTCTTAAGGGAGGAAAAAGAGAAGGGGTCACGGCAGGCGGAGAATACAGTATGGGGGTGTGATGGCCGCGTCTCATGGTTGACGTTCTGCAGCAAACCCGGCAACGTGCTATGCGATGGGAGGACCTCCACTTGTCGATCGGCCGTCCTCATAAGCAAGGCGAAACATGATTTGAAAGAGATTGCGCATGGAAGAGGAAAGGAGTAAGGTTCCAGCGAAACAAAGGGTCCAGGAGGTATATACGGTCGCCACCGGCGGCTGCTGGTGCGCCGCTGCGTGTCGAGTGGTGGGGGCCGAGGGGTGGAATACCCCTGGGGGCATTGACTTGCCCAGACACAAGCCATGCGGTGTGGTTACTCCAGATGGGACCCCATCATCGGTCGAATGACTCGATTGACTGGCACGGCATCAGTGACATTTATGCTCAAGTGGGTTGATACCATGCCCCTCAGCCCACTCGCACCCTCCTCGTCTCGAGACTTTTCCTCTTGAGGAACGCACATATCCCCTGGAGGCCATCTCCGCACCTCGCATGAGAAGAGGATCTCCAATGCGGGATGAAAAGCGCCCGCAATTGGAAGATGGTGGTTGGAGCGCAGACAGAGCGGGATGTTGAAAGCGGCACTCTCGCATGTGGTTGGACAGGTCGACGTGACGACAGGGGTCAGTTAAGCGCCCAAAGATGGGAGGACAGCGGTTTCCATTGGTCGGTACGTGGACATGATGTGCGGATCCGCATGCAATGGCCGTGGCCTTAATCCCTGTCTCCAGTCCCCGCCCGTCTTTCCTCCGCCCCAAATTTAGCCCGCAGAGCATGGGTACCGCAGACTTCGTGGGGAGCACTCTCTTCAGATAACAACCTTGTCGCACACGAGGTACCGGGGTCTTGCGTCGTCTTGAGCAGCTGCCCGTCCAGTGGCTGGTTCGTAGATGTGTCCTTCCAGCCCCGCCGTCCTGGCATATATTGTCAATGCGTCCTGCGTCAATACCACGGTATCGATCCACGAGGACAAGGCGGCCTATACTGACCCTACCAAGGCGGCCCCTCCCTTCCGCTTTACAGACGCAGTCCAGTCTTTGCGGCCAAGGCCCAACCGCTTCTGGGGGAAATCATCAGCTGTCACCCACGGAGCCGCTGAAGACTTGGCCCAAGTGAGATTGCGGGATTATCACGCCTTGAATATTGCCCAGGCTTCCTTAATGCGGAATGTGACGTATAAGCTCATTGGCAGCTTGAGCGGACCAAAGATGTGACGACTATCCCCGATAGGACTAGTGATAGCGGTCAGCCGGCCACTCGGACGGCTCCTGAAGGTGGTCAGAGATTCGCTTTCCGTAGCTTGTCGCCTTTACTCGAGGTCAACTGTGATGATCCTGAAGTGAGCACACCGCAGGAGCTATGATTCGTAGACGTGACATTGTGATGGGCACTCAGTGCCGAGCCATCGAATGCGAGTCACATCATACTTCCGGCTTCCGCCCACCCCTTGCGCAGGCGTTGTCCAACGGCGAAGTTTCGTAACGTGTGAGCTATTTATATTGCTCCGTCTTGGCCTGGACTGGTCGGTGACAAGTCTAGGCCTGGAACGGCTATGGTGAAAGCAAAGCCTTAGTGTTGGGGCCAGAGACGACACTGGACAGAGAAAGCATTGGCCCGGCTCGTGCGGTGCTCAACAAGGTACGACTTCGAGATAGCGCCCGATTCTGGCGGAACAGGGCTGCTTTGAACTGATGGATCTCCCATTTGTCTCGTCAGATGGGGCACAAGCGGGGCCCGTCTCGATGCCTGCAGGGCGCGAACATTTGATTCGCAGACAAAGTGCTTCTCGAAGTGCCGGAGAACCTGCCAATCAGTTGGCTGTCTTAAGGAAACGTACACATCATTGGAGGGTGCGAGACACGTGACAAAAAAGAACTTGATGAACGAGGAAGCAAGGCAAAATGGTCCATCTCTACTATCGAAGGGAATTCGACGACGCCCTTGAAGAGAAGCCGTAATGATGGACTTGTCTAGATGGCTTTCGAAGCAAGAGTTGACTTGAGAGAGCCGCGCACCACCACAGCTGCCCGCATTCTGTGCGGCAGCTTACGTGTGGATTTGCTTACTCATTGATTCCCAGTCCCGCCAGATGTCGGCAAGTGCACTGGCATTACACTGCACCCGCGTCTCAAGAGCTCACGACGCGTCGAGGCGATCACAATGACAACAGCTCGAATGCCTCGCCGACCCGGTTTATGTTCGTAAGAAATGAGGATATGATGCCTGAAGGATGGCCCGAGATTGGATTCATTCGGAACAGACCTCTCACTGCCGCCACATGATGGCCTCCGCGGCGCCGGCGAACGACCCTCCACTCCTACAGAACCTAAACACAGCGCAGAGGCAGGCAGTCACATCCACCTCTGACACCCTCGCCATCCTCGCCGGCCCCGGGAGCGGCAAGACGCACACCCTTACCTCGCGCGTCGCCTGGCTCGTCGACCATGCGGGGTACTGGCCCAGCAACGTCATCGTCGCGACCTTCACGGTCAAGGCGGCGCGCGAGATGAAGGAGCGCGTCGCGAAGGCGCTGGGCGAGGAGCGCGCGAAGAAGATCGTGCTGGGTACGTTCCATAGTATTGCAAGGCGTTACCTGCTCGTGTATGGGGAGAAGATTGGGCTGGATAAGAAGTTTGCGATTGTGGACGATGCCGACTCGCGGGCTATCATCAAGCGGATATGCGAGCGGATGCGTCTCCTGCTCGACCCGGCGCACGCAAAGGCATGCATAAGCAAGAAGAAGACGCGGATACCGGGTGATGAGACGCCTGACTCTGCGAAAAGGATGCACCCGACCCAGCAGGACCAGGAGATAGAGAGGGTGTTCGAGGCGTATCATGACCACATGCGCAGGACGAACCTCCTTGACTACGATGATCTCCTCGTCCGCGGCGTGGAGCTCTTGCAGAAGCATCCAGAGTGTGTGCGAAACGTGCAGACAGTGCTCGTGGACGAGTACCAGGACACCAATGGGATCCAGTACGAGCTCACGAAGCTCCTCGCGAGCGCGAGGGGGAGGATTACCGTTGTTGGCGACCCGGACCAGAGTATTTACGGCTGGCGGTCGGCGGAGATTAGAAATTTCTACCGGCTGCTGGAGCAGTATCCCGACACGACCACGGTGGCGCTGGAAGATAACTACCGCTCTTCTCGGGCGATCTTGGAGGCGTCGCTCGAGGTTATACAGCAGGACTCGAAGCGGTTTAGAAAAGTGCTAAAAGCGACACACCACAAGGGGACGCGCCCAGTATTACGGACCCTCGGGTCGGCGGCGGAGGAGGGAGAGTGGATTGTGGGGGAAATTGGGCGGACAATTGCCATGGCTGGAGGGATGCTCAAGCACGATGATATTGCCGTCTTGCTGCGGTCTGCGTCTTTGTCTCGGCATATTGAGTCGGCGCTTGGAAAAGGGGGGATCCCGTATCGTATGGTCGGTGAGTGCTTCTCCCAATTGTGGTCTCCAACGATGTGTCAGGATGTACGCTGAACGTGGCACATCTAGGCGGGCTCAAGTTCTACGAGCGGGTGGAGATCAAGCTGGTGCTGGATTACCTGCGCGTCATCTACAACCTGGATAACAACGACGCACTGGTCAGAATCATCAACCGCCCCAAGCGTGGCATAGGCGAAGTCACCGTGAGGAAATTGCTAGAAGAGGCCGAGACCTCAAACCGGAGCCTCTGGAAGACTCTGCTCCAGCACTGCCAAGGCCAGCGCACGTCGACCGTGAGAATCACAAAGGCCGTCGAGAAGAACCTCACAGGCGGACTAATAAAGCTGGTACTGGGCCTCCGCCACCGCATCGACCGCTCGACCTCGTCACCCCCGGCAGGGTCGGCAGGGAGCAACTTTGGCATTGTCCAGCTGGTGGAAGAGCTTATAAACGGGCTGGACCTCCGGAAGCACATCCAGGACTCGTACCCGGAGGAGCATGAGGCGCGGCTCGCCAATCTCGACGAGCTGATTACGCTCGTGGGCGACTTTGTTCGCGACCAGGACCTCAACGAGGAAGTCCTCCCGCAGCTCGACGATGATGAGCACCCGAACCTGGACGCAGACATGCTGGGAAAATTCCTCAGCAACGTAGCACTTGCGGCGGACGCGCAAACGAGCGGCGACAAGCAAGGTGAAGAGAAGCCGCTCGTGACCATCTCGACGATACACGCCGCCAAGGGGCTAGAGTGGCCTGTCGTCTTCGTGCCGGCGGTGTACAACGGGTCGCTCCCGCACAAGAGGGCCGACGACATCGACGAGGAGAGGAGGCTGCTGTACGTTGCTATGACGCGCGCGCAGGCGCTTCTCTACCTCAGCGTGCCGTGGTTCGGGAACCCGCAGAAGGTCGAGAGGTCCCACTTCATCCCCGACGAAGCGGTGAAGCGATTTGCGCTCAAGGGCCCGTCGTTTGAACAGGAGGTGCTCGATACAATGGGGAAGATACTAGGGAGGGAGGCGCCTTCTATGAAGGGGGTCTATGGGAGCCTCCCGAAGATGTTTAATATTGAGGATGATGCGTTACCGGATTTCCCGGACGGATATCCACGGCCCGCGGGCATGTCGGCCGGGCCGCCCCGCGCGGCAGGGCGCGGGAGGACATTCGTGGAGCGGGACCCGCTTGCGCATGAGCGGAACCAGATGCCGTGGCGGAAGGAGTACGCCACGACGATGGAGCAGGCGTCCAGCTTCACCGCCTCGCTGCCGGGGTTCACGACGGCGGGGGCGCACCACTCACTTATCAGGGCTGCCGAGGCAGCTGCGAAGGGAAGCAAGACTGCGGAGAGGCGCGGCGCGACGACGAAGCGGGCTGCGGACCAGGGGACTCTGTCGTCGTTTGTAAAGCGCGAGACGGATGACGGGCTGCCGCCTGTCAAGAAGGAGGGCCCGCATATACCGCAGCGGATCGTGAGTGCCGAGCAGGTGGGCATGTGCTTCAACCAGCCCTTGCCGCAGGATGTTGTGCAGGCGATGACGCACAGGGGCCTCCAGCACGTCAAGCGGCGCGTCATGAAGAGGCGGAGCGACGCCGGCGCCGCGGCTGCGGCGGAGGAGCCGGCGGCTAAGAAGGGGAAGTACCCGGGCTTCTCTAGCTCGCCGCCTCGTCCGGTCTCTCCGGAGAAGGAGAACGGAGGGGTGTCGGTGGCGGATAAGGTTGAGGCCGAGGATAGGCGGAGGGGGTTCGTTAGGCCGGCGGCTAGTCTGCATGCTACGACTATGGGGCGGGTGGGTGGTGTTGGGGGACGGAGAGGGGTTAGTGGGCTTGCGGAGGGGGGTGGGGTCGAGAGGATCGAAAGGGTTAGGAGGCCGTTTAAGCCTTTGACGGTGGCTAGGGATGGGAATCTGGGGAGGGAGCGAGGGTCTTGTTAGGGATTATTGTCTGGCGTTGGGCTGTCTGGATGGTGTAGTGGCGCTGTATGGCTGTGTTGGAATCATGGGATAGCCTTGGGACTCGAGCGAGAATTTATCACGCGGAATTCAGTCTAGACGTTGATCCGCGCGGGTCGTTTCGATGTTGAACCGGGCCCGTTATGTTTTGCGTTATGCTTTGCGTTATGCTGGCCGTGATGGCTTACACGGGGAAACGCGCGCTAAACCTAGATGGGCAAAAAAGTGTGAGAGCTCCGCGAGAAGCATCTCGCCCGGAAGCAGCGAAACAGTAAGGCAAGGCGTAAGGCTTGGGGATGCGGTCGGGTATATAAATGCTGAGAGATGACATCGTTTTGAATACATCGAAAAGAGCGCTACACCAACGATAAAGGCAACCCAACCATCCACGCAAAAGCAACATCTTCAGACAAAACTACGAACTCTAGTTCACCAGCACCGACACACCGAAATCACAATGGCGTCCAGACTCCCCGCAACTTTCATCACCACCATGCGCCCCGCTCCTCGGGTCCTCGCGCAGAGGCCCCTCTCCACGACCGCCGGCCAGCAGCCCAAACCGGCGTCGTTTGCGAGGAGGGTGTGGACGGACCCGCAGATGAGGCGGAGGGCGATCGGGGTGTTTGCGGTTATGACTTGCGTTGAGGGGTACGCGGCTTATACATATGGGCCGGGGGTGATGGCCTCGTTGAGGGGGGAGAAGAAGTAGTCGAGTGTGGGGAAACGGGGTTGGGATGGCGGGGAGTGAGGAGGCGGATTGGTGGAGGATAATGGTGGAGGGATCTTTTTCAGAAGGTGGAGGACGGCATCATGGCCTGGGCTTTGGAAGGGGGGGGGTGGGCAGCATGTGTGTGAAGGATGTGGCTACATGGCTACATGTACTTGTACTTGCATACTGAGTACGGATGCTAATACCAAACTCCCCGCTTGCGTCGCATTCGCACCCATGTTTCCAGCACAAAAAAAAAAAAAAAAAAAAAAAAAACAGGTCTCATCAAACTCCGGCATAAAACCCAACTACCGACCCGCAGGGGCCCAGGCGAAAGAAACAAGCACTTCCCATCCCGGGGACCAATCAAGGGGACCGCGGCATGCAAGTCGGCACTCGACTCCCGGCGTAGTGTCGCATTTCGAGAAATGGTGGTTCGGCTGACCACACGCTGGCCTTCCGAATGGGGCAGGAGATGTCACGGCGCCGGACGTCGCACGCGATGCTATTAGTCGCGGGTTTATGGGTTCGTCGTGGTTGCAACATGTACCGTCGATGACGGGTCGAGGCAGAGGGTCCTGCTTCTGATTCGCTCCTTTGTTAACTGGGTGGTGATGCTGGTTCGCGAAGGTCAAGGGCATCGCCGTTCGGCGGCAAGCGCCGATCGAGCGGGATGGCGTCCCTAGCGGGGCTGAAAGTGGCCCTAGTCGACGCGTCGTGCGCAAGGCGCCGTGGCCACGAGCCCAGATGCCCAGGTCGCCAGTGGGGCAGCTGAGTGGCGGAAACTCCTTGTCTCTCGCGATGGGCAAGCGCCATCCGCTTCGTCTGCCCTCCTTGATCCACGAGCAGCTGGGCACCGAGTCAAAGTTCCTCGCGGGGCCACGGTCGCCCCTCGTGCCGGCGGGACCATCCTTCCCTCCCCGGGTGCAGCTGGTGATGCGGTCATCCCTTCCGTCTTTGGATGCCAAGGGGAGCTGGGAGCTCTTCTGCTTCCAGCTTCGGGGCACGACAAGGTTCCGTTGCTCCCCCACCCTCGGGGCTCTTGCCGGTTGCGAGAGCTAACGGGAGCAGCTAGTTGTGCGAGATGACCGAGGACGCTGCGGACACTTACTTACTGATATATGCCCACACGACCTGGTGTCGCATCGACAAAGTCCCTCCGTCCCCGATCGATCTGCTCTCTCCTGGTTATAAGTCCCCTCGCACCCCCGAGAGGAGTCCCACCCTCACACTTCCTCATCCAACGGGGTTCCCGATCAACAAGCCACCATGACTGGCCCCTTCGATTCCTCGCCCCGGGCCTGGCCCACCCGCTCCATCCTAGTCCTCGCCTCCCTCGCCACCCTCCTCATCCTCGCGACCATCGCGGCCCTCTCCTTCAACACGGACCTCTCTCCCACCCTTGACGCCCTCCGCACCCGCCTGGACCCCGGGCTGAGGAGGAATGCAGAGGAGCCTGACGGCGACAAGTACCTCCTCGGCGTCGGCAAGGCGGACATCACGGGTCCTGTCGTGGAGATCAACTTCGCTGGCTTCGCGGACCCAGAGCAGGTTGGCTCGGGACTACGACAGAGGCTTTACAGCCGCGCCTTTATCGTCGCGTCCAAGGAGTCTCCAGATGACAGAATCGCGTACCTTGTCATTGACACCGCGGCGGGGGACACGGCGGTTAGGAATGGGATCTTGGAGGGCGTGAAGGCGCTGGGCAAGGAGTATGAGGTCTACACGGAGAGTAACATCGCCCTTACGGGGACGCACAGCCATTCTGGCCCTGGTGCTTGGTGGAACTACTTGCTCCCTCAAATAACGAGTCTGGGATTTAGCGAGCAAAGCTACCAGGCCATCGTAGACGGCGGCATCCTCTCCATCAAGCGGGCCCACGAGTCCCTGACAGAGGTGCGCATCCTCCCCAGCCTCCCGTCCTTGTATCCTGCCCAAATGACTTACGATGCCGATCCGCGCAGGGCTACCTCGACGTCGGGACAACAGAGATCGAAGACGGCTCCATCAACCGCAGCCGCTGGGCCTACCTCCAAAACCCTGACTCGGAGCGCGACCGCTACGACTCGGAGACAGACACCACCATGACGCTCCTCCGCTTCCGGCGCTCCTCGGACCTAAAGACTACGGGCGTGCTGACGTGGTACGCCGTCCACGGCACCTCCCTCCTTCAGAACAACACCCTCGCGACGGGCGACAACAAGGGCGTAGCAGCCTGGCTCCTCGAGCGCGAGATGGAGAGGGACGGGAGTGCCGCGCCGGGGTTCGTGGCGGGGTTCAGCCAGGCGACGGTGGGGGACACGACGCCGAATGTGCTGGGGGCGTGGTGCGATGACGGGAGCGGGGAGATGTGTAGTCTCGAGAATAGTACGTGTGCGGATGGGAAATCGCAGTCTTGTAGGGGGAGGGGCCCAGCGTTTGAAAAGGTTGACGCGGGGACGTCGAGCTGTTTTGAGATTGGGAGGAGGCAGTATGCTGGTGCGAGGACCATCTTGGTGAGTTCCCCTGAACTGTGACCCCGTATCCCTGAGAGGCGGGGCTGATGGGTGGTAGGATGAGCTGGACTCCAAGGCGAAGCCCGTGACAGGCCCCACCGTCAAATTCTTCCACTTCTTCCACGACATGGAGTTTTGGAAATTCTCCCTCCCAGATGGCAAGGAGGCCACGACATGCCCTGCGGCCCTCGG
This sequence comes from Sordariomycetes sp. B11D1, assembly GCA_025503055.1. Taxonomy (NCBI): domain Eukaryota; kingdom Fungi; phylum Ascomycota; class Sordariomycetes; species Sordariomycetes sp. B11D1. Next base: position 170,616 of record JAMFQS010000040.1, on the reverse strand, counting down.
ATACTCCTTCGCAGCCGGCACGACTGACGGCCCCGGCGCCTTTGACTTCACGCAGGGCGACTCGGGCGAGCCGGACGCGAACCCCATCTGGAAGGTCGTCTCTGGTCTGCTGCGGACGCCGACGCGGGAGCAGAAGGAGTGCCAGGAGCCGAAGCCGGTGCTGTTGGATGTCGGGGAGATGAGCGTGCCGTACGCTTGGAGTCCGAATATTGTGGACGTGCAGGTGTTGAGGGTGGGGCAGGTTGTAGTCGTTGTTAGTCCGAGTGAGGTGTCGACTATGGCGGGACGGAGGTGGAGGGAGGCTGTGGGGAAGGAGGTGGGGGATGTTATTGGGGAGGAGCCTGTTGTTGTTATCGGGGGGCCGGCGAATACTTACGCTGTGAGTCGGCACTGGTGTGCGGGTGTTGGTGTGTGAGGCCAATGCTAACGGGAGTAGCACTACGTCGTCACGCAGGAGGAGTACTCCGTCCAGCGATACGAGGGCGCCTCGACACTGTTTGGGCAACACCAACTCGCCGCGTACATCAACCTCACAGTCTCGAACGCGCATCACCTCGCCCCGGACGCCGACACGTCCCCGCCGCCTGGCCCCACGCCGCCCGACAACCGCGAGAAGGCCCTCTCGTTCATCCCGCCCGTGGTCCAGGATAACCCGCCCATAGGCCGCTCCTTTGGGCAGTGCACCTCCCAGCCCCCTGCTACCGTGTCCCTCGGCTCCAAAGTGAGCGCGACGTTTGTAGGTGCCAACCCGCGAAACGACCTCCGGCTCGAGGGGACCTACGCAGCGGTGGAGAAGAAGGGCAGCGACGGGGTGTGGGAGAGGGTGCGGAGCGATGCGGACTGGTTCTTGACGTATACTTGGACGAGGAAGGATTGGTTGTTGGGGAGTAGCGAGGTTGTGCTCGAGTGGGATACGGCGGAAGATGGGGAGGGGGGCGGGGTTGTTGAGCAGGGGGAGTATCGGTTTAGGTATTATGGGGATGCGAGGAGTTTGCTTGGGGAGGTTAAGGCCTTTTCGGGGGTTAGTGATGAGTTTAAGCTTGAATAAGGTTGTTGTTGTTGGGGGGGCGGGGGTTGGGGTTAAGAGGGAGTTGGATAGCTTGCAGAGTTCACCGTGATGGCGTTTGGATAATCGAAACGGGGATACTGCAACTTGGGAGATATCACAGGGGGCGCGTGAGCGCAAGAACGAGGCCGCATCGAGCGGAGACAGCACGTATATTCAAGGGTATCAAAAGACTAACGCCATCAAAACCCAAACTTGTCCCTCAACCACCCCGAGACAACCCCCTCCGCAGCCCCCGCATCGCCCCCATCCCCCTCCCCCAAATCATGAGTCCTAACCCTCTTCAGCGGAGCCCCCTCGTCCGCATCGTCATCCCACTCCATCCGCTCCCTAACCTCCCTCTCCACGCTCCGCCGCATCAGCCCCGCTAGCTCGAGCGCCTGCGTCTCAAAGGTGTTGCCCCGCGGCCTTGCGTTTGATCTCCGCTTGTGGCCTGGGGGCAAGGGGGCGCGGGTGTAGAGGAGGTGGGTCTCGGGGATCTTGAGGGTCGAGGACCTAGGTGGGAACACGAGGGCTGCGCGGCGGGGCTGGGTGGGTGTTTCGGGGGCGTCGTCGGAGGGGGGGGCCCGTGTGAAGGACGGGGCCGCGTCGAGCCCCGGCGTGCGGAAGAAGAGGGCCGGCGAGGCGAAGGGGTCCAAGAGGTTCGCCGGCTTGTTGAACAGCCCCGGCGTCAACTCCCCCAGCTCGCACATGGCGGCGCATCCCGGACTCGCCCTGTCGTCCTGGTGGACGCGGTGCTCGGGGAGGAACATGCTCCAGTTGTACACCCCGTTGTAGACCGCCAGCCCCCGCACCGCAAAGTGCCGGTGGGGATGCGCCTCGGTGAGGGCCAGCGAGGTTGCTAGCGACGCGCCGGCGTGGGAGGAGAGGACGTAGATGGGGCGCCGGGACGGGTAGGGAGGGGAGAGGCGAGAGGCTATGTGGGCGTAGGCGAAGGAGACGTCGTGGACGGGGGTCGGCCAGTGGTGGGGGGTTGGGGGCCCGGTTGTGGGTGGGGGGCAGGTTGCGGCCCAGCGGTAGTGGATTATTGCTGTGGGGTAGGGGCGGAGGAGGGGCGGGAGGGAGACGGGCGAGGGTGGTAGAGGCAAGGGAAAAGGGGGGATGTAGATCAGAAGGGGGAGGTTGGCTTGAGCAGCGTTGTGGAGACTGGGATGGTTAGTTTTTCTCTTTTTGTTTGTGGTGCTAGTAGTCGTGTAGGTGGATGGTGGGCGTACGAGATGGGGACGGTTCCCGATGAGCCGCAGGGGACTTCGGCGATCTCAAAGTCCGGGGCGGTGCTCGACCGTCTAAGGTGCGCTGCGGCGCGAACGCGGACGAGGCAAGATCGCGCGGCGGGCGTCGGGCGGAGGAGCCATCTCATCGTGGGTCGCCGGGCCGGCGGGGCGGAGTCTATCGGGGCTGCACGCGTGGGATGGGATGCTTGTGTTGCGGAATGGATGGAAGCGGTCGGCGAGGCCCGGCGGGTTGGACGCCTGTGAGACGCGATGTGGTTGAGGTGAGACGAGACGAGGAATCTCGGAGTTTACCCGCTTCGGTGTTATCCCCGACGCACTTTGCCCATGTCGCTCTCCTATCTTCACATTGCCACATTGGACGTCCCCGTCCGACTTCGTCGTCGTTCTAGAGCAACACAAACATACCGCTATCTTTCTAAAGATGCCCTCCGCGGGGTAAAACTATCTTTACCATTCCACCCGGATTTCATAGCAGAAAGAAGACCGCCGCACTTGCATGACTAGTACGAAATGGGAGTCACCCCCAAAGACCACGAGTACTTCAGTATACCCTACGTCATCGTTCCTTCCCTTCCTATAAAACGTACCAATCACCGTGCAACTGACCAAGTCTCCTCCGTATCGATACGCGGCGTCGCCTGACCCTTGGACCCTGTTTCCAGGCTGTCTACTCGCCAGATGCGGGTCGATCCGCAGAGACGCTGCTCATTCCACCGCCAATGACGATGCTTCCGATATCGTCGTTGTTTCCTCTGCCCCTCCCCACAGTTCATGTCGCGGGGTCGAAGTGAGACGTAACACTCTTGACGGCTCCCGCAAATGGATCCCTTCCTGCTTCATCTTCCCATCTTTGGCCTCTTCCTTCTTTTCCTTTCTTCGTCTCTCAACTCAGCTCCTCGTCGCGGTCAAGACCCCCGAGGGGGCAAGCTGCGATTGCCCCATCTCTCTGCTTCAGTCTCCCACATGAGTACATGAGTGGTGGTATAAACCATGGACGTCTCACCAACGGTCACGCCCCGAGTGAAGAAACCCATCCGGCCCCTGGACGATGACCATCGCTTCGACCCCAGGTGCGCAGGTCTGGCCCTCTCCCCTCTTCGAGACGAGGAAGCTAACACGCTAAAGCCGCTGGTGGTTCGCCTCATCGGCCTTCCCCATGATCGCCGGCACCCTCGGCCCCGTCGCCAACGCCTTCAGCATTTGCGCCCTCGCCCGGCCATGGAGACAGGTCGTCCCAGCCGGCACCACCAAGTCCGATGGGAGCTTCGCCAAGGACCCGTCGTGGTGAGCGTGCCCTCGCTCTATAGGGGGGAAATGGGCATGAGCTGACTTGCTAGGCTCATCATTGTTAACGCCATACAGCTTGTCCTGGGCCTCGTCTCTAACCTCTTCCTCTTGCTGAACATGGCTCGCCGGGTCCGGTTTTCTATTGCCCAGCCTGTGACCATAGTTGGATGGTAACGTTTCCTCCCACCAACTGTCTCCCGACCACACTCACCCGCACACGCCCAGTGGCTCACACTCCACTAACATTAACAGGTACCTCTCCTCCTTCTGTCTCACCGCCCTCCTCGCAACCGCCGCCGGGCCCCTCGCCCTCTACCCCCCCGAGGACCACATCTGGTCCCAGGCCTTCTGGTACGGCATGTGGGCCGCGATCCTCTACTTCCTCGTCGCGACCCTCATGTCCGTCACGGCCTACGGCGCCCTGCGCTCCCACTACCCCCTCGACTTCCAGCTCACCGCCAGCCAGCGCACCCTGATGCTGCAGACCATCATGCTCCTCCTCTACCTGCTCCTCGGCGCCCTCGTATTCTCCAACCTCGAGGGCTGGGCGTACCTCGACTCCGTGTACTGGGCAAACGTCACCCTCTTCACCATCGGCTTCGGCGACATCGTTGTGGAGTCCCGCGCCGGCCGCGGCCTGCTGATTCCGTACGCCCTCGTCGGCATCGTGAGCGTTGGCCTGGTAATCGGGTCCATACGCACCCTCGTGCTCGAGCGCGCAAGCCGCCGCGTCGACGCCCGCCTCGTAGAGAAGAAGCGCCGCCGCGTCGTGGCTTCCATGTTGAAGCAGGGCAAGGACTCAATCCTCCGCCCCATCCGACCCTTCCCGCACTCGTCAGACGACCAGGAGTGCGACCCTTCCGACGCGGACGACGGATCCCTCTCGGAGCTCGCGCGTCGCGAGGCTGAGTTCAACCTCATGCGCCTGATCCAGCACGAGGCTCTCGTCCGCCGCCGCTGGGTAGCGACTCTCGTCTCTACCCTCCCGTGGCTGCTCCTCTGGCTCCTCGGGGCCTTCGTATTTGTCAGGTTCGAGGCGCCGTACCAGCACTGGTCCTACTTCGAAGGTGTCTACTTTACCTTTGTCTCACTGACGACGCTGGGCTACGGGGACGTGACGCCCGTTAGTAACGGCGCGCGCAGCTTCTTTGTGTTTTGGGCGCTGCTGGCGCTGCCGACTATGACGGTCCTCATCTCGAATGCGACGGACACCGTTGTGAGAGTTATACGCGACGCGACTCTTGAGCTGGGCAAGATTACCATCTTGCCTGGGGAGCACGGCTTCGAGACGGATGTTCAGTTTGCGCTGCACAAGTTGACCTGCGGGCTGCTATTCGCGCGTAAGTTCTCCGTCAAGGAGCTCACCTCCGTGGGAGCGCCCCAAGACCATAGTAATGGCGAGGGGAGGAGCATAACAAGAGGAGAGGGCGAAGAAAGTAAAGCTCCAAAGGCAGAGTTCCCGAGGCCCGTTGACTCGGCGGAGTACCATTACCTCCTCATCTCGGCGATATCGACCATCTCTCGCGAGATGAAGACTGCGCCCAGGAAGCGGTATTCGTTTGAAGAGTGGGCGTACTACCTGTACCTCGTCGGCGAGGACGAGCGCTCCCACGAGACGCACCGTATGGCCCGCTTAAAGCGGCCGTCATCCCTTCATTCCCGACCATACCCCCATCTTCACCCCAGCAGCACCCACAGCCATTCCCACCACTATTCCAAACCAGATGCTCATGACCACGACCATGCCCGCCGCCAGGGAACCTTCTTCCGAGAACCAAACAAGATCAAGAGGCGGCCCCGGCTAGACGAGGTGGAGGAGGAGGCGGAGGGCGAGTGGATATTGGAGAGGTTGACGGCGAGATTGAGGGGGGAGCTCGAGGGGGTTCTCATGAAGACGGAGCGTAAGTAGCCTGCTCGTTCCTCATACTTTTGCTAGTCGTTTATGGGGAGGGTTAGTTGTGCGTTGCACTTTTGATACCCTGGCGTTCCGTTCACTTGACTTCTTGAGTTTCACGAAGGGGTATTGGATTTGTATGTCTTTATTTGCAGGCGCAATGTTGAACAAGTAATCATGTGTTTGGAGAGTTGACCCTCGAGGCGGAGAGCCGTTGACTTGGCCATGTCCGCGATACCAGTCCTAATCCACAAATCACGGCAAACGCCGACTCCAGCGTCCCCATTCATCCCTCCGCTTCATACACGGCGGGAACCCCATCCTCATAACCGTCCTCTCCCCTCGAACCCCGGTCTCTACCCTTCTCCGCAATCTCCTCACCCCATCAAGATCCTCCGGTTCCTCTTGATAACACTCCCCAACACCTTCTCATACCTCTCCGCCTCCCTCCTAGCCCCCACAACCCCCCTCTCCAACTCATCCAACCCCATCGCAAGCGGCCTCAACGGTGCCCTCCCCTCGTTCCCGAGGAACCGGGGCAGAGAGTCACTCCCGATAACCTTGGTCCCCCTCCCCGCCGCCACCGCAGCAGCAGCAGCCGCCACGCCCCCCGCGCCCCCGGCGGCACCCTCCACGACTGCCTCGAGGTGCTTCTGCGAGTGGAACATGGCCTTGAGCCCGTGCATGATCTCCACCGTAGCCTTGTCCTCCACCTTCTCGAGCCACTCGTCGCCCAAGAGGGTCCGGTTGCCTAGGCGCATCCCGGGCACGTAGAACTGGGACATGAAGTCTAGCGTCTCCTCGCGGCGGATCTTGGCTTGGTAGGACTCGGGGAGGTCGTCTTCGCCTTGGGGGAAGAAGGATGGGGGCCCGTTGGCGACCATTCGGCCTTCGACGATGGAGAAGTCGCCGCTGGGCATGCGGTGCCGGTCGCTCTTGAAGGCTGCGGGGTCGTTGGCGTGCTTGGAGACACGCTCCTGCAGCGCGAGGTACCGGTCTTCCTCTTCCTCGGTCAGATTGCGTAGGACGTCACCGTACGGCGTGACAAGGACCCGCTGCTCGCTCTCCACACGCCGGATCGGCTTCCCAGCGCGAAGCACCACCTCCTCGTGACTCGTCAGCGGCGTCTGAAGCAGGACACCGAGGTCTTTCATATGACGCAACTTCGTCGTTTTGTTAGCCTGGTAAGCATCCACCGTGCGCGCAAGGTAACTTGTCACAGGCTGCAGCAGCCCCGTCTTCTCCGGATCCAGCCCGTCGCGTACGAGCTCGCGGAAGATGGATTCGGGTGTCGGCTCAGGCTTCTCAAACGGCTTCTCGGGCTCAGGCCGTACGACGGACGCCGCCGGCTCGGGGGCCGGCGGGGGCGGAGGAGCGGCCTCCTTCTTGGTTTTGGTCTTGCCCCTGGCCTCCCGTCCCTTCTTAACGGGGGAGGGTGCGGCCTTGGGCTCGGGCTCTGCCTTGGGCTCGGGCTCGGGCTCCGTCCTCTCCTGAACGTCCTTCGCCGCGGGTGCAGGGGCTTCAGCCTTCTTGGCAGGCTTCTCCTTCTTCTGCTTCTTCTTGCGGCCGACCACGGGCGCATGCTCCTCCTCCTTGGTCGAGCCCGCGAGGGCCTCCGAGATACCCTTCGTGGCCTCCTTGCGCTGTTTGCGCTGTTGGCTCTTCGTGGTGGTACGAACGGCGGCGGACCCGACGATCTTCGACGGCGGTGGCGAGCTCGCACGAGAATTGGGGACAGAGGCCGACACAATCGACGCACTTTCGCTGATGACTTCGCTGGGTGGTGTGCCCGGGCGGGAGATGCGCGCGGCGGCGGAGGACGGGATACTGGCTAGGGACTGGCTAGCCTGAGCGAGGTTGGGGGGCACTTCCGCCTTGGGCGTCGAGACGAGCCTTAACGTCTTGGGCACTCCGCGGGAGGTGGTAGACGTAGAAGTACCCGCGTTCGAGGCGGGAGTGCCCGGCCCAGCGACAGTGGCGGATGCAGTTACCGGAGTGACAGCCGCAGAAGAGGATGCGGATGCTGAAGCCCCAGCGGAGAGCTTCTCGATGGGAGTCGTATCAGGCTGCTTCGTCTGGATAGTCTTAGTAGCGGCAGCGATATTGAGAACTCCCGTAGTAGGCCGCTTCTCCCGCGGCTTCTCCTGCTCGGGCTTTGCAGGGGCAACTATGCGTTCAGACTTGGAAGGAGTGGCCGTCCTCTCCGGCTTTGACGGCGGAGAGACTCGCTCAGGTTTGGGCGTGGATGCCTTCTCGGGCTTGGGAGTAGACACCCTCTCCGGCTTCGAGGGGGTACTTGCTAGCTCAGCCCGGCTCTTCCTGGGTGTTGCAGCGATCGACTTGGGCGTAGGTACAGGAATGGGAGCAGATATCGACGTGGGCCTGCTCGCGGCACTCGACTTCCGCGAGTCTAGAGCCGGGAAGTCCTCTTCCTGCAGAACGCCCTTCCCCTTGTCCTGCCTTGCCTGGGACGCAATGTCCTTGGACAACCCACTATCGACGGCCATGGCCCGGACGCTCTGCCTCGCATCTGTCTGAGGCACAGAGCTCTTTGGGTCTCCCTGGATCGGTCCGATGGGAGCTTGTATTCCCTGGCCGGGGGTGACTGACCGTTGCGAGCCGGGAGCTGCCGACATTCCTGCTAGGCCTGCTTGCGAGAAGAGAGGAGACATGCCCATCGGAGTACCCGGCGGGAATCCCAGACCGGGCGGCGCCGATGGTGTCCCAACCCTAAAACCTGGCGCAGGTATGCCCGGCGGCAGCCCAAACGGATGCAGAGGCTGCTGCGGCGTCCCCAGGCGGCCCTTACCCTGCTCGTCGTCCGCCACCAGGGCATCAACCGAGGTAGATGCCTCATCGAGCGAAGGTAGCTCGTCGTCTAAAAGATCAAAGTCAGCCAAGCCGTAAATCCTAACCCGCAATGACCAACGAAGCAGTGAAACAAGAAAGCACAAGTGCAATTATATACAGGCTGAAACGGAGGCGATCGCTTCGGCTGGCGGGCGGGATTCTGTTCCTGACCTGAATGCCAGAGGATACATGAATTTTCTTTTCGGCTCTAGGAGTCACAGGTTTCCCATCATCGTCGTCGGCAGAGGCCAGATGGTATGACGGGGTAAGGTAGGTAGGTTATCGAGACGAATAGAAGAATGAAGATATGAATGAGGACCGTAGTATATTGGACCCTTAACGCTGCTCCTGACCTAGGCCGGGAGTGCATGTCGTCTGCCAAGTTAACGTACATGGAGGTTCTCGGAAGACGATGATGGCTTGCCTGGCGTGGTTCCGAGCCGCTGAATGCAACCCCGTGAAAGCCGAAAACAGAGAAAGGTCGGTGTAGAATGGTGTTTTGTCCGTTGTTCCAGCCATCCCATCTCCGACCCGGCTCTGATAGATGTAAAAGAGGAAGTGAAAATGCCGACGCCCCAAATGCAATCCCCGGGTGACATCGAAGTCCCATGCTCGATGTGTGAATGGACTCGTGACGTGTTCTTCTTGCGCTCCACGACCCCAAAAAACCAGTGAATGAAGAAAAAAAAAAAGACGAATGAATCCCGCCCGCCGCTCTGGCTGTAGGCAAACACAAACTCCTCCGACGCCCTCATATATGTATATATATGAATCATGGAAGAAACGGGCTGAAAGACACTCAATATCCTATACACCAGCCCAGCGACCGCCCTTCCGTTTCATTGCACAACCCCAGAAAGACATAAAAAAAAATCTCGCTTTACCACCGGGTATAGCTCGAATTATACATCATGCTGGGGTTGTACCCACCTTGACTCTGACCCCCGAACAGTCCCTGGTTGACTCCGGCGTTGCTCTGCGACTGTTGCTGCATCCGCGCCTGCAGGATACTCGGGTCCGCAAGATCGACTAAGCCACTCCCCCCAAAGGAGGAAGTGTTAGCATGTCTGTGCTTCCTCCCCTTCTTCTTCTGCTTTGGACCATAGTCTTGGTATGCTCCGGGCGGGTTGCCGTAGAGCGACGCCAGGAGACCCGAAGCAGGAGCGGGGGTAGAGGAGGTTGGGTACTGGTTTGAAAAAGGAGAATTCATGTACTCACGCTTTGCTGCCTCATGAGCCTGCGCGCTCCCCGCGGCCGCCCTCCCGCGGATGATGCTCTGCAGGAGATCCGCATTACTGTCCTTGGGCGTCGCCCCGAACGGCGACCCGCCAAAGGACGGCCCCTGGCCAAACATGTTGGGCGGCGTACCCGTGGACTTTAGCCCAGGCGGAGGCCCAGGGACCGAAGTGGTGTAAAACTGACTCGCTTGCTGTGAGGGGAAGCTGCTCGGCATCATCGACTTCTGTTGCGCCATAATTCTAGGGTTGGTGGCAAGGTTGACCGATGTCGCGTTACCCGCGTTCTCGTTGGCGAAGCTGAACCGGGAGGTTTGGCGACTGTGCCCCGACTGTTGTTGTTGTTGAACGAGAGAAGAGAGTGATCCCGGCGTAGAGATGCCGGGTGGGAGGTGGTCGGTGAATGTACTTTGCGGCCTCATAAACATCTGCTGCTGCTGAGGAGTCATAGAGCGACTTCCAACCGAGCCTGGATTGCCGGGTGTCTGGGATAACGCGGGCCCGAAGATGCCATCGGTACTCGACCGCTGAATGGGGCCCTGAGCCCCGCTACGCCGCGGGTCAAAAGCAAACCCTTCTCTTCCAGGCTCCCTCTCCTCAGGCTCGCCGCCAAGAGCGAGACTGCCGCCAGCTTCCGGCTCGGCCTCCGAAGGTTCCCTGTTAGCCTCGACCGTCTCTTCCTGCTCTCCAGCTAGCCGGGCCTCCTCCTCTTCCCTCATCGCCCTCCGCTTCTCACCGCCTCGGACGTCGAACAAAGGGGGATACAATTCGACAGACTGCTGAATCTCCGGGGTAAGCTCGGGAAGTTTCCAGGCATGGAGCTTCTTGACGATGTTCTTGAGGACGTCTTCAGGGATACCCTTATCCTTCGGCGTCTTCGTTGTGGACGGGCCAGCAGCCTCCGGGGCCTTCGACGCTTTCCCGTCCTTCGAGCCAGAAGGCTTCGCATGTTCGGCAACGGGCGAATCGGAAACCGCTTGCTCGGTAGTAGCGGGCAACGAAGCGGATATCGCGGGGCTTGGCGCGGCGGCGCTAGTGGCGTGACTGCCTCGTCGGCTCCGCTGGGGGTTCCGCGCCCAGTTGGCTGACGAGGGGAGCGCCGACCCGTCGGCTGTATTATCTTCGGAACCTTCCTTATTCGCGGGAGCTTCCTTGCCCGCAGGACCATCCTTGCTTGCCGGGCGGGCGTGGGATTGGGCAGGCGTGGGCTGCGCGGCTTGCTGGGCAGGCGTTGGGGGTTGTTGGCGAGGAGCGCTGCGTGACGAGCTGGCCGAGGACACGGGCCGCTGTGTATGTATGCTGTTCATCGACGACAGGTCCTGCCTGGTATAGCTATCCTCCTCGTCTCCCCGCTCGTGGAGGAACATACATCCGCGGTTCGTGCACTGTTCGTGCTTCAGCCAGGCAGAGCAGTACTTAGTCGTACCCAACTGAGCCCTCAACACTCGGTCGCCGTTGACAGATCCGTTAACGGCGCGAATGCACCGCTCAGCTTCTTCAGGCTTCTCGAAGGTCACGTAGATACCTAGCGACGGGTTCTGGCCCTCGCCGCCTTTTCGGTTCGAGATCGAGATCTTCTGGATGTTTCCGTACTGACCGAAGAACTCGGGCTTTCGTAGCGTCTTCGTCAGCTCGTCTTCACGAACGGTCGGCGTAAGACCGGTCACGTAGACCAGGTTCTTCTGGACCACTCGGACCCCAACGAGGTTCTTGCGGTTCTCCTTCTCGGCCTCGCGCTTCTGCGCCTCCTTTTGGCGCTGCTCCTGGGCCCGCTTCCTCTGGTTCTTCGTGATGTTCGCGCGAAATTCGGCCTCCCTGAAAATTTATTAGTACGGGCATGGGCTGAGGGTGGGGCGGTCGGCGGCGGCCCGCGGGGGGGGGGGGGGGAGGGGATCGGCGGTGACCGGGGCGACGTACTCTTCAGGCGTCACGACCTTCCACTGTATCGTCTTTTCGTCGTATGGTCGTCGGCATGCGGGGCACAGGCCATTCATGTTCGACTTTATGTTGTTGAAGCAGAACTGGCAGACCTGTCGAGACGCGAGACAGATGTCAGCGGCCGAGGGACGGTGTATCGAGGGGTTCGAGATATGTGCGTACCTGGTACCCGCATGGACAGGGCCTGAAATTGCGGTCGGAGAGGTCGAGGTCCTCGATGCAGAGAGGACTGGGGACGCGTTAGCGATCGGAAGACTCAGGGCGCGGGTGGCGCGCTGGATAGAGGGGGCCCACGATGTTTGGGCTGGGGCAAACGGCGGGATGTCGAGACTTACCACACATCGTCATCATCGTCGATGTATATGTCCTGCGGCGACATGCTGGGCATTTGGAATGTGGGATATGTGGTGGAAATAAACGAGAAATTAAAAGAAAGGGCGGCGCGAGAAGTTGGGGTTCGAGGTGTGGTTGAAGGTCAGGCAGGGAGAGCGATATGGAAGCGGAATGATGAGGTTAAGGTTTTGGAGGAAGAGCTGCACCACGAGCGTCCAGCTGCCAGAGAACAGAGTCTGCAAGATCGGAAAGGCAGGCTAGGACCAAACGGGGATCAAGTGGGTCCTTCACGAGAGCGCTCCACGTGACGGGATATCATTAGTAAGGTACTCCTCATGTCACGTCAGAGACGCGAGTGAATAAGTACCTCCGTAACAGCCTGCACTCTAGCCAATGCGGTGCCGCAAATTGTAATGCGCATCCAATCCCTCAGCCAGACATCATCCATCCCTCCACCCCCAGAAATATTCGCGCCTCATAGCCGAGAGAGCTACAACCTACCTCGCCTCCCGCGACCAATTGGGCCCCACGCATCGACAACTCGCACCCCCCGAAAATGGCCAGCCGGGTTTGCAGAAGCAGAGGTCTGGCGTCGGCCTTGCAGCCGGCGAAGCCGTCGACCCAGGTCCACAATGGCCCGGCGATCCGGTGCCTCTCCGCGACGGCGCAGCAGCAGGTCATCTCCGTCCCGAGGGACGCCCCCAACCCCCGGCAAGCGCCCCGCCACTCCGTCGGCGCCCTCAAGGCCCCCATCGTCAACCCGGCCGACAAGTACGCCTCCAAGTCCGAGGCCATGCACCAATACGGGACCTGGGTGATGGGCTGCTTGCCCAAGTACGTCCAGCAGTTCTCGGTCTGGAAGGACGAGCTCACCATCCACATCTGCCCGTCCGGCGTCATACCGGTCTTCTCCTTCCTCAAGTGTATGGGCCCCCTCTGCTCCGAGCCTCCAACAGCTCGTTTCCGCCTTACCGAGGTGCCGAATGAGAAGCTAAACCTACCTTCCAACAGATAACACCGCCGCCGAGTTCACGCAGATCAGCACCATCACAGCCGCCGACTACCCCTCGCGCTCCCAGCGCTTTGAGATCGTCTACAACGCCCTCTCCGTCCGCCACAACTCGCGCATCCGCGTCAAGACGTACGCCGACGAGGCGACGCCCGTCCCCTCGCTCGTGCCCCTCTACCAGGGCGCCAACTGGTACGAGCGTGAGGTCTACGACCTTTTCGGTGTCTTCTTCGTCAACCACCCAGACCTCCGCCGCATCATGACCGACTACGGCTTCGAGGGCCACCCCCTCCGCAAGGACTTCCCCCTCACCGGGTACACCGAGATCCGCTACGACGAGGAGAAGAAGAGGATCGTCACCGAGCCCCTCGAGCTCACCCAGGCCTTCAGGAACTTCGAGGGCGGCTCCACCGCCTGGGAGCCCGTCGGCAGCGGCCTTGACAAGACCCCCGAGAGCTTCAAGCTGCCCACGCCCAAGCCAGAGCCCCCCAAGGAGGAGGAGCCCAAGAAATAGAGGCGCTTGTTTCCATAGGCCGGCTCTGGAAAGCTAAGGAAAGGATGAATGTACAAACTATCGTTAGACCTATTGCCTTATTTGCTTGACCACATGATCTGAACCCTCTTCCATTGCGCTTGTGTGATACTAGTTCATGACCTTGAGGCATTGGCTCGAGGGTGGCATCGTTAACTCTTTTCTACGCGTGCTCGATCTACGACGGCACACAGCCGCAGCCTGTCGCCTTTCCCGCGCTCCCGATGAAGTCGGCAGCCACTCCCAGAGATCAATGTAACAAAAACCTCAATTACGGTGGGCCCAATCTAACGAACTATCTAATGATATGCTTTTCACCCCTTCAATCGCTAAAAGTCACACCCGCTTCGCATCTCTCGCCCAAACGGGGCGGGCATGATACTCGACATGCCACCGCTTTCCTCCCCAAGCACCACCGCTCAGGCCAAGAGCTGCCGCTCCAGTCAGAACACCATCACCACATCGGGGTCCCCGGAAAACTGAGTTAGAAGATAAAACAAAACAGACAATGGAGTACCTTCCCGACGCCTGACCAAGCCCCGTGTTCCGTGAATGCAATTCCCACGTACTGTACTCTCCCCAACCTTCCATATTTCGTCCGCAGTATGAGTCGTAGACCGCGTAGAGGCACGAGATCCGTGAAAAGAAAGAAACAAGATAAGGTCTCTGCAACTTTAAAGATGCAGAGCATATGCATCACAACACGCCCGCCGTTGGTACGGATTAGCTCCCTGGCAATACACCCACCTGTGAGGCTAGCGCCTTACGATAGGTGGAATGCTCCCTGACCTTCACTCATTGCGATGAACAGCTGCTTCTTCAGGTTCTCAACGCTGGTATAATCGGGCAGCTTGAGGTAGTTGACGCAAGTCATCACGCTCGGGAGATAGTCATCTGATGTGTACGGATGCTCGCTTGGTTTGCAGACGACAGTGAACATGGGCGTCAATGATTTGAACCCTATGATTTCGGGTTAGAGGACGACGAGAAAGGTAAACTGGGTCGAGCATATTAAACATACCTCCAATCGGTAGCTTGGGGCTTCCGGTGATGAATTGAAGGAAATCACGACGTTGGTTGATCGTCATTTCGCTCATGGTCTGCAGTAAGTTCCTGACAGACCGACTGTCCATGTTGTATCCGTGGTCCGCCTTGATAGAATCCATAAGCGCTGCAGCAGATGCTAATTAGTAAAGGTTTCAAGACCTTCAAGGATGATAGTAATCAACGGATCACTTACTCTCAAGAGACCAGTCCTCGTCAACCTTGCCGAACAGTGATACCAGCTCGTCTGGAGTGAAGGCGCTCAGGGCCGAGTATGGGAAAACGCGAGTGAAGCCCGTCCGGAAGGCATCGACCTGCCGACGTACTCCGCTTCCCAGAGTCATATCGATCACCCGGTCCAGATAATCCTCGACATTCGAGATGGTGACACGGACCTGGGAGCCACCAGGGACCAACTCGATCTCCGGGTACCCGGGCAGGGTAAAGTCGAGACATAGGTCGTCCAACTTGGTGCCATCAATGACGATGTTCTCGGTCGCAGCAACCTTGTCCGCGGGAGTCCGGTTCGGGTCTTCATCAATTTCCTTCTTTGCTGTGGCGAACTTCTTGATGGTCATCAGGGAGCGGGCGAGGCCCGGGTCCACGGCTTTCACGGCTCCGAGAGACGGCTTGATCCCGACAGGTGACGACTCTTCGCCAATCCGGAAGAGGATGGGGTTGAAGTTGATATCGATGATGCGCGAGTCGAGCATCGACCGGGCGACGAACTTTCCGAGAGTTGCGAACAGGTGCAGGACACGTTCCCCATTGGCGGAAGACGCCTCCTCGTCGCTGATGGGCCGAGGAAAGAGACCGGTGTTGCCATTGATGTACTCGCTAGAGTCGTTGGAGTCGACCTCACGCCAAAGCTTGAGCTTCTTCTTCGCAAACTCCTTGCTGATGGTCGAATAGAACTCGAGAGTCGGGCCCAGTCCCGTGCCGACCTCCTCAAAGTACTCAACCTCAAGGACGCTCTGGCTTGCTCCGTAAAGTTCCATGACCTTAAGGGCCGACTCGAAAATCTTGGAACGCCCGATTCGGACCTTCTGTCGCTGAAGACGGCCAAGGAAGGGCCGCTCATCCCGCCGGTCACGACGGGTATCCTCCGACTGTGCATTCTGCCAGCGCGTCATAGATCGAGCATATCCAAACGAGGTAGACTGCAGGAACAGATGGCGAGTCTCGAATGGGAAGAGGAACGGGTACAACCGCGCCAGGTCCTCGGACCAGCTGGGAAGACAATTGCTGGCCACGATGAGAGGCTCTTCGAGCTGCCGGTTCAGCTTGGCTGTAAGCTTCGTGTTCACAAACTGTGAAAGAGGCTCTGAAGAGATATGGAGGTTCTCCCCGTCTTCGATGAGTATGTCTTCCAAGTTCGCGTTCAGGTCATGAAGGATCCTGAGTAGGCGGAGAATCGACGCTGTGGTGGGGTGCTTCGCAAGCGACGCGGGGACCCCGTCCACGGTGGGTTCAGTATTAGCGTCCGTCGATGAACTAAAGGAAGACGACGTCTCCTGGGGAGGCGGTCCCGGAACGCGCCTGAACTTGATCGAGTGTACTTGAGACCAGATGCTCCTACTCGTGTGGTCGTCAGAGGTCATAAGCTGATGTATAGCCCTGTAGATGGTAGTGTCATTTCCAATCGGCTTTCCGTCAACGCTGAACTCGACGTGCCAATCATTAGGCGTAGACTGGATTGCCGCCGCATACGAAAGCGGGGGGCGAGATGACGACGGGGTTGGCGTTGCCTGTGCATTGGCCGATGGTGGGCTCGCGCGTCCAAGCGGAGGCCGGCCCGCGGCGACGCCACCAGGCGTGTGGACTCGTGAGCCATCCTCGTTTCTGGCAGTCACTTTCCCACCAGCGACCTCCAGGTTGACTGCGGAAGGATCACTGGAAGGTTCCTCGCCCATATCATCATCAAGCTCACCGGCCAGGGCGTCAAAGGCACCAGCTACTCCGGTGTCCTCGTCGTCATCGGTCAGTGGCTTTTCGTCCGCGCACTCGAGAGCATCATGTAGGTCGTCATTGTCGTCCGGAGGCGGTAGAGGGGGGGCAGGCGACTCGGCCGTGTTGTCCTGGCGGCAGGAGGAGCGACGTAGAGCCCTCTTTTCACGGGACGATGTGGACGGAGTAGCTGGTGCATCGGACTGTGCCGTAGACCGCGATGACTTCGACTTACGCGAGGGTCTCGCACTCGACGACGGAGTGGCTGGCGGCGGGGCGCCGGAGCCAGCACCGGAGCCAGAGGCGGAACGATCAACCAGGCTTCCAGAGGATGACGACCCGGCGAAAGGAGGAAGAGACCTCGCTCCAGCCATTGCCGCAAGCGCCTTTGAGATGCCATCGCGCCTAGCACTCCTGGCCCTCTCAGAAAGGGAGATGCGGGGACGAAGATAATCGTCCAAGGACTGGAAGGTGGCAATGGCCTGGATCGAAACAACGATGTTGCGGTAGGGGCGAGGGATCTCCGTATCCTCATCGGCCATAAGACGAAGTCGGATCTGCTTGCCCAGCATGGAAACAGCGCTGCTCCGGTTGCTTTCCATCGAGCTATTATGAACGGTTATAACCTCGAAGTGCTCCGACCTACTGAGCAGATCTTGGAGTTTATGAATCATAACGCTGAAGGGCGTAGCAGGAGTGTGATTCCCCATGAAGACTCGAAGGAAGGACGCCTGGGCGGCCCGGGCCAGGACCTTGTCGGGGTTTCCAAAGACATCCACGAGGACACGCACAAGCCCCGAGGCTAGCAGCTCAGCACTAGTGACGTTTTCCAGGACGTTGGCTTCGAAGTAAGAGGCAAGCTTCTTGAACAGCTCGACTCCGAGCTCAGAACCGTAACTCCCAGATGTGGGCTGCAGGTAGAACTTCTCAAGGTCTGACGCAAGGTCAGAGAGAGCGTCGAGGATCTTGGTCGCCTTCTTCTTCATGAGCTTGCCTTGCTTCTCAGTTTCATGCGTCTCCAGGAACTTCTTCGCCATTTTTCGGATGGTGGAGCGGGGTGACTTGAGCTCCGACAGGATATGCGAGGCATCGTCGATGGACATGGTCGATCCCCTAGAACTAACAGGGGATCCGTCGTCGTCGTGGCGAGTAAAGGCACCACCTCCATCCCCGTCGTCATCCTCATCTTCGTTTTCTTCATCAGAGGTTTCCCGTTCTTCTTCCTCTGCTTCACCGTCCTCGGATGGCTCACTTTCAGACTTGTTGCCAGAGCCCGCCGGACCTGGAGATTCGGCCTTGTTCTCCTCGTCACCTCCAGCCTCAGGAGAGGAAGCCGGCGTGTCCTCCTCAGCGGCCAGTTTCGCAATCTCGGCCATGACGCCCTCGCGATACAACTGATACCTGTAGATCTCGTCAAGGCGACTAACGAGCAGCTCCGTGGCCTGGAGCCCGAGCATGACAAGGGATGGATGGTCTTGCTGGGACAGGATAGCGGCCAAGAACGAAGCATACGGAACAGACTTCAATGCTTCCACCAATATGTCCACATCGAGGTTGGAGAGCATCTTCAGTTGGGCCGTCAAAACCTTCTGCCTGACGCTGAGGTTGACAGTGCTGGAGAAGGCGTCGGTGAGGGTGGGGAACAGGATCAGAGCGAACCTCCTAACCTCGTCCTTACATTCGTCGAGCATCTCAACTCTCTTATCGTTGGAAGACTTTCGACTCTTTCCCGATCCCATAGAAGAGGCAGACGGCATTGTGTCGGGAAACACGCTTGCGTCAACGAGGTGTCCATTTGTGGGATCGAGGGTTCGAGAGAAGTTCGGGAGAAGCTCGCAAATGACATTGAGTGTCTCGATGATTTGCTCTCGGGGCCGGTGGATCAACGCCTGCATGATGACTACGCTGTCAAGCTTCGACGCGACATCCTCGGTGTCACTAGGAGGCGAAACCCCGGTGAGGATCTGGTACAGCGTCTCGACGACACTGAGCCTAAACAGGTCCGCCGAAAGTCGAGGACTCGCACGCGCAGTGAAGGCCAAGACTCGCAGGAACTGCGTGTGTATGTTGGGCCCAATTAAGTTGGTGGTTCCAGGAACAAGGAGCCTCAGGACAGCCCGGAGGAGGTCGACATCTACCAGTTGCTCGAGCTTCGACGGGTGGTACTTGAAGCTCTCCACGATTCCAGAGACGCAGAGCGATGCCTGCTCAACCACCCTCTGATCATTACTGCCAAGCACGTCCTGCAGCTTCGGCATGACATCTCGCACCACAGAGAAGGAGTCCTCGGGGATATTCCGGCAACAGTTGGCAGCCGTCGTGACGGCAGTCCTCTGTGTACTCGTGGCGAAGAAGTCGAGGTAGGAAAGGCAGGCGGTCAACCCTCCCTCACGCACGATGGCGCTAGGGTACTCTGTAGAGATCTTCTCCAGGGTACTCAACGACTGCTCGGCAACGTCGATGAAGGAAATCTCCAAGAGTTTGCTGCATAGCACGGGCACCGCGCCGCCATAAACGACATTGGCAACGCTAGCCGGCAGCGCCTCCATAAGGTTTGCCAGACATCGGCAGGCGAGAAGCATAACTTCCGGGCTGTTTGGCGACTGCATCAAGGACACAAGCTCCTTAACAAACGAGTCCGGCGAGAAGTGGCCCGACAAGTTATCTTCGTTGGAAACCAAGAGGATCTCGGATAGCTCCTGGAGAGCAGCCTGCTGGATGAATTCGTCCTTCTGGCGTAGACTGTTGTAAATGTCTCGCAGTCTGGGAGAAATGCCCGAGATCATGCCAGTGAGAGCCCTAAGCGTACTAGACAAGCCGGATGGTGGTCCTCCGAACGCCCCGAACGGACTGTCGTCTTCGCCGTCGTCATAACGGTGCGCGTCATCCTCGTCCATTTCGTCGCTATCGTCGGCCCCAGGGCGGTCCTCCCCGAAAGGCGCTGGGGGCGGGGGAGGCGGAGGCGGCGGCCCAGCCGTACTAGGTGAGTCGTCTGTTCCCGTCATGGCCGTATCTTGATCAGTCGGATTGGCCCCGCTTCTCCTTGAACGGCGGGAGGAGTTTGAAAGACCCGCTGCTGGCAATGAATCTATACGCATGAGTCAGTACAGTTCAACGGCGACATATGCCCAGAACCACGAGTCGCAACACGGCTGCGTGGATTCGAAATAGGAAAGAGCGCACCTTGACTCGCGTTGGCGGTCTTCTTGCTACGACTTGATTTGCGGCTCGAAGATGGTGATGGGGTCGCCACTCCGCTCGCACCGTAGGCGCCGTTCGAGTCTCTACACCGAGGGGACAGAGCATTAGTAATTAGCCTTATGACAGAGAAAGAATAGAAAACGCGGCCTGCAGAAACATACTCTTGGCCTGACATGGCAGCACCTTTCCCTTTCCGTGCCTGTGACTTGGCCGGCGGGGATGTGTGGGTATTCGGGGTAGTGTTCGAATCTGGACCCCTTTGCCGCTTAGAACGGCGGGCCGAGGATGGCTGTAGAGTCGTGTCGGTAGAGGGCGTGGTGTCCGCCTTGTGGGGTGACTTTCGCTTCCGCGAGGTTGTCGGCGTAGACTGGAGGTTGGGAGTTGGGCCTGTGTCACCAGGTGGTGCAGCCGGTGTCTCGGCAGCGGCGACGTCGGGAGCCGGAGCCGATGGCTGGGCAGCAGCTTGGCTTGCTGCTAAACGAGCGGCCGACCTCGTAAGTCTGGGTGGCATGGAGTCAGCTTAGGGGGGTGTCCAGCAGGGTGACGATGTGTCGTGAGGAGTGGGCGGTTTGTAGGAGCGGATATTTGAATCGGATCCGTGTCTCGACGAAAGATACGGCCTAGGCACCAGAGACGGAAGGCAGAATATCGGCCCCGCTCGCGGAGATACCGTGACCAACTCTCGGCCGAGGAAGGCGGGGATGGGTAAAGTATCAAGGAAGAGGTTGGCGGAGGATGGAGAAGGCAGAAGCGACGCTGACGGGGAATTTTGGTAAAGGCTTGAGGAAAGTGGGAGGATGGCATGTGCGTGGTGTATCTGTAGTGTATGGTGTGGTGGGGGACCGCCTAGATCAGCCCAGTAGGCGCCCGGCCCGATAGTGCGTGTAGCACCCCCCAATGAAGTTTGAGGCGTGGATCTCGCAGGTCTGGACCTCCTAAGCTGTCTATGACAAGGCAAATTGTGACAATCAAGAAGGCAGGAACCAGGAACGGGTAGAAGGAGAAGGGGCAGCGCCTTGCGGAATGTGAGTAAGGAACGCCTCGAGAACTGGCTGGAAGTGGCCTGAAGTGACGAGGAGGATGAATAAGGCTCCGCGAATACTGGTGACGTGCCTGACTTGGGTACAGCATGGAAGTGTAGGGAAAGAACGACTGTCACTACAACTCCCAAACCTTATAAAAGGTGCTGACATTGTCCAACTTTTGGGGGAGGGGGGGTTGTCGAATGGTTCGGGCCATGGGCAGCGTATATCAATGAAACGGGGCTAATTACCTCTGCGGAGACGGCGCTGCGCTCTGTGCAGGGGCAGCGGCAAGACTATCTTGTTGGCTATCTATGAACGATGCCGGTGGGAACGGTGTTGTGGGAAACGTAGACGTCTGCTGTTGCTGCGATGGGGGTGGGTTTCGACCGGGCGGGCGTGGATCGCTATCGACAACGACCGGAGTTCGTTCTGCCATGGATTACGCCATGGGGCAGACAGGCCGTGGCCTTGGGTGGAGAGAGTCGCGTGAGGTCGTGTCGGGCGGGACTCAGGACTCGGTCTCAAGATTCTACTGCGCAGACGATGGGAAGCGGTCGGAAAGGACAGTCGGTGCGGTGGTGGTCGAGGTCTCGACGGATCGGGTTGCGACGGGGAGGGGCAGGAGCGAGGTTTCGTAGAGGTCGGAAGATCAGTCGCCCGTCAATACCGGGTTACAAATACCGCCAGCTCCTTGCACAGGGTGGAACAGGAGCGGGCAAGTGTGGGAACAGGCGCTACCGTCCGTTGGGCTAACCGTGTCGATGCGTGGCTGAACGGCTAAGAACAGGTGGTTGGCGATTCCTAGGCTGAGTTTCGATCAGCTAAGGGAGGCATAGGGCGGCAACTCTTCCGATGGCCGTGTTAGGTGCTCGGAAGCTTAAAGCCTTCGCCGACCTGTTGAGATCAACCCAACCACCGTATCGCAGCTGAGGCCCGATAACGCCAGCGCCACAGCCAGGGCATTGGCCCGCAGTGGACCTTGGAGTTCCACTCCAGGTACCGTTAGTGGGACACCGTGTTGGAAGCTAGGCGCACGTGATAAACGCTAACGGCATTCGGAGTCCGTATGTAAGGGGCTGATAGTGGGGCTAGTTTCCAAGGCGCCGTTTCCAAACGGAGGTCAGCTGAAGACACTCCAGACGGTAATCGTGTATACCACTCATCCCCCACTTCGGCCTCGTATTCGTCCTCACGACACACTTGAAGTGAGTTGACATCTCTCACGAGTTCACGGGAAGTGTTCCAATGTCATTTAGTCAATATACGCCCTGGATATCGAAAGATGACCTGCTTGAAGGCCTTGTTTATCAAAGTCTCGATGCTAGTAGACGCAAGTCCATCACGCTAATAGCCCTATTTCAGAGTCTCCTTCCCGCCCTCATACTCGCTCAAGTCATACTCGCCAGGGTACCTCTCCAGAATCCCCTTCAGCTCCCTCATCTGCCTCTGCAACTCGGGCGTCATCTCCTCGTACACATCCTCAAACATGGTCTTGACTGGAGGCTTCTTCTGCGTCTCGGCCTCCTTGAACGCCTTCAGCACCTCACCCCTCAGCCTCGCCCTCGCCTCCTTCTCCTTCTCCTCCCCCCAGATTCCCTCGTTGTCCATCCACTTCCGCAGCCGGATGATGGGGTTGTCCCGCCGCTTCCAGTCCTCCACCTCCACGCGCGCCCTGTACGCGAACGAGTCGTCCGACGTGCTGTGGTGGCTCACGCGGTAGGTCAAGGCCTCGATGAGGACGGGCTTGCCGCCATCTTCGAGCGCCATCTCGCGGGCGCGTTTCGTGGCCTCACGGACCGCCCAAATGTCGTTGCCATCTACGCGGATGGTATCGATACCGTAGCCGACGCCACGGCTGGCGATGCCATCGCCACGGTACTGTTCTAGAGTTGGCGTTGAGATGGCGTAGCCGTTGTTTCTGCAGATAAAGACGGCGGGGCAGGATCTCGTTGCCGCCATGTTTAGAGCCGCATGGAAGTCGCCCTCGCTGGCGGCGCCCTCGCCGAAGTAGGCGACTACGACACGAGGTGGTAGCGACGGGTCATTCTGCCTTTGCATCTTCAAGGCGTAGGCCGCCCCCGAAGCTTGGGGTAGTTGCGTTGCGAGTGGAGACGAAATCGCGTGCTGCGATGGTTAGCACCTAGTGCGGGTCCTTCGGAGTCTGTGGACTTACGATATTCAACTCCTTGCTGCCGTAGTGGACCGGCATATTCCGTCCCCTTCCGGGATCATTGATGTTCGCGAACAGCTGGTCCATAAAGTCCTTCGCCGTGTACCCCCGGTATTTAAAGACGCCCTGCTCCCGGTACTGGCAGTAAATCACGTCCTCCATCGTCAACGCCGATGCCGACCCAACGGAGACCGCCTCCTCGCCCGCCGACACCATGTAGAAGCTAATGCGGCCCTGGCGCTGCGCATCGAACATGATCAGGTCCATCAGAGACACGAACAACATGTCCTCGTACATTTTGACAATCTCCTTCTCGGAGAGGTCCGGCTTGAACGACTTGTCGACGACGACGCCGTGCTGGTCCACGACCCGGTACGTAGGCATGGGCGAGTGGTCGGCGGGAGTGTCGAACTTGAGGTCTGTCGCGAAGGCGCTTTTCATCGCGCCGGGGAAGGAGACATAGTCGGAGTCTGGGCGCTGCGAGATGCTGCTGGCTGCTCGGATTGCGGTGGTGGTGGACGCCGGGGTGGAGACGGCGAACGGCCGGCTCAGCTTCGAGAGCGCCGTGCGCCGAAGGATGCGAACGCTCATTATCTGGAAAGATAACGCACAGATGACCTTGTGGACTTCTGGGTATTGCAGATATCAAGAGATAGCACCCGACGGCATTGGGTTTAAAGCACAATAAAGCGAGGGGTGTCGGGGAGGTAAACGCCAGTGTTTCGTTGCACAGGTGCGGGTGCCGGGGCCGACGTCATGAAAGCCGACGCAACCCGAAGACCTTGGGAAGCCGACGATGGATTTGTGCCGAGATGCACTACAGGCGACGGCGACGGAACCAGCTCACATACAAGAAATCCGGGGCCGGGAGTTTGATCAAACCATTTGTTCTTACGGGATATGGAGTGATAACATCATTTTCCATCCAAAAGAGGTGTTCGGACAAAGGCCACTCTTCCAATGGCTGGGGCGGGCGGGCGCGCACAGCGGGGAAATGGACCCCCCAGTCCTCCACCCCGCCTCCATTTTTCTGGGGAAGGTCCGACAACCACTCTCGCGGAAGGCGCGACCGATGGCCACACCGCGACTGCCAAAACCATGGCAACAATCAACAAGATGTATTCATATGATTTCGCTGCCCTTAAGGCACGTAAGAATTGAAACCACACAAGCTGCCTCTTGACCACCCACCAAACTAAACCGCGCACACGACACATACCAAAGGTAGAAGCCCATGTCCATCTCCAACTACTCCAGCGCGCTCGCCGAAATGGGTCCCCGCATCGGGATAGCCATAATAATCGTCGTGGTACTCGGCATCGTCGCCGTCCTCCTCCATCTCGCGCGCTCCGCCGTCGTCAACTTCGTCACAGCGCTCCTCGTCCGCCGGAGGGCGGTGCGGGGGTCCGACGGATCCACCGAGGGAGCGGATGGCAGCGGAGACGGCGACGGCAGGAAGCGCCCGGCCGTTTAAACGGCCCTGGTTAAGCCGAGGGGGGCTCTCGTCGGCGCGTGCTGGTGCAAGGGTGCATCGCGCTACACACACTACCACCAGTACCCCTGCTCGTGCTGTGGAGAAGCCGAGCCACAGTGTGGAGACCGCCTGCAGGATACCAGCCACACGTCCAGAAAACCTCGGGCTCGGAACCCCAGGGATCAGCTAACATCGCAACTTCAGCTCCTCCAGGATACCCCCCGACCATGGCCTCCCGACCCTCACTACGCGCGCTGCGGCGCGCAGCCTCGCCCATATGGAATACACCCAGGACCCGCACCTTCTGCGCGTCTGCGCGCCAGCTTAAGCCCTCAGCGCAACAGGAGGCGGAACGCAAGACGCATTTTGGCTTCGAGACCATAAACGAGTCCGAGAAGGCCGAGCGCGTGGCCGGCGTCTTCCACAGCGTCGCCGAGTCCTACGATAACATGAACGACCTCATGTCCTTTGGCTGGCACCGCATCTGGAAGTACGTTCTCGCCCCACGTTCTTCTTCCTCACGGGTCGGGTAGACACAGGAATAACAAGGATCTCCAGGGACCAATTCGTCTCTTCCCTCTCCCCAGGCCTCATCCCCTCCGACCCCACGTCCAACCTCCGCATCCTCGACATCGCCGGCGGCACCGGCGACATTGCCTTCCGCCTTCTCCGCCAGGCCATCGACGTCCACGCGCACCCCTCCGTCCACCTCACAATCTCGGACATCAACCCCTCTATGCTCGCTGTCGGCCGCTCCCGCTCCGAGGCCCTCCCGGCCTCCCACCAGGCCTCGCTCTCCTTTCTCGAGGCCGACGCTACCGCCCTCCCCGAGTCCCTCCCCGACAACTCGGTAGATCTCTACACCGTCGCCTTTGGCATCCGGAACTTCACCGACATACCCGCCGCCCTCCGCGAGGCGCGCCGCGTCCTGAAGCCTGGCGGCGTCTTTGCCTGCCTCGAGTTCAGCGCCGTGGAGAACCCAGTCTTCAACGCGATCTACAAGCAGTGGTCCTTCGGCGGGATCCCTCTCATTGGACAGATTGTCGCAGGCGATAGGGACTCGTACCAGTACCTCGTCGAGAGCATCGAGCGGTTCCCGAACCAGGAGCGCTTCAGGGACATGATTGTCGAGGCGGGCTTCGCCGTCTCGGGGGATGGGTACGAGAACCTTACGGGGGGTGTTGCGGCTGTGCATAAGGGTATCAAGCCGCTATGAGGAGGCTGTGAAATGTATTACTAGTCTGTTTCTTGAAGTGTTCTTTGTACGATGAGGTCTAGGGCGCTCCATTGCTAGAGGTGCTAATAGACGGCTTGTGAGGGTCACTCTTGTTCCTGAGCCCCCCTCGTGGCTGCTTCTGGGCGTCCGTGTATCCCGCCCGGTATATTCGCTCGTCCTAGAGTCAAACCACAAAACATGTAAGGTGGGTAAGATGTGCCCCCGCCCGTCATTCACGCGAGACGTCGCCAGTACATGACATCTCCCGTTGGCTGTGGACAGCAGCCCAAAACACACAGCACGAGATGAGTAAGACTGCCACGGAAAGCGCAAAGGGCGAACGGGAAGGCCAAACAAGCACCGCGTTGCCTCCACCAAGAGTATATGTAGACCAACACAGTCCTCTACAGCATCAAGACTCCAGACAAAAGCGGTCTTGTTCCAGGATACACCGGGTCCAGGAGCTTACACGACACCCAAACGCACGCACTGACGCAAAGGGAAAACATGGTATCTTCGCATTCACCCCCCAGATAATCCACTTTTCTAAGCTGAAAACATTGTCTCATACCGTCCCAACCGTCGAAACCGACCCGTCTCCCTCCTCCCCCAAAGCTCCCTACAGATAAAAAGACAGAAGCCCTTCACAATACCCCGCGCGGCAGACAACGTAGCCAAACGGCTAGACGGAAATACCTAACAACTCGCCGCAAAGTCAGCCCTGCAACGACCTAGGGTATCCCTCACTACGAGTCCCCAGCGGGCGCCGAAGCCGACGGAGCAGGCGAGGCCGCTCCACCATCCTTCAGACCCCTACCGCGGCCGCGCCCACGATCCCCACGGCCGCCCCTCCCGCCCCTTCCGCCGCGGCGGCCGCCCTCGGAGTCGCTAGCCCCGCCGCCGCCCGCGCTACGGTATCCGCTGCCAGTGTTGGCCGCACCGCCGCGCCCGCTGCTGCCCCAGTTGCCGGCGCCGCCGCCGCGGTTGAAGCTCTTGGACTCGCGCGGCTGGAAGATGGTGACCAGGGGCCTCGAACGATCCTCGCGGGTCCTAGTCTTGAACTCGTCGGGAAGCCTGGACATGGCGCCGTCGCGATCCTCGACGGTCTTGAACTGGGCAACCTTGTTCTGGCCTCCCCACTTCTCGATCTTGAGGATCTTGGCCTTGTCGTCGTCGGTGAAGAGGTCCCTCGCCTGCTCGTCCGTCGTCACGTTCATGATGAAGAGCCCAATGATATCCTGGGCAGCGGTCTTGGGCGCGGGCGAAGCAGACGTTTCAGGCGCATGAGAGGAAGATCCGTTCGCCGCAGGCGCAGCCTTCTCGGGCTCCTTGGCAGCGGCAGCGGGGGCAGCCGGCTGAGGAGTAGCGGACTTGGCCTGCGCAGCGGGAGGCGCGGGCGAGGTGCCTCTGGGCTTAGCGGGTTGCGCAGGAGGGGCCTGCTTGTTAGCAGCAGGCTGCACCGGCTGGCTCGGCTGGGGGTTGGGAGAAGGCCCAGCAGGGGACGCGGCAGCGGGCTGAGTAGGAACCGGCGCGGGCTGCTGCTTGGCGCCGCGGTGAGAGAAGTTGAACCCCTGGGCCCGCATCTCAGTACCGATCCGCCCATCCTGAATCTCCAGGACGAGCCAGCCAAGGGCAGCATCCGCGAGGTTGAAGTTCCACATGTTCTTGAACGCGCTCTCGTCGACCTGGCCGAGCGCCGTCTGGCCGGCAGCAGGGCCACCGAACGGATTTCCGCCAGCCGCAGTCGTGGGCATCTTCTCTACGATCTGGAGCGCGTTCTTCAAGAGGTTCTGCTGGCCCTCGCTCTGCTGGATCGCGGGCTCGACCTCGGCCTTGACCGTCTCCCACACGTCGTTGAAGGATGCCTTGGACGCCGCCAGCTTTCCGCGGTAGTGGTCGAGGGTGGGGTTCACGCTGAACTCGTTGTAGGAGCTGCCATACCGGAAGTGGAGACCGGCCGAGATGGAGAAGTCGGCCTTGAGGGTCACCGACAGCTGGTTCAGGATGCCCTCGCGGGCAGGCGAGGCGTGGGTGACGAAGATGCGCGTCTCGGTAGGGTCGTAAACTCGATTGGCGGTATCAATAAGCTCACCCATCTGGAGCAGCGTCGTCCACATGGTGCCCTGGCCTCCGGCAATAGTAGTCCTACCCTCGCCGTTGTCGAATAGCTTGTGCATGACGACAGCACCACCCAGACCCAGAAGCCTCAGCTTAACACCACCGAGCTCGAGGAGCATAGACCGAGCCTCGTCGATGATGTGGAGGTTGGTTACTTTATACTCTCCGGACCGGAACTTTTCCAGCACTCGGACATCCTCGCAGGCTCCCCAGACGGTGTATACGGGCACCTCGAGCTTCAATTCGCCGCTGAGGAGAAGGGGTAGCTCGGACAGCGGGAGTTCGTTGGAGTTGAATCGGTTCTTGACGGGGCTGGGACCGCCTGCGATGCTCTTCTTGACGGGCTCGGAGATCAGCGGCGAGTACTGAGCGACATGCTTGAGGGTCCTAGGTACCACCTCCAGTTAGTATCGTGCCTCTTCGCGTAGGCGTTTATGTGCAAGATATGGGAGGAATAGATGCAGAGAACGTGAGTCGATATACGTACTTTTCCGCGATCCTTTCCAGCGACGTGTCATCGTAGAAGCCAAAGTCACCGGTATGGATGATGTGGTCGGCACGAGCCTGCTTCGCGAGTTCGTTGAGGGACCGAAGGTTGCCTGCGCGATTCCAAGTCAGCTCCAGAATGCGGAGCGGTTAGGTGGCACGAACGGAGCAATATCGTAGCATACCTCGAACGTCCGCTATGCAGAGCACCCTCATAGGGCCGGTCTGAATAACCCTTCCCTGGTTGGGGAGGAGGGGCGCAGCGCCGGGGGGAAGGTTCGTGGCTCCGTTGGGCAGGTAGCCCGGGTTGTTGTTGAAGTGTCGTGGCTAGGAGAGGCGACGTTAGCATCAAGACGCGTGGATATCGTCAGATCAGTGGTGCGGGTGCAATCCGCGCGGGGCCCGCGAGACGAGTGCAACACAGAAGCAGTTCGATGCCGGAAAGACCTGCATCCGTGAAGCGCGAGAGGATTGACGGATCGGATGGAGTTCCAGGGCGTAAAAATCAGGCCAGCGCACCGGGGCAGGGGACCAAGCGGCAATCACTTACAGCTGCCATCCTCAGGGAAATGTGGAAGCCTTGCGAAAGGGAGGCTGGGAGATAGATCGAGAAGTTCGGTGGCGGGTGTTGACGGCGTGGAAACGGTTAAAAAGCACCAGGGCCCAAGCTGGACGTGGCACGCTGAGGCAAGGGACAAGCTCTCAGGCGCTTTTCGAACCGGTCAACGTTGGCTAGCCTAGCTCGGCGGGTGGGCGGGGGGGTATCTAAAAGGGGGGTTGCGCGAAGAAGGATACGGCTCGAGGGCGATTAGGATGGCAAATAAAGATTAGGATCCTGAGGCACAGGGGGCAGAGAGAGAGAGAGAGAGAGAGAGAGAGGGAGAAATGGAAAGGAGGATTTCAGCGCGAGGCTGGTTTGGGTCGATGGGGGATTGTGGTTTGTTGCCGTCACGGTCGCGGGAATCGCTCCTGGCCTTGATGGGAACGGGGGGGACAAAAAATTCCTGGGCTTTCCTTCCCGCTGGGGTCAGCGCGGTTGGGTACGTACAGCTGGGGCGAGCGCCAAAGTGGACCGGCCGGGCGCGTCTTCAGCGGGCGATCTTGATGGGCCAGCCGCCTGTCAGACCGTGAACCTGTACTGCCCGCTCCACTTCACTTTTTGGCGGCAGATTGTCGGCTGAATGTTCCAAAGGTCAATCAAGGCCATCTCAAAAGCCTGAATCCTGTCCGGGCATTCCCAACTTCCCTCGCGAGAAATAAACACACAGTAACCCAAGGGTCCTTTTCATGTCTAGGAGAAGGTGTCGGTTCCCGTGCTTTGATGACAGCTTCACCGTCACGGCCTAGTGGCATCGTTCTAACCAACCCTGAGACCCTGCTAAACCACGGCATCTTCCGCGGCAGATATAGTGGGTGTATCCTGACATCATCAATCCCGCTAGCACAGTCCACAGACGTATTACACCCCCCATTATACGAACTGGTTAGATCACTAGCGGTTTCCACCCACAAAGGGTCCCGTCACTACATGAACCCCTGATTGCCCGTCTGCCAGATTATAGTGCAGGGGGAAGATGTACCAAAAAAAAGTAGATTGAGACAAGGAACCAAAGCAAAGAAAGGGAGGGGAGGTCCAGCATCTCGACTCGCTTCCCCCACCCCTCCCCCCCACCTCCTTTCCTCCAACGCCGCCTAATGCATGTAGATATTGAGCGTCAAGACATTCGAGACGATATATACAAGGAACTTTCAGCCTCCCACCGCTCCCCCCGGCCCCCCCCCCCCGCCCTCTCCATCCTATTCTCATTTGCTTCCCCTCCTTCGTCCTCAGACGGCTCTCCTCCCCCACCTTCACTACTCGAGTTTATGCCCCTGGCAAAGCATCACCCCAAAGCATCACCCCAAAGCTAGAGCTAGGAAGATGGCGGGAGATCTCAGCAGATGTACCCGGACTCAACCCCACTCACCACATGTCCTCTCGCCGCCCATCCCCCCCCACACGCTGCTGCTGCTGCTCGTACTGGTAATACCCCTTGTCGTCCCCGTACCCATCATACCCATTTCCGTGGTCCTCAAGATGCTCCCCCCGGTCGTCGTACTCGTAGATGTGCGTGTCGTCCATGTAATCCACGCTCTCGTCCGCGGCGTGCGCCTCACCGTACTGCGCCTGGTTGCCATCCTATTTCCCCGTCAGTAAACAAGTCTCTAGCGAAACCACGAGGTAAGAGGGGAAAAGGGGGGTAGGGAGAGGCCTGCAACTTACCCGGTGGTAGTCAAACGTGTACCGGTCGATCCCATCCCCACCCTCCTGCTGCTGCATCTGCTGCTCCGCAAGATACTGCTCCTCCTGCTCCTTCCTCCTCCTCTCCTCCTCCTGCCTCCTCTGCTGCGGCGACGTCGGTATCTGCATCTGCGGATGCATCGCCTGCACAATTGCCAGGTAGTTATACATGAAATTACTTAGCAGCACCTGGCTGTGCAGGCTCCGCCTCGGATTCGCGAGCTTGATGTGCGCCATCCGGTAAATCGCCCTCTCCTCCAGCAGCGGGAACCGCGTCCACGAGTAGTCGACGTCAGGCCTCAGCGGCCTGTACGGCGCAGGCTCATCCGACACGGGCCGCGCGTTCTGGCCCTTCTTGCCGCTGCTGCTCTCCTTGTCGCTCTTCTTCCGCCCGCTCCCGAAGAATGACGAGAAGATGCTGCCGTCCTTCTCCTTCTTTGAGTTGGACTTGCGGTGCGATTCTTTTTTGCGGTCCTCGTGCGGCCGGTGGTGGTCCCCGCCCTCCCCTTCCCGGTCCAGGAGAAGGCTCTCCCTCCCCTTGGAGACCGCATTCTCAATCGACGACTGGATCACGTCCAGCCGCACGTTGTCCTGTGCCCTCTCGACGAACCCCTTCGTCTTGGATTTCTTGTCCTCGTCCTTCTTCTTCTTGTCGTCCGCCGACCCCTTGAACCACTTCCAGCCAGACTTGGACGATGAAGTGCTGCTGTCTTCGTCCTTCTTGTTTCGCTTCTCGGGTTTCCGATCATCGATCGTATGCGTCGGGATGTAAGTGAGCGCGTCGGTGCGGTTGTCCCTGCCGTCGACGGGGACATGTCCCGAGTTCAGCCCCGCTTCTGTCGTGGCTTGGGATGACTTCTTGGGCTGCGCCGGTGGCTGCTGCTGTGATGAGGGGTGGCTGAGTCGGCCAGGAACGCCTTGGCGATTGGTTGATTTGGGAGGTGCTTGTTCAGTGGAAGGGTGTTGCGGCGGGTGCTGCTGCTGTGCCTCGATATTAGACAACATTTGCCCAGAGGCCTTTTGAGAAGATGACCTCTCAGGGAAAACTCTGGGAGTGCCATTGTCATCTATAGAGGACAATGGCGTGTCCCCGATTTGGGGCACCGATCCTGACCCATCGATATGGAATGACCGATGCGACGCCTTTGTCGTCGCTTCTCTGTTCTGCATCGGAGGCTCCGTAGCCGCGGGGTTGCACAAGGCGTTCGATTCTCGCGAGAGCTTCTGTGGTTTCCGCAGCGGCCCAGATGGGCGGGAGACATTCTCAGACACCGGCTCGGACTGAGTCCTATCAAGGCCATCCCCCTTCGGCGCTTCTAGCGGCGCCGCCTGCGAATCATCACTCGACTCGGCCCCCGACTGTCTCGACGCCGCGCGCTTCGAGTACGGCGACCTCCGCAGGCTCGCTCCCTTCCTGTACGTCGTTCTCGTCGAGCGCCTCAGGCCGGCGCCGGGCGCGATCGGCAGTATCGGCATATCCGTATCGCCCGGCTCCTCCTGCAATGCCGACTCCTGCGCGAGCCTCTGCACCACCTTGTTCGGATCCTTGACAAGCTCGTCCAGCGTCAGGTCCGCCTCGCGCCGGCCCGCCTGCGATCGCTGCCTCCCTAGCCTCTCGGCGCCGTCGACGTAGTCCTTGCCGCTGCCGCCCGAGGGGTCCACCTGCCGCGAGAGCATGCTCTTCTTCCTCTTCAGGCTGCCTGAATCGCCCCGTAGGCCGTCGTCCGGCGAAAGCAGCGATTCGCCGGACCGCCTCTTGATGGACTTTACCCTGCTCTCGAGGAAGCTCTGGAACTCGGTCGGCGCCAGCTCGGGGTGGACCCTCGCGGGGACCCAGAGCAGCCGGTTGGGGTCCGCTTCGTCGTCGTCGCCGGTCGGGGCTATGGAGGGCATGAGGGACAACCCCGAGAAGGGCAACATGTCCGGGTCGTTGTTATTCCCGACGTCCATCGACATGCGCCGCAACGCCTGGAGGTTGCTCAGCTCCTGGCGAATGTCGCTCGGGTTCTCGATGTTGCCGAGGGGGAACTGCGACGTGCCCGAATTGTCTTGGACGTCCTTGAGCGAGAAGGTCGGTGATATCGGCGACGTGGGGCTGGAGTCGAAGGAGCCGCCCTGGAGCGTCGGTATCCGGGCGGGCGAGGTCTGGATCTTCTTGATGCCCATGATAGGTGGCTCGGGGCTCAAGAGGCCGGCCGAGTCGGAGGTAGATCGGTCGAGCTGCGGGCGGGCCTCACTTGCGGGGGCGGCGGTACGAGCGGCCTCCTCCGTGTTAGGGGCAGCGATGTAGCTCATGGGCCGAGAGCCGACCGGGCGCTGTTGAGTTTCCTCCTCGTCTTCGGTATCGTACAGCGTTCCTATCGCCTCGGTCACATGGTGGCTCGGGTCCGATATCGATAGCTTGTTCGTGTGGCCCCGTCGGCTGGCGAAGCCGCCGCCGACTTGGTCGGGGCGAGACGAGGTCTAGAGATAGATGAGATCCGAGTTAGTGGCACTTCGAATTAGATCGGAGGGGACCGGTAGGCTTTGCACGTGGGAAGCGCGCGTCTAGTGTGGCAGGGGTCGTTGAGGGTCGCGGAATGAGGGACTATCGAGGGCGTAAAAGGGCTCGACGTGGGTCGGAAGAGCAGTGGGCAACGCCATGGGACGAGACGAACCATCATCAAGTATTATAGGTTAGCCCTCAGCAGGGCCAGTGCCCAACGGACGCCTTCGAGGACTGTTTCTTCTCTCTTCCCTTGCCCCAGCGCAGGGGGGATCGCTGTCGTCCTTCTGCTTTTCCTTGCGCTATAGTCGAGACAGCATGAGTGCGAAAGCAGAAGCGCGTCGTGCGTGCGGACAAGGCGGGCGGGCTTCGACCCGGCGGAGGTCGACGGCGATCGAGATGTTCCGAGTGCAGCGAGGCGGGCGCTCGTTCGCATGTAACAGGAAGGGAGATGCACCGAAAGAGAGCGACTCGCGGGACGCGCCCTCCTGAGAGGTGTCCGAAGGGGGTTCGGAGTTAGCGAGTGGTGGTTTTTGGTCCAGGCGGGCGTTGGAATGCTGGAAGGGAACTGGATGCGGGTAAAAATTGGCGGGCGGCGCAGGCAAATCGGGGAAGGTGGAGAGCCAGGGGGGTGCGGGAGGGAAGTCTCGTTCGTGTCGTTGCCGTCCAGGATCACCGGGTTTCCTTTCTCCCTCTCCAGTTTGCGGAAGTTGGAGGCGAGTGCACAACCGGGGCGGGCCAGTGTGGGAGGTGTATGTACAAGTACCGTGATCGACCCAAGGAGCGAGAGGGAACCAGGGGCGGAGAAAATGTTAGGCAGCGGGAGGGAAGGGTCCCCAGCGGGCGCAGCTGTTGTACCCCGATGGTACAAGGGCGCGGGAGGGGAGCCCGTTGGCGCCGAAGGTACCGCGGAGGGGGCCCCACTGCGCCGGGCTTTGCATTGTGCCTGTAAAATTGGACGGCCTTTCCACGGTGGAGGTATCGCTACAGGCCGTGTTAGTACAGCCCACAAGACGCCGTCCGACGTAGCGCTGCCACCCGACGACCAAGCTTCTGTGGTGTTCTACGGAATAGAAAAGAAAAAGGGGACGGGTCCCGTTCAGGCAGTTTAGGTCGTCGTCGGGCGCCCTTTTTGTTACAACGTCCATCAGGTCTCTTTTCTCCCGCGACCTGATGACTTCAGCCGTCGATTCGACGTCGCGTTCGCTCACACCTCCGGAATGCATCTCCCTCACGTGTGCCCCGACATGGTGGTGTCGAGATGGCACAGGGCAGTATCAATTTGCGAAGCGACGGTGGGGAAGGCGTCAAGGGCAAGCTCGGTGGACGGTCCGGCACGGCCAAAAAAAAGGTGCCATGTCCAGGGAAGGATGGGTCTCGGTCGGCCAATCTCACGGCCTCCTTGTCCCATCTAAGCCGTGTGGAATAATAGCCATGAATAACATCTTTTAATACCGTCTAGAACCCACCAAAGAACCCACCGCGAGGAGTTCTGACCGTGTTAATCCTGGCTTCGACCGGGAATCCAGGTTTGACGGAAGGCGGCTTGTCTCTGGGCGGGCAGGGGGCCAAGAAATCTCGCATCCCGCTGGCAGCGGCCACATGTCCGCTATTCGGTCAATAGTCGCCTGCTGAAACTACCGCCCAGTCGGTAATGCCCGTGGAGCTTCAGGACCCGATATGGGGGCCTCTTCACAGGGGTCAGTGTACAAGCCCCGCTCGAGAAGAAACACCGACCACCAGCGTCGGCCGACCTGAGGCACCCCGAGACCGAGAGACAAGCAGCAGCGACAGGCCCGCCCCTGCAGTAGCCACAGCCCCCTTCACGTATGACACTGTGACCTCACACAAGGGTTCCGCTCTGACCCCGCTGCGGTCGCCCCGACAGGTCGGACCCGTTCCGACCGGCTGTGCTACCGCGCCTGGGCTAGCCTCGCCGGCCGATCCCATCTTTCGGCACGCCAGGAGCGCCCAATGGACGGGGTCGGGAGATTAAAGGGACTGGAGAGGACCCATGCGGGCTCCCTTCTGGTACGGAATTGAAGCCGGCATGGCAGCTGCTAACGGAATGCTCCGAGCGGGCCCCGGTCTAAGAATTGTCCCATGATGGTCTCTGGAACACCTCATCTCATGTTTGGGAGTGAAGCCTCCCCCTTAACCCCTATACCCCAGGTTGCAAACACACTACCGGGTCTCCGCATTAACAGACGCCTCCGCAAAACATAAAAAGCTTGGTAGCCCTGCCGAGCTGTTCCCAGAGACGAAGCTCCCATCGTGTCACAACCCGCGAGTGAACCCATCCTCGTGCCACGCACGTAAGACAGACCCAGAGCCCTGGAACGAAGCGGTCTCCCCAGTCACGGCATAAAGATAATCGATCACACCGCACTAGGATTTCCCCGATCTTAGCCTCGGACCACATGCGTGTCAAGGCGTAAAGAGGGGGACGTGTTCGCGCCGGTGCTGGCCACTTACATGTCGGAGATCGGCGGTTCAGCCAGCCAAGTGTGGAAATAAGCGCCCACGGACTCGTGGGCAGTGGCCACTCGCATTGATCGGGATACTGTTTACTCCCGGCGACCGGATTACTATGGACAAAGCGATACCATCCGAGTGTCCGCACTCGAAACAATCCCATAACGCCCAAAACGCCAATGACCTCCATGACTCTCATGGCTTCTAGCTCAATATATGTGCACCCAGAAATCAGGTCTACGCCCTCACTTCATAAATCATAATCCTCCGGGGCTACCCACTCCCCCGGGAGCGTGCCGTACAAGAGCTGGGTATCCCCCGCAAGCTGCGACGTGCTGATGTTCCAGTCCCCCTCCGGCATCCTGACGGGGCTCCCGCTGTCGTCGAAAATCGGCATGCTCGACGACGGGTTCGGAGGCCGAGGGACGGACTCGGCAGCGAGTACGGACTCAGCTGGCCGGGGCACCGAGTCTGTGGGGCGGGGGACAGAGTCCGCGATCTGAGATACTGGATCTGCAGGCGGGGGTACGGAATCATCGCTGGCCGTGGTCGCCTGCGACGAGGGTATGGCCTCCTGCCCGCCCTCCTTGTTTCCTCCGTCGCGGGCAGCTACAAGCTGGCTGCTCGAGGGCTCCAGCCCGGACGACGCAAGACTCTCTCTCGTTAGACGCACCACCCCCCGACTAGACGAGTCGACGGGCCTCTGCGTCGAGTACGCAATGTCGCTCATCAGCTGGGCCTCCACATCCTGCGACTCGCGCGGCTGCGAATCCAGCACCCTCTCCCCAAACTCGTCACCCACAACCTCCCCACCATCGTCATCGTCATCGTCATCGTCCTCCCCCTCACCCCCCGGAACCACCCGACACCGCAAGTTCGCCTGCAACTGCGACGCCACAACAGGCGGCACAAACGCAAACCTCTGCGGCGGCCCCGCAAACCACCCATTCTCCTTGGCCCTCTTCAGCGAGACCGGGTTATTAAGCTCATACAGCTCCAAAATCTCATACGCAAACTTCCCGCCCTCCCCCCTATTAAACTCCGCGTTCCCCTCCCCCCTCTCATCTTCAATCTGCCCAGGCTCCTTCGCGGGGCCGATACACGCCATGTACCGCACCCTCGAGTCTGGCCTCGTGACGTAGATCCAGATGCGGCAGACCGTGAAAGGGAGGCGCCAGGCGCGGAACTCGTGGTCTTTGGCGCCGGAGGCGATGGCGGCGGCGTGTTCTGGATGTAGGGAGATGAAGGCGTCGGAACGGCCCGTGGGGGCTGGCATTGCGCGGATGATATCGAAGTCGACGCGCTGGCTGCCCATTTGAGTGTAGGCTTGGGTTTTGTGGTCGGCTGAGCTGCGGAGTTCGTCTTCGAATGACACATGCGGCGAGGAGAACTGGACGACTGCGCTCTTCTGGTGTGGGCGCTTGGGCGTCGTCTTGGGAATTGGCGCTTTCTGAGCGGCGCGAGTTGACGGTAGGCGGCTCGGCTTGGTCTGTCGTGAAGATTGCGGGGTCCGCGAGTGTCTAACTGCGTTCTCCTCGGTGGAGGCGATGAAGTCCAGGGCAAATTGGGTATCTGGACCCATGGGATAAGAGTTCTCCCCTTGTCTCTCAGGTCCTGTCATGTCGAGTTGATCCCGCTCCTCCGCTATAGACCCGGTCTTGTCGGATTGGCTTTCCTCCTGCCCCGCAGACTCAGCCTTGTCGGGCTGAGTTCCCTCCCGCCCACTTTCAAACCCGGCCTTCCCAAGTTGGCTATCCAGAGCTTTCTGTGAAGGAGGCTCGGATGGCTTGGGAGCCATCTGCCCGGGATCAAGTTTCCTCGTGGGCGAATCAGGCACCGTAAGCGCTGTCATGTCTCTCGCAGGAGTAAAGTTGAAGTCGTCCTCCCTTCCGGACCCATCCTTATCAGATTGACTCTCTGCAGTTTTTCGCCGAATCGGCTCAGAGGATCCGGGTGTCGCCTGTGTCCTTGGACCAAACCGCTTCGTCGGCGACTCGGGTACCGTAAACGCCGCCATATTCCCCGAGACATTGAAGTCAAACTCATCGCCATCATCCTCATCATCAGTGTCCGGGATTTCCACTCGCCGAAACACCTGTTTCTCGCTCCCCGACCGCCTCCCACTTCCCGTCTGAGATATGTCTTCCCCCACCCGAGGTGTCATTTCTCCTGCCTGCCCCTTCCCACTACGCAGCACTCTCTGACACCCTTCACCGCCCTTGACATTCCCAACAGACGCTTGAGACGTCCCGGACTCCATCGTCACCCCCGAGGCAAACGAGTCCTGGATCACCAAGCCCCTTGGAACATTCTTAGTCTCCTTCGCCGTCGCCAGGGGCGACCCGACGTTTGTGGACCTCGATCTCAGGGGTGACGCCCTGGGTCCTAGGGGGCTATAGCGCAGGTGCATTGGCGTGCAGGGCGAGGGTTGTGAGGAGGGTATCTCGAGTCGTGTCCGCTTCTTTAGTGGCGTCTGCGGGATGACGGATGGGCTCTTTGTTCCCTGGCCACCTTTAATGTTGCTGAGCGCGATGTCGTTACCGTCCTCGTCTTCTGAGTCGCGTATCGTCCTGTCCCCGTACAGCTGCGTCAAAGTTTGCGTATGGAAGCTGGAGCTGGGCCCATCCCCTTCCGTCTTCCTCTTCCCCTTCTTCCCCTTCACCTTCCCTTTCCCCCTGTCCCCATCCTCCCTCACATCTTCTGACCCCTCAAGGCCAATCTCCTCATCTCCAACAGTTCTCCTCCTCCTCTTCCTCGCCCTCTGATTCTCCTGCTCCCTCTCCTGCAGCTCCTCCAGCTCCTCCAGCTCCTCAGGATTTACCGGCTCCAAGAAGTCAATCTGCGTGATCGTCTGCTGCCGAAGCGCCCTCTTCACATCCTGGTTCTTCCCATACGTTCGCACCAGCCTCTGTCGCGAAGGAAAGTGCACTTGCTGCGGCACCGTGGTGGAGGAGTAGACGCGGGATGCGGGGGCGCGGCCCTTTGAGCGCGTCTCGGGCATTGTGGGGGGTTGATCTCGGGCCAGCCGGTGGTTCGTGTGTTTTCTTTCCATTGATTCGGAATGTATTCGATAGGGTAGTTCGCCTAAGGAGATTTGAGCAAGATCCTACGAAGCTGCGTACATTCAGTGGTGGATGGTTGGCTCTGGGGAGATGTCGAGGTCTGGTTCGACACGGTGCGTGGCGACGCGCCTGTAATTGTACTTTACGCGTCTTACCGTGTCTCGCCTCTTACATGGAGCCACGACCACCCCAGTATACCCAAGATGGCAAAAAGGGAATACTCAAGCCACCAAAAATATACTTGTTAGACGTTTAGCATTCAGGTCGCATGAAATCATCGTCGTGATAAAATAGGAAAGATAACTCTACCTCCTCGATTTGCAGTAGAAGTGCCTCTACCATTGTCAAGCAACGTCATCTCCCTCGCTTAGAAAGACCGTCAATCTCCACGCGAAAGGAAGGAAGTGCATGAACCTCATAATGTACGTGAGGTTAGAGGCCCGACGTTGTCGAAGGAGAAGACCATTTAACTTCTTGGAGAAGGAGGCACCCGAAATTCTCTAGAACCTGCCCGTGTTGGGAAGGACAGTCCCGAATTCCGCGGGGGAACTGGTGCCAAGATTCATCGAGGAAGAGGGCACCTAGACTTCTCCTTGAAGAAGGAGAAACCCAGGATTCTGGAGACCATTCCACCCAGTCTAGGTACCTAGTAGAGTGGCATGTTCCTCCGAATACCCTAGATCCTGACTTTTGAGACACTTCTCACACTATAGAATGGCACCAAGAGATGTCACGACTTGGTCGAAACGGTATATTCGCCTCCGCAAATCTCATAACCATCCCCTCGTGATATATAACCCCCCAAACATGCCCCGCACGTAAAGCCCAAAGGCAAGAAACACGAATGAACATGAACATATATATACCATCTACCCCCACCCCCACCTTCGTCCAGCAACCTCCCTCACCTCGTCGCGAACGCGCTCTTAACCTCAATGCGCGGCCACTCGAACAGCACATCCCCCCCATAAACCCTCGACGTGATAGTCGCGATCCGCATCTCAACCCTCCCATAAAACTTCTCGCACTCCTCCGTAACCTTATCCACTAGCTCCCTCCCGCCTCCAGCACTAGGATCCTCTGCATCTCCACCAAAGTGCTTTTCCACGCGCTTCCGCAGCGTCTCGATCCCCTTGCGCACTTCCTTGGCATCATACCCGCTCAGCACCTTGTTGAATACCGCCTTGGAGTTGGACGGCTGCGCCGCAATCTTCTCGGGCGCCTTCTGCGCCTGCAGCTGCGCCTCGACGTTCTCAATGTAGTCGAGCAGCTTGCCGAGCGGGCGCCGCATGATGGACGAGAGGTACTGCTCCAAATGCCGCCCATACTCCTGCTGCGCCTCCTGCTTCCTATCCTCGAGGACATCCACGCCGATATCCCCAATCTCCTCAATAAAGTGGCTCAAGTTCTCAATGATCAGGATATGATAGTTGAGCGCCTCCTTATCCTCGGGGTCCGTCGTGTTAGTCGACACCCCCACGCTCTTACTCTCTCTTGCAATAACCTTCAGCGAGTCAAACATGGCCTTGAGGATCCGCCCGTACTCCTCATTGACCATGTGCCGCACGTCGACGGCGCTAGAGTGGAAGCTCGCCAGGATGCCCTCCACAGCCAGCACGAAGTGCGGGAATACGCGGAAGAAGTGAATCACGCCACGTCGCTTCTTGGCGAACTTGACCTTTGTCTCCTCGATGGCGCGGATCTGCTCGTCGACGAACTTGCGGAAGCGGACCTCAAGGGAGGAGCGCAGCTTCTGGAGCGTCGCGTTGAGGAACTCTTGGTTCGAGCCGCTTAGGGTGTCCATTTTGACTTCCAGAGAAGCGAGGACACCGACGCCGTGCCTGCCGATGTTTGTTAGTGCCGATATGGGATAGTGATGAGAACGAGTATACTCACAGTGGGTTGCTGGCCATGACCCATTCCATCAGCCTCTGCACGTCGCTCTCCAAGAACGAGAACAGGCCCTCCATCGTCCGGGTAACCCGCCGCGCCATGTCCCGATCCGGCTCCATACGCCGGAAGCCGAGCCACTCGTGATCGGGTGCCTTGCGATCCAAGACCCCAGGCTGCGATGCAAGGTAGTCCTCAAAGTTCAGCTCCTCGAGAGTGGTGGCATGGAAGAAATCGATGATGAAGTTCTGCTCCATTTCGACCAGGGGCGTCAGGTCGTCCACAGCGCCGCGGAAGATCTCGTAGGGAAGACTCCTGTTGTCTGACGGCGGCGGCGGCAGCTTATCTGCTGATGACTTGCTAACCGTATCTGACCGGAACCGGCCGGCCAGGGTCTGGCTTCGCTTGACGGTGAGTTTCTTTGCTGCAGTCGCGAGGTTGTCATGATGCTTCTCTGGCTGGTGAGTGAACAAGAGCTCAGCTTCATCAGGGGCGTCCTTCCTGGCGTTGCCCTTCCATGCGTCAACGATGGACCGGAACGAAGACTTGAACAGGGCATTGCCACGCTCGTGGTAGCTCTGCAGCACACCCTCCCAGCTTTCTAGGTGGAGGTCTCTCGTGTAC
Organism: Sordariomycetes sp. B11D1; assembly: GCA_025503055.1. Lineage (NCBI taxonomy): Eukaryota > Fungi > Ascomycota > Sordariomycetes > Sordariomycetes sp. B11D1. The sequence goes on along the minus strand of JAMFQS010000040.1, from coordinate 129,739 downwards.
AGGATGAAGCCCGTGTATTGCCAGAGATGGCGCCGGTGCGTCTGGTAGATCTCCCTGTCCGATTTCCGGGATAACGCGCTGTCCAGTACACTCCGCGTGCCCGCAAAGGCCGTGTCGAACTCCGTGTCCATATGGCGAGTGAATCGGTTGATGAAGATGTTACTCTCTTGGAGACAGATATCCCTCTTCTCCTGGACGACGCGCATCCTTCCGTAGCTACTGTCCAGCCCGTTGACGGCCGTGGGGCCAAGGCCCAAGGCCATCGCTAGCTCCAGGTCGTCTCCCAGGTGTGCCAGGTCGGACCCGATGGCTGCTCCCTTGTCCGCGCCGTCGAAGCCACACAGTGTCGGATCAATCTTGTGCATCGTCTTGTAAAGCTGAAGGAGGGTGTCCTCGACTTCGGCGAGGTAAGTACTCTGATCCAAAGGAGCACTCCTCAGAGCCTCAATGTTCCAGTCTCTGTCCAGTGCGCAAGTGTCCGTAAGCATCTGAAGCTCCTTCTGTAGCGCCTTCTGGTTGGCGACTTGGACTTGGATGCCTTCAGCTTGCGCCTCGAGGTAGTCAATGTCGGCGGCGATGGTCTAGTCAAATATGTTAGTAACTCCGGGCGGTGGTGCACATGCAAGTGGGTACTTACCCCTAGACCGGCACTGTAAAGAGTAAGCAGATCATCGAGTTGCTCGCATTCCAGGATAACCTGGTCGAGGCCTCCTTTGATGGCATCGATACGTTCGTCGTCTTCCCTGAAGCGGGCAAGCCAGCCCCCGGCCTGAGACTGATCTAGCTGCCTGTCCAAGTCCATTTTAATGTTGTCCCAAGTACATCCGCGCATCTGCTCTCCAGGAACGAAGCCCGCAGCATTCATCCACTCCCTTAGTTGCTGACTCTTTGGGTTGTCCAAGAACATCGAATTCAGAGCGGGGTCGATTCCAAGAGAGGCCAAGTACTTGGCATCATTCCCAGCATTAGCGGCCCGGCGCTCCTCTTCTTGCGGCGGCGCCTCTTTCGGGGCTGTGTCTATCTCGGGAAGCTGCTTCTTCTCAACTGGCTGACCGCTGTCTGATCGAGTCCTGTCAGGGACCGAAATCTTAACTTCCGGGACGCTGTCCTTCCTGTCCTCTCGGGCCGGTGGTTCAGGCACCTCGGGTGCGGGGGGCTCTGGCGACGGCGCGCGCGGAGGGGCCGGGACCACGCCGGTGATCCCGTCAGGTCCCTCATCAGACTTGTTTCGGGCCAGACGTAGGCGTTCGCCCGCACCACCCGGACGGGGCTTGAAAGCTCCCGCTGCTGCTGCTGCCTTCCACATGGAGCCAGCAACATCGCGCTTGGATTTCTGGTTCTTGATCATGGGACCAAGGCCCGGGCGGCTTTCTTCCGACCTTTCTGGTGATTGTGGGGATGACATTTCTGTGGCTGATTGCTTGTTTCTGATCATGGGCCCAAGGCCCGGACGAGACTCGTCTGGGTCTTGCACTGGAGGGGGTGGAGGGGTGGTCATCTCTTGGATAGACTTCTTGGTCCTCATAACAGGGCTCGATCCAGGACGTGCGTCATCCTTCTCCGCCAGCGAATCCGGAGGACCAATGTCCGGGGTCATATTCCTTTGTCTCCTCATCGGTCCAAGCCCAGGGCGCGCGTCATCCGATACAGGGATATCATTTGGAGGCGTGCTCAAGGGGGCCTGGGCTGGACTCTCTGCAGGTGTTCTCCTCTGCCTAATCATAGGGCCTAGGCCGGGGCGCATATCATCCGATTCAGCAGGAGTTGGTGTTTTTTGTCTCGGTAGCGGGGGTTCATTAGCTGGGGACGCTCGCATTTGACCGGCACCCCTGAGGCTTGCCGAGGAGCTCTTCGTCCTCAGGTCGTTTTGTGACACGGACCTATCTCGGAGAGAGTTGGCCTCTGAGGTCTGAGACACGGAATTCTTTCTAGGAGACATGCGCTCTGCACTGCGTGGCGGCGGTAGTACCGGCTCCTTCTTCATTGGGCTCATCAAAGGGGCCGGCACGAGGTCCTTGTCTGCAAACTGCGGAGGCTTCATCAGGTCAATCGGCGGCCGCTTCCTTTCCGGTGGGCGATCACTCGAGGGCTCTGGAGAGGGATCCCCGAATCGGCCCAGGGCACCAGGACCAGCGATGCCGCCCCGAGATCGCGGTGGTAAGCTGGAAGAGTCATCGCCGCGGCCCGGGCTGTGCGACACGGGGATCGAGTCTTGACTCTTATCGTTTGCACCTAGTCGTCGCAACGCCGCTTGTGATCGCGTGGAATCAAAACTGCCCGCCGGCGAGCTCGTGTCTGTCGGGAGGGGTGGAGGGCGTATAGGCGATGAAGTAGGTGGAGGGGCTTGAGGCGGGGCGCTCGGGGCGCTGGAGGGAGGGGTAGAAATGTTTCGCTGGCCGATGTTTTCGCCGGGCGGCGGCCGAGGTGGAGGGGGTCGTCTTCCTTGAATCTGATCTAGTTCCCGTTGATCAAACCCTGCCAATTCCGGAATCTTCCCATTCGTGTATTTTCCGTAAATCTTGACAAGAGTGGCGATGAAGAACTTCTTTTCTTTCTCAGTCTGCGCATCCCAAAAGTATGGCTTCTGGATGGTCACTATGAAGCCCGTCTCGCCAGCTGACTGCTTCTGGACGGGGTCAACCGACGGGCCAGAGAAGGACTGTATGCGGGTCAGGTCATCCAGGTTCCACGTCTTTCCGATAGAGAAAGTGCCGTTCGCGTTCTCCTTGGACTTGTGCATGCGCACGCGGCCTGACTTTCTAACGGCGACGATGATGACTCGTAGCTTCTCGGCTTGAGGAGTCCTCGCTTCGGGAGGGGGCGGGGTAGAGGAATGGGTCGCGAACTCGGTAATGCGGATGTGGGTTATGTACGTCTCTTGCACTGGAACAGGGGAACCGGTGTGTTAGCCATGCTTCTGGCGATCGCAGACTATAATCATGGAGAGGGATAAAGGAGCGGATAGCGGCCTCAAGGGATGCGAACGCACATGAACCATCTGGCTCCCTCTTATTGAAACACGAATCAATGATGCGCCGCTTCTCGTCCTCAAACATCTCAGCCCGGGACTTCTGGGCCGGGGCGCCCCCATTCCCGTTCCGATCCATCATCCAAAGGAAGGCTCAAGAGCAGCTGCGGGACTCAAGACTCGGAGGTCTGGCATCGAGCATCTTTCCGCCCGGTGCGAAGAGGGTTGGGAGACGCGTAGGATCGATATAGGAGGGCGCTGGGCGAGGTCCGACGGATAGTCGGCATATGCGTATTGAACTTGGCGACAAGAGAGTCTCGAGACTGGGTCGATGGCGCAGAGATGGGCTTTGCGACCGTGATATCGCTGTCTCAAGGTCAAGCTTGGGGCCAGGTGAAGTTGATTCCAGCCACAGGTGCTGTCGCATTCGAGTAAAGGTACTGATACAGCTTAGGCACGTGTAATCTACTGACATCTTTAGTACCTGTACTTTTTCCAGAAATTGGATGACTAACGGGACGAGACAGGTTACACAGTATCGAAAGAAGCCCTCGACGCTGACGATCCCCTCTTTCCCCACAACGCGCAGGAACACCACCAACAATGCGTTCTCCTACCCAACGAAGCTCCTCCTCAAATCGTGGTAGCAGAATCGCCAGCGGCCAGAAATATCTCTCCCGAGAATGGAGAATCATGCGGCTTTCGTTCACGCTGCCTCACTTTGTCTACTGAACTCCTCATGATGGCCAGTGGTTCCATCTGCCCACTGCTTGGTCTTGCAGGGACTTGGGTTCTACTACTGAATCTCGACCGGTACTGGACATATGCGCCAGGCCAGGTTGATCAAGGCCGTCGACTAGCAGTTTCCTGAGTCCGTGATGATAGTCTGGGGGGCCTGGACCGGTTTATACCTATCGGAAAGAGTGATATACGCACGATGGTGACCACCGCAGCATCAGTACTATGGCCGGTCGGCGCTTAGCGCTTTACTCAGCTCCCTAACTCGTTTCAAGAGTTGCCTCCTTTGCGGCAGGTCGCTAGACCCGGACCAAGCGAGATTCTGCTCGAAGCGAACATCCGGCTTCGTTAAAGACCCACCCCGCATCCGAGGTGGATACAGACGGCGTCACCGCAAACCCACCGAGTCCACCGAGGATTGGTCGCAACTTTCCTGTCCCGGCGCTATGTCCCGTTTCATCCTCGGCGGTCTTTCGGGAAGTGGCGTGCCTGCGTACTTGACTAGCCGCGAATAGTGCGCAAGGAGTAAGAAAAGTGTTACAAGTGGAGTGTGAAAAGCCGCGCGGGACTTCGTGGCCCCATCAGACTTTCCCGGCGGCGGTGTGGGGGGGGGGGGGGGGGGGCGCGGCCGGGCGCC
>JAMFQS010000040.1:0-125386 GCA_025503055.1 Sordariomycetes sp. B11D1 | reverse complement strand
AAGGTGTAAGAAATTTGTTACAATTGGTGTGTTAAAAGCCGCGGGGGTCTTCGTGGCCCCATCAGACTTTCCCGACCTCGTTCTCTCCCCCCCCCCCCCCCCCCCCACTATCCATTGACGTCACTGCTTGGCATCCAAGAACAGGAGGGGCATTGCAAACCTGAAGTTTCAGAGGCTTGACTGACCCTAGGCTCGCCCAGCCGCCTGAGCTTCTAAGAAGCAGGGGTTCGAGGCAACTTCAGCGAACGCAAAATTTCGGGCGTATGGGTCTAATCCAAAGTCGCAGCCCAGTGACACATTCACGGCCTTAGATAGCCCGACAATGGCCATGTCCGGTGACGCTACGGCGAAGCGGGTTTGAGCGATCGTTCCACCACATGCCAGCCCGCCCTGCTTGTCCAACATTGGGCCTGCCAACTAGATCAGGCAGTTGTGGGTCTCCGATAGGCAAAGAGCCAGGTAGGTAAACACGGCAGTATCAAGGGTGTCAAAGCTGCTGTGGAACTGGTGCATCCCGGTACGTGTGCATGTTGGGACACCACCCCTCGCACATGTGGTTCTTTCCTTAGTCTACGGATGGACATGATTTTCCACCTTGTCCATTTATCGAGCATCGAAGTCCACAACATAGGCAAATGCAACGTACGGATTATACCCGCAGAGGGTGTCAGCGTGAAGAGAAAAAGGCGTCGAGATAAACAGAACCCGGGACGTCTATTAAGCGCGCTGCCTTATCCAAGTAATCGTCTATATCCCTGTCCATGTCTATACCCTCTAGCCAACGCCAGCGCCGCGGTCTGGGCGACCTCGAACCTCCAAACTAACTGCTGACCAGAGCTTTTTTATCGTGAGTGGCTGTCTACCTCTTTGATTCAGAGTCGGGGAACCTGCCCTCTCACACCAAAAGTCCAGTATATCCTCGCCGTCCGCCACAAAGGCGGAAGACGGCGCACCCGCAAGCCGAACCCTTTACCTGCAGACGTAGCCACCGTCGATGACGAGGTCCGCACCCGTCATGTAAGAGCTAGCATCGGACATGAGGAAGGTGTACGCGCCCTTGAGCTCCTTGGCAACACCCTGACGGCCCATGGGCACCAGGGTGAGCCAGTGGTCCTGCATCTCCTTGGGGGCGAAGTCGCTGAGGCCAGTGTTGATGTAGCCGGGGGAGATGGAGTTGACGCGGGCGAAGTCGCGCCACTCGTTGGCGAGGGACTTGGCCATGTGGATGCAGCCAGCCTTGGCGACGTTGTAGGAGGTCTGCTCCTGGGGGAAGTTGGCAATGTGGCCCGACATGGACGAGGTGACAACGAAGGAGCCGGTGCTGCGCTCCTTAAAGTGGGCGCCGACGGCCTTGGCGCAGTAGGCGACGCCGTTAAGGTCGACCTGGATGAGGCGGTCCCACTTCTCCTTGGAGCCCTCGACGACGCCGCAGTCGGCGGTCATGCCGGCGCTGTGGGAAACAATGTCAGCCGCGTCCTCGCCGGCATCGGGGTTTCGTGAAGATGTCGGCGGTCGGCCGCTGGATCGGGTCAGGGGCACGACTTACTTGGCGATGAAGCCGTCAATCTTGCCAAAGTCGGCAATGACGTCGTCGACGAGCTTCTGGCAGTTCTCGAACGCGGCGACGTCGCAGTGGTAGGCCTTGGCCTTGACGCCGTACTCGGCCGCGAGCTCGGCGGCGTTCTTCTCCGCACCCTCCTTGCGGGTGTAGTAGGTGATGGCGACATCGGCGCCCATCTCGGCACACCCGCGCGCCGCCTCGATGCCCATGCCCCTAGGGCCGGAGGCACCGGTGATGACGACGACCTTCCCCTTGAGGGAGAAGAGGTCGAGGAGCCTCTCGGCTTGAGGGATAGGGATGGGCATTTTGGGTGTGTTCGGAGGGGGTATTGGCGGGTGCGCGGAGGAGGGAGGAGAGTGGGAATGGGAAGAGTGGAAGTTGGACTGGACAAAGCTGGAGTTGAGGAGCACCTCGACGAAGGGGGGCGCCCGTTTTATTTCCGTTCTACTCTACCCTAGCGCACCGGTGGCCGGCCTACGTGTAGCAGAACCAATAAGGGGGTGTGTCGGGCTGCTAAACTACGAAATTTCGAGAGGCAGGGTGAAGATATTTCCATGCCGGCTCCACCGATTTGCGCCGCGAGCTAGGTACTCAGGTACTCTGCTCAGGGGGGGTGGCGTCGGCCCGGCTCTAGACTCCATAAGGCCGTCGGTTCCCAATCCGGGACTCGGGAGAGAGTCTAAACAAGCGGTCGGGAGTTCGCGAAGACGAAGGCCCGGAGCCAAGTGCCGGATGCAAGGTACCCTATACCTCTTTTTTTCGGTGGGAGTTACCGATCGGGGAGTGCAACCCATGCAATGTCACGGTCCCTTTGAAGATCACGCGGGAGGCTTTACAAGCGGCCCCTGTCCGTTTTCAGGGTCCGAGCTGAAATATTGAGTTGATCATGTGGTGGTGGTCCTGGGGTCCCCTATCTTGACTATTCTCTTTCTGTTGTTGACGTCGTCCTGCTCATTGGGGCGTTGAGGATGCAAGTACTTTAGCGTTCCTGGAACCAATCTCGTAATACGGCCCCCACGTCGCCCCTGAGAGACCCCGCACCCCTCACGTCAACGGTGGAGGGGAGTTGACCCCTCCTCCATCATGATACCATGGTACCTGGGACAACGCTAAGCACAACCATGTGGAGAACACAGGCTAGCTGTCCCAAAATATATGTACCCTTTCCAAGAATTTGGCATGCGGTATTACATGGCAGGGATGATGCAATGCGGCGAACGAGCCAACACACTAGCATGCTAAAGGGGGGGAAAAAAAAAAGACACCGCGGCTCTCGCGCAGACCCACCACTCCCCGCTTATTACCCCCTTCTTTGTCTCCGCCTAGGCATACTTGCATACTTGCAGACCGCCGGCTCCTCTCACCCGAAGGCGCGGCGATCATCGAAGGGGGTGGGGGGGGGTGCGAAGGGGACCCCCCGTCTCATCCGCCTCGCCACTCGTGTCGAGAGCGTCCCCCCCTTTTTTTTCTTCTTCCCGGACCCCTTCTTACACCTAGCGTCATGGTCTATCAGGGTCCGAGCCGCGTGGCGTCCGTGCCGGAACCGGAGCGTCGGGAGACGCGGTCCCGGCCGAGGCGGGTGCTTCGGGCATGTGATCGGTGTCGGAGGCACAAGGCGAGGGTTCGTATAGTCGATACCTCTCTTCAACTCCCTTTCCCTTTTGACCATCTATCTTGCGAGACTGCAAGAGTGTGGACGGCTGGCAAGGTGGCATCGGTAGCTTGAGGCACGGGCTTACTTTTGGGCATAGTGCGATGATTACCGCCCGTGTACCATCTGCGTCCGCGCAGACGCTGAATGCATTACCGCGGAGCAGCAGGGGCAGAGGGCTGGAAGGCAAGTAAGCCCGCCCAGCGGTCCAGGGGAGCAATTCCGACCCGTTGTATGATAGAAGGAGGAGAAGGACAAGAGTAGTTTCAGCCCAGGGATCACTGACTCCACCCCCGCGTCGAATATCAGCTAGTGAATCTGGCGGATCTCACGATGTCGGGATTGTCCCGGCCCCGGCCGGGGCACCGGAAAGTTTCCCGCATGCCGGATTGGCCAATGACACGGGACTCGGTGTGGGCCCTGCGACGCATCACCCCGAGACGGGCCACCAAGAGTCCCAGTCGATGATCATGTTGACTCGAAAGGTGTGGACGAAAGTCCCCGTCCGACTGTGGCCCACACTTTGCTCATCGCCCCCTTGTAGATATTCCAGCTGGGTAGTAAGAACCTTGACCATCTCACCACATCAGCCCTGCCGGACGAAGGTCCGAAGTACAGCAACCAGGCTGTTGGTGCCCAGGGGTCCGGCAGGCTGCCTATCCAGCAGGTGCTGGGATGCCCCCTCCCCCCGAGCCATGCATGTGGGTGTTGTTGGAAGAGTACTTCCAATCGGTCCACTGGTTCTCCCTCGTCATATTCGAGTCCCGGTTCCGCCCCCAGTTTGAATCCCACCACGACGACTACGCCCATCCCTCGCAAAACCCCTTCCTCTTACTCCTCGCCACCGTGTAGCCGTCGCCTCCTGGTACCGCTCCAAACGGGACCCGAAATCCCCCCAATGGCGCGTCTACGCCTCCGGCCTCATCGATCACATCGAGTCCGAGATGTTCGAGATCATCGACGGCAACTCCCTCGAGCACATCCAGATCAGCATCCTCCTGGGCTCGTACCACTGTTACCACGGGAAGCCAAAGGCAGCCTTCGCGCTGCTGGGCGTCGCCATCAAGGCGGCCCAGGCGACGGGCTTGCACCGGGAGAGCACGAGGGGCACGGCGGAGGATATCGAGGAGAGGAAGAGGACGTGGTGGACTATCTACACGTGGGATCGGTATAGTTCTCTCCTGGCGCGTGTTTCTTGCGAACTCACTGCTGATGGAAACACGCCAGATGGGCCTCGACGACGTATGGGCGTCCATTTGGTATCGATGACAAGGATTGTACGGTCTCCATTCCTGGTGACGTCTGGGAGGACCGCTCTTTCTTCCCTGGCGCAGATCGGGAACTCATCTGCTACTCGTCGTACCAACGGGACCTGAACAAGCTCTGCGTCATCGCATCGCCTGTCCTCAAACACCTATTCGTCAACTGGTCGACCCCTAGAAACGAGGGGAGATCCCCAGAGTCACCACACCTCGACCTCATGTACCAGACTCAGAAAGGACTCGAGGAGTGGAGAGCCGCGTTACCCCGGCACCTGGCCTTGGACTTTGACAACGATATAAGTCTCGACGCTACCGCGGCCGTCAAGGCCCACAGACTCCAGGCCCTCTCCCTGCAGCTTACCTTTGACCACCTGATTCTCTTTTCTCACAGGCCCCTCCTAGCCAAGCAAGTGCAAGACCTCACGCGGAAGGAGAGGCGGGAGCAGCTCAGCCTAACCCAGTCCGCGTCGTTCGACACGAGCTCGGATGGGTCGACGGGGCAGGCAGTGGATGAGGCCAGGATTGGCTCTAGTCCCGCGGAGTGGTGGAGGGCTGCGCTGCGGACGTCGAGGGTGACGCAGATCGCGACGGACGGGCAACTAGTTGCGTTCCTGGGCATCAACCTTTTGAACGCCGCCATTGTGCTGATTGTCTGCGCCCTAGCCGATCCGCTGTCGGACAAGGCGCAGGAGGCGAAGCGGAACATGACCCGGATCGCTAGGCTGCAGGAGGCCCTGGCGCAGCGCTCGCAGCTGGCGTGCCAGAGCAGTACCGTTCTGCGGAGCATGATTGCCATGGTACTCGAGAGGGAGGGGGAGGCGATGCTGGCGTCTGTTAGGCCAGTGCATGACGAGGGCGAGGTCGCGGGTTGTTCTTCGCAGCAGACGCCTCCCTTTTCGGTCGAGGATGCACTGCGGCGTCCGTTGACGTTGCCTGAGGATAGGACGGGGCGGGAGGCGGCGGCGCTGGGGGCTGGGCAGTATGTGGACGAGGGGAGGCGTCTGAACGAGAGCTTGGAGTCGGTCCATAAAGGTGAGTCCTGTCCACGGCGTTCTTGTTGCCATGCTGTCGGTTATCGTGGGCTAATACCGAGTAATAGTCTTTACCGAAACCGTCCTCGGACCCGTCGACCCTAATCAGGCCGCGGACCAGTACTGGCACGGCGTGGGCATGAACTTGGGGTCTGACGCCGCAATGGTTGAGGGTCTGCTTTGGATGTGGAACCCTCCAGGCGCCGAAACTCAGTATGCAACACAGTGAGCGGCACCGCGTCTTTGCAACGACTGTGATGAAGTGTAGCCTTTTCTTTCTACTCGTTGTACCCGCTGTGCTATGCTTCTATTGATAGCAGCATTGATGCCCACCCGATTCGAGAACATCCAACCGCTTGCTCCCTCCGCTCAAAGCCGTACGAGCGTGTGATCAGCTCCCTTACGGAACCCTTGTCTCGTAGCTAGCATGCCAGCGGCCAGCTGGTGAACCCAGCTCACGGTGGAATCTGCCCGTGGACGAAACGTCATCTTGCCTCCCTGTTGTGGCCGGCCCGCACCAGGACGCAACTTAGACGTAGACAACACGCACCCCCCCTTTTCCCCTTATCCGCCCCTGGCCCCCGAGCCCTACGGACACGCCTGGCCCTGGAGGAGTAGTACACCTTATGTGGGGTAGAGAAGCACCAGATCAGACTGGTGCTGCTCTCCAGCCCCGACCCCGAGGTTTGTTCGCCAACCGGCACCCACTATCGGAGCCGCTACCTCCCGCCGGAACACAAGATGCCGGCCCCCATCCCGGCGCAGTCTTCTCCGAAGAGCCTCCCTCGTTCGACCAATAGGAACAAAAGCCTGGCCAAAACTTCCCGGCGGGAGACACTTCCCGCCGGAACTAAGCCCCCATCCTTGTGTGGGGGCCGTTACATTGCCCCACAGAGCCCATGCCGATCCTCCACGTCGGACCTGGCTCCACAAAAAGGCGGTTGTTCGCCAAGATGGACATGGGGGGTCATAGGCGCGAGCACGAGCGAAACCAAGAACTTGGAGGGAGAGGTCTTATCGCTGCGGTGGATCGAGATCGGATGCGTGGAGGCTTGTGGGGATGCGGAGAGAAAAGGCTCGGTTTTGTGCGGAGGAGCGAGCGCTAGGGTAGTTGGGGGGGCCGGGGAGCCCCATGTTGCCCTGTTAGTTTCGTCCGGGGAGGTTTGAAGGGGAAAGCGGCATGTGTAAAGTCACGGAACTCTCCAGATCTTGTTCCGTCTTGTGTTGCGACCTACAAGTCTATGATTCTTTGCTTGCAGCTGAGACCGTCTGTCTCGCCTCAGTCGGACCAGCAACTGTCCCTCTCTAGCACCTCAGCCATGACTGTCAGCAGGCCTAATTCTTACGAGTAAGGGCTTGTAAGGCGTCACTCAGATCTGAATTTGACTCATATATTAGGGGCCCGACGAGGAGAGTGGCGCTGGAGCCCGTCCAACCAAGCACGAACTGAACGCCAACAAAGGCGCCGTGTAAGTGAGATCCTCATCTCCCTTTCCATCGCCCATCCGACCCCAACTTGCCCCATGCTGGACCCGACTGACAGTACCATGGTATAGTATTGTCAACCACCTCCCTCGCCTGTCAGCGGCCGAGCTCCGCCAAAGAGTCGACCAATCCGCAGAGGAAAAGGGCCTACAAGACGTCGCCCCGCTCCTCTACAAAGGCGCCCTCGTCGCGCGCGACCCCCTCAACTCTGAGCAGCTAGACGAGCTGGACGAGGATGAGAAGGAGGCCATCCGCAACGAGACGCTCCACAAGTGGCGCCAGCCGCGCGCGCTGTACATCACGGTCGTGATATGCTCCGTCGCAGCCGCAGTACAGTACGCGCCCTGCCTCTTCCCCGTCAACGGGTCCGCCGCGTCCCAGAACTGGGCGCAGCTCCTGGCCACCCGCATCCTCATGGGGCTGGAGATGGGGCTGAAGGCTTCCACGGTGCCCGTCTTCGCGGCGGAGAGCGCGCCGGCTAATATCCGAGGGGCGTTCGTCATGAGCTGGCAGATATATACTGCGCTGGGCTCATGTATTGGGCTGGCCGCGAACCTGGCGGCGTACAGGACTGGGGAAATTGCGTGGAGGCTGCAGCTGGGTTCTGCGTTCATCCCGGCCGTGCCCCTAGCCGTTGGCGTCTTCTTCTGCCCAGGTCAAGGGGGGGGGGTCTCCTTTCTGCAATGTCTAGTTGGCCGGACAGGAGTGTGCTGATACATTTGCAGAGTCCCCCCGGTGGTACACGAAGAAGAACCGCTACCCCGAAGCTTACAAGGCCCTCTGCCGTCTCCGGAACACGCCTTTGCAAGCCGCTCGGGACGCCTACGCAATCTACACGCAGCTCGAGGCCGACGCCGAGGTGGTGGGCAGGTCCAACCATGCGCTGCGCTTCCTTGGGCTCTTTACTATCCCGCGGGTCCGGCGGGCGACACTCGCCTCGTTCGTGGTCATGGTAAGCCGGCCTCTCGACAGGAGGGGAGAGTGCAGTATCGCTGACAATGTCCCCAGATCGCTCAGCAGATGTGTGGGATCGACATCATTGCCATCTACTCGTCCACCATCTTCGCCGAGTCGGGGTAAGTGAGATCCACCCTGCCCTCCATGTGCGCAGCTATCAACACCTCCAGCTTCACCTCCTTCCAGTCCCTCCTCGCCTCCTGGGGCTTCGGCCTCGTAAACTTCCTCTTCGCCTTCCCCGCCCTCTGGACAATCGACACCTTTGGCCGGCGCAACCTCCTCCTCTTCACTTTCCCCCAGATGACCTGGTGCCTCCTCGCCGCTTCCCTCTCTCCGGCACCCTCCCCAAGTCCACCACCTCGCCCTCGTCGCCCTCTTCGTCTTCCTCTTCGCGGCTTCTTACTCCGTCGGCGAAGGCCCCGTGCCCTTTGCGTACTCGGCGGAGGTGTTCCCCCTTTCGCACCGCGAGGTGGGCATGGCGTGGGCTGTCGCTCCGTGCTTCTTCTGGAGCGGGGTGTTGTCGATCACGTTCCCGGCGCTGCTTTCGTGCTTTGGGCAGCCCGGCGCGTTTGGGTTCTACGCCGGCATGAACTTTGTGGCGCTGGTGCTCATCTTTTTCTCCGTGCCCGAGACGAAGCAGAGGACGCTCGAGGAGCTGGATCATGTGTTTGCTGTGCCGACGAGGAGGCACGCGGGGTACCAGCTTACGAAGGCGCTGCCGTACGCTTGTCGGAGGTGCGAACCGCCGAAGCCGTCGGGCCTCACTAAGCGCTCAGCCGGAGCGTGCCGAAGAGACCCCCTCGCCCCCTGTACTGCATCGGGTACACCCGCCGAGCTAGGCAACCATTGTCGCTGACAAGGCGACCAGGTAAGCCCGCAGACAACACATCGTCACCGAAGAGTGTGATGGGATATGGCGGAACCGGTACATCCAGGTACGTGTCGTATCTCGAGGTTCATTCCGTGCAGGCGTCAACTCGCCCACGTTTGGTCTAGGGGCTCTGAAGCTCCGCGCTCGATAACGCAGTTTCATTTCATTTTTTTGCCATTTTGTTTGCTGTGGAGGTGGATCCAAGAGTGTGAACTCATCGAATGGCATGGGCTTGTCGACATGCTCCTTCATCGGCACCGTTGAAGATGGAAGAATCAATCTCACGGGAACTTACCCGACACGTCTGAATTAAGTCTGCCACGTGCCCAAAGGAGGAGCAGGAAAGTAGTTCCGGAGAAAACACGGATGGATCAAGAGAAGTAACGGAGTCCCCAGCCGTCTATCAAGCCCCCTTTCTAATCCAGCCCCGTGTTGCAAAACACCGCTTGCCCCGTCTCGGCGTCGACATGCCTCCACTTCAGCACCGCCCGATCCCATTCCCAGTACTCGTGCGCCGCACGGTTCTCGTGAAAGTCGACATAAGACTGGATATCCTCCCATGGAATCGGGGGTTTGTCCGCCTGCTCGTCTGACCAGTCAAAGTCGAAGGAGCTGTCGCCCCGAACCCGGGAACTCGGGCCTCCATCCTCCTTGTCGTTGTCCGCCGGCCACGTCGTCATGGACCCCTGGCTCTCCGCGTCATCGTCCCGAACGTGTCCTTTTCGTACTGTAGAATCCGTAGTTTCGTCCCGGGGGTTGGCATCGGGCCGGCTTGCAGAGGATGTTGACGGCGTTAGCAGCCCCGCTCCTCTGTGCACAGCTGGGCGTTGGCGCGGCCGGGAGAGCCGCTCGCGCGCCGTCGCCTCATCCAAGCTTGATTTGGTCCGGCGTGCTGGAGTTTGGGCCCTGATGGTTGATGGCGAGCTCGCTTTCTCCGTTCGGTGGTTCCTCGGAGAACGGCGCCGGGGCAGGTCCCGCTGCCATGGCGGTCTATAGGTGCTCGAGTCCCCGCGTCGCTTCCTCCGGATGGTTCCTGGCATCCCGGGCGGGATCTAAGACGATGCAACAGACGACGTGAAGATGGGAAACCGGCTGACATGACTGCCAGTTCTGTGCATCTAGGCCGGAAGACAAAGGCAACCCATCGACCGTCTATTATACGCCTTCTTGAGCCCTTGATAACGATGGATGACACTGGCATGTCCGCCTCGTTTTCGGGGCACCTTCTGTAATTTCACCCGTGTGAGATTCAACCTATCATGGGGACGGGGAAAGCGCATCTGTATTCGAAGACGGGGAGGGCCAATGAGGTCCCAAACCGCAAGCCACTGCCACGACCTTCGGGATCCCGGCTGGGGCGGGGGAGGGGGGGGGGGGGGGGGGGGGGGGGCTGCTGGTGAGGATACCCGATGTACCGCCTGTTCAAAGCGCCGTGAGTCTACGGGCCGGTGACTTCGGCGCATGCGTAAAAGGTAACTGGAAGGAGCGTCCGGTCGGGACTCGTGCAGCCCAGTCATCCCGGGGCAGACTTACAAAGCCTCTGGCCTAGCCATGGCCTGCAAGTACCCTCTCGTATAAGTACATCGACCTCGAATGTAATGACGGCCCAGCTGGCCGGTGAGGAAATCGCCTGTTCTGGTTGGGTGCCGAGATTCGTCCACGGGCTTCGAGGGACGGCTTACAAGGCTCGCAACCTTTATCAGCGGGCCAGCCCCGGCTCGCATCACCGTCCCTTTCTTGCCCTTTGTGCGGTATCGCCAGAACTAGCATCATCGCGAACTCTTCCATGCCGCCAAACCACCGACATGATATTCGACACTGGGGGTTGCTTACGGCGTAGCCGGGAGGACTCGGTCGAGGTGATGTCTTGGCTCGCCGAGGCCTACAAGCGGCGGCGGAAGTCTTCTGGGCCAAGGTCGAGCTCCGGGGGGAAGCCGCCGCCGAAGAGGGTCGGTGAGAGAGGTTCGTTGGGGCGGGCTCGAGTTCTTGCGCGGGGCCGCCCTTTGGCTCCGCAACCTGGAACGGGCGACGGGGCTGTCGGGAGTGGGCGGCCACCGGGGGGACAGCCCTCTCCGGCGTTGGCACAGCAGGAGCAGTCGCCAGCATCACCGGCTTCCCCGGCGCACTTAGAACCGCGGTTTCTACCTCCGCGGCACTGGGGCAACGAGTTTCCAAGCGTTCCGCAGCCCTCCCCCATCCCGGAGGGCGTGGCGAACACAGCACCGCCTCCTGTCTTCAATCTTCTCAACGGCCTGCCGTCGGACCCCATCCCGGAGGGAACCGGGAACGCAGCGCCTCCCCCCGTCCTCCGTCCGCAAACCGTCACGCCAACAGGCCGCCGCCCCTCCGACAAGTACACGGGCTGGATGGACCTTGACTTCGTCATCTCCGGGAAAAGGCAGACCTTGCATGGTCTCTACACCTGCCTGGAGCACCACTCTACCGTCTCTCCCGGACTAGCCCGTCTCTCGAAGCACGGGATCCAGCCCAAGCCCCCAACCGCCGGACCCGGATTCCAGGCCATCATGAGGCTGTGTATCCCCGTGTGCATACCTAACGTGCTGAGAGGGTGCAGGGAGAAAGAAGTCGTGATGGAGGTTGATGAGTTTCTGGGGAGAGCTGATTTTTGCGTTGGAGCGGGGGTATTGGACAAGATCACGGCGATAGAGGCGGGCATTGATCCAGATGTTGGATTAGGGCCTGCGTCTTCGTCTACGGTTGACTTGGCGTTGGCCGAGGAATTGTGTAAGTGCCTGCTTTCCACGAGCATCTCGTTGGGGTTCGTGTCAAAAGTGCTGATACTGTCATTGCGTAGACACCCCGGCGCCGACACTGAGTTATAGCGGGCACCGAGGCATCATCGACGCTCACGGCATGTACGAGACTGTACACCCGCACGAGTCGACCCAACCAACCGCGAGCCCGACCTTGTGTCACGATAGCACGCCGTTCCCGCCGCCGCCCATGAAAGACGGCGAGGGCGCCTCCGTCAGCCCCGGGGGAACATATGCACCAACACAGGTATACGTACCTGACAGATGGGCAGCACCATACGTTTACGCATCGGCTTTCCATGTCTTTGGCCCCGTGTACGGGGCAGGGACTGGTGAAGCCGGCGAGTACGGCTTCCGGGGCGAGGAATTCGATTCTCTCGCCTGGGAGCCCTTGGAGAGGTGTGAATTTGCCGGCAGCTCGCTCGGAACTGATACCCTCCACGCCCCTTCGTCCAGCGGTGGCTAATTGACCGCTCTCGAGGGACGGTCCGTCGACTGTGGGTTTCAACAACCTCGCGGAAGGCGGATCTCAAGGTAAGTAGGGGACACAGGAGCCCTCCACATGTTTCCTACGCTCTCCCTTTCCTGTTTTATATTGCGGGAACACACTCGGCCATGTACGGTCCCCGAAAAGAAGGCGTGTTATCGGGGGAAGAGGGATACGCTAGCCAAGCCACGTCTTCGTGGGTGAGTTCTTCCGGGCCCTCTTCGACATGTGGGTACTCACTAACAGCGTGCTCCGTCAGGCTTGGGAGTTGGGGCCGTTCATATCACCCGCCATCAGAATGTCCCAACACATGTAGTGTATACCGCTTAGGACAGGTGTTCTTTGAGACTTCCGAACTCCGAGCGTTTCTGTTTCCTTGAGACTATAAAGCTGTGATCGGGTATTTTGAGAACTAGGAGCACATTGCCAGATTGTTACGCGAGCCACGATAGCCGAGAGCTACACGCACTCCCCCTCGTTTCCCTATGAAACTCTCCCCACGAGTGAAGACGTAAACGAAGCAGGAGTTGGCACATCGGCATCTACACATCCCCCTCAAACCTCCCCCCCAGGCGGCACATACCCCCCCTCCCTAGCAGCCCCCGCATAAAACTCCCTCCAAAACCGACACGCACCCCCCGGAACCTCCCCGTCCTCAATCTCTCTCACCAGAAGCCCCACGTCAAGCACCGCCTTGACCTTCTCGCCGTCCGGCTGCGGGTGATTCCACTTAATCCCAGGCGGGATATTCACCACCGCCCTATCCGTATTCGGATCCCCGGAGACGACGTACGAGGAGAGATACCGCTGCACAACGGTGCTGATGCCCGAGAAGAGGATGTTGAAGGGTAGGAGGAGGTACCCCGTCAGCACCTCCTCCCAGTCCCCCGACGCGTCGTACAGGGGGCTGTTGAACACCGCCGCCAGGTCCGTCGCGTGCCACCCCGGCGTGACGGAGTACTGCATGTTCCAGAGGCGCGAGGAGGAGTAGGCCGAGTTGAGGTAGTGGATGTTGCACGTCATGCTGCTGTCGCGGACCACGTCCTTGAGGCGGCCCGCCTGGTTCTCGTACTTACCCCCTCCCCCTTCTTCCACGGGCGGGTAGCGTTCCGCGACGGCGGCCCGGAGGGACTCGGAGTCGGTGTAGTTGGGAAACATGGTCTCCAGGAAGCTGTCAAACTCCTCGTTCGTAGAAATGGACCCGTCAACAAAGAGCGCCGCCTCGTCTGCGCAATGCGACAGCACAAGCGACTCCATCGGCCAGAAGTTCCCCGAAGCAAGCTCTAGCGCCGGGGCCTGTCGTATGAACCCCCCATCAGGCGTCGGGCCAACCGCAAAGGTGCCCGGGACCTGCTGGAGCATGAGGTCCTTGTTCGCCTTCGTGAGGGTCTCCAGGTCGAGAGACCGGAGGCACTCGACGGTCTGGTCTTTGCAGCCTGCTAGCGTCGCGAATTGTTCGAAGGTGGCCTTGACGCCGCCTGCGCGGTCCCACATCACCTGGAAGGCCGGGGACAGAAGGATGGCTCTTTGGAAGTGCGGGTCGAGGGTCCCGCCCTCGGCGACGAGGTGGTGCATTATCGAGGAGGCGCCCGCGGACTCCCCCATGGCCGTCACGCGCCCCGGATCCCCGCCTAGCAGATGGATGTACTCCCTCACCCACTCAAACACCGCGCGCTGATCCCACAATCCCGCATTCGGCATTCCCTCCTCCTCCATAGAGCTCCCCGCCAGGAACCCAAAAGCGCCAAGGCGGTAGTTGAAGGATATGAAGATCATGTTGCCCCCCGACTGTGAGACCAGGCCTGTGCCGTCGTAAAAGGGTACCTGCGGCTGATAGATATCCTTGCTGCCGAGGATGAAGCCGCCGCCAAAGATGAAGACGGCGACGGGGAGGGGGCCGGATGCGGTGAGGGCCTTGGAGGGGACGTAGATGTCCATGTAGAGGCAATCTTCGGCCTCTTCGCCGAAGCTGGGGACGGGGAGCCCGCCGAGGCTAGCTCCATATCAGTTATTCGGACCCTTGGATAATGGTGTAGGCGAGGGTTGCGTACAACTGGTTTATCGCCGTCCCGATTGGACTCTCATTCCCGGATCCCATGAAGTTGAGCCCCCGGATGAAAGCCTGCGGGCACGTCGGCTTCGCGCCGGGCTTCTGGGACTGGCCCTTCACGGGCGGCGCAGGCTTCGCCCATCGCAGCTCGCCGACGGGAGGCGCCGCATAGGGTATGTTCCGGAAGACGTGACTAGCTCATCATCAGCCCCGCATTGGCATCGCGGAGGGGGCGACTGACATGTCCGAGGCTTCATTGTATTCGGACTTGAAAGAGCCATAGGGCAGTTCAATGACCGCGGGCTCCGGTTCCCTTTTATTGGTAATGTCGGGCTTGCCGAAGAGGAAGTCAAAGGTGCCCGCAAGGGAGCCGAGCGGGAGGCAGAGGAGCAAGAGACTGTGTAGGAGCACCATGCCGTCGGTGTTACCGTTTGGTGACGACTAGGTCGTGGAAGGCCCCAAGACGATATAAGAACCCCCGCGCTTCCACGATCCCCACGGAGCACGCGCTGTCTCACCTGCGTTCATCCGTTCACCCAAGGACGCGAGGGGCCCCCGCGGTGCGACAAGGCACATTCGGTCCTTTATGAACAAAACACACGAACACAGACTCCGACACGTCGGCATCCAATCTTTGAAAAGGACCACCCCATTGGTCGTCCCTCCTATCTTGTCTCCCACTCCCTCGTAATGTGACCACCGGCCCGCTCCCCGCAAATCACAAGACCAACCCCTCCTCCTGCGTCCTCGTGAGCGGCGGACATCATCTCCAGCGCCCCCGAGAATCATCCCAAGCCCGGCACACCCTGATCCATCCATTTGAGCTGGCCATCAACCCCTAACTGGTCGATGGAAGTGACGACCCTCAGCTCCGAGCGAATAAGCACCCAGGACAGCTGGAGAGCCGCGCCGGGGGGCGTGTAAGACATCGTCCAATCAGAGGACGAGGGTGCCTCGAGTCCCGGGGCGAGCGTCATGCCGAGCACCCCTATTGTCCGCCGTTGACCAAGGCGAGGGGTGTGATGGGCGGATTCATTGGGACTGGACCCTGTTGTACAGCTGCTCCTTGCAGGGGGCTCAGTACAGGGGACCAAGTAATCCAGGGTTTCAGGGCGTCTCCGCGGAGCTGTTGTTGTGCAAGGGGACGGCCGGCATCATCTGAGAGCATCTGGCCCTCCGTTCTCACACATCCCAGTAGTGACGTCAGTGACATCGGAAGGTGATTCTCGGGAGCCAAATCTCATTAGAACGAGCAAACTGCTAGACAACGCCATGGGAATCATGCTTCTAGTACCAGACCGATGAACCAGCACAAAAGCCGGGACCAACCTCATCCTGCGAGTCCACCCCTGTTCTCCCTCCTCCCGCCCACGACCCTTACGCCCTCCTATTCCTTGTCTTCTTAACGGGCTGCGTCGTCGTGTCCTCTTCCTCCTCATCCTGCCCCTTCTTGAGCTCCCCCTCAAGCCCCCACTCCTCCGCATCATACCAGTCCTCTCCGTCCGACATCTCTCCCACGTGCGCCTCTGCCTTGGCCCATTGCAGCACCGTCCGCCGCAGCCTGTCCGCCTTCATCAGCCCCTCGTGAAGTCTCATCGCCCCCCGGCATATCTCCTCCTGCTTTTGGACGTACAGCGACATCAGGTGCCGCACGTTCTCCGCCTCATTCTCGGGAAGCCCAACGTCGCGGTCAGGTAGGGCGTACGCGGGTGGGTTGAAGAACGGGTGGATGAGCTCCTCGCCCAGGTCGTCGGCTTGTGACATGCCATGTGCGGGTTGGTCTGTGGGCTGCGCGGTGGCGTCTGGTCCATCGGCGTGTTGGATTTCTATGTTTTCCGTGCCGTTGGGCTTTGTCTCGTCTTTCGTCTCGTCCTCGTTGTTCGGCGCCTTGTTTCGATCCTCGGGTTGTTGTGGTGCAGAGTTCTCAGTAGTCGATGACACCTCCGTCTCTGGTTTCCTTTCTGACGCATCGTTTCGTGACGTCTCGGGTCCATTCCGAGCGGGAGTCTCCTTGTTAGTCTCGTTCAACGGCTGGCTCTCCCCGTCCTTATCCGGGCGGCAGCCACCCTGCGCGTCTGCCATTGGCACGTCGCCGTCGGGTACCTTATCCCCCGCCGAGTCCGAAGGCGCTCCGGAAACCGTGTCAGAAGCAGTACCAGCGGTGCCCGAAGCCGTGACTGAGCCGTTCGCAGGACCATCCTTATCGCCGTTCGTCATCGGCGTCGCGTTTCCAGGCTCAACTAAGAGAGACCGCTTCTTATGCGGCTCCTGAAGAGTGCTGTCGTCGGCGAAGAGCTCGACGTCATTCGCCCCAACGAGGGGACCGCAGGGAAGCCACACAAAGTCCCCGCAGAGGCTGGTCAGCAGCTTCCTAGACTTCCAAAGCGACTTTTGCTCCCTGCGCATCAACTCGCTGACCTGCGTCGATAGCTCGGTAAGGGTATTCGCCTTGAACGGCCTCGAGAGCGTGGGGTGGTCGGGGAGGTCGGTGACGGCGGTAAGCGGTGCAAGGATCTCTTGGGAAAATGTTAGTTCGCACAAGGTAGAAACGAGCCGGGCATCTGGGAGGCTTACGCTCTAGGCGAATGCTGGAGTACGGGTTCAGGTCCGCGACGTTGTCGCGCGCCTCCTGTTGGCGCTCTTCGCTGCAGTAGCCATCGACTAGGTAGCCGTCGTCGTCGACGAGCGTCGGGTTGCGGTTGACTATGCGTCGCTTCACGCCCGCGTATTCAATTTCCTTTCGCCCTGGTTAGCGACGTCGGAAAACTGCGACGTGACGACCCCACCTCTTTGTAGACCCTCGGGGCGGTTGCCGGCGCGAGTTGTCCGCGGCTGGTGAAGCGCGCCCGCTTTTTCAGCTTTTGGCCGCGGTTGCTGTTGTGCTCGATCGATTCGTCCGAGTCGGAGTCTAGTCGAAGATGTGATTAGATGAGGCAACACGGTAGAGATGTGCCTAAGACGGAATTGGCGGCTTACCGTAAGCTTTCCTCTTCAACGCCGACTTGATCTCCGCGATCTGTTGCGCAAGAACGAGATGCGACGCCATGGCGAATCCCGTCCAAGACTACCCGCGCAAACGACACAGTCTTCGATTCGTTCGAGTGCCCTAGCGCGCAGGGGATCGGTGGACGGAGTGTCAAAGTATTGGTCGACAATGGGAATAAGGTATACTCCCGGTATCGGCTGGCTGGGTATTGTGCGGCTCGCTGTGGGGGAAAACAACGGCGAGGGTCGACGACGGACGACGGGATTTGGAAGCGAGGCTGCGGAAGCTGGCAACGGCTGCCCAGGGTTTCTGTGGGGCCGCCGATAACGCCGATAACGCAAATGGGGTTATCGCCCTATCGCGTCGACCCTTTTCCCGCCTCGAAGACGCGTGTACCTCACAGTATCAGAAATGTCAAGAGCTCTGGTACACACTGTGTCAGTAGAGTTGCCTCGGCGTGCTGAAGACGGCGGTTGGAACTGGCAAGGAAGATGGTTGGTTGCATTTTGCGAAGGTCTTGGGCGACATCGGATAAGACGGAGGCCGAGTATTCCGGGTTTACATGCAGCAGCATGAAAAAAGCAAGTCAGAGAATACATGAAGCGTGCTCCAATTAATCTCAATACCTCCAAATCCCAATGTCCGAAAAGTCCTGCCAGAATACAGAAGCAATATGATGTCCGCCCAAAATGCCGCCATTTCTCCCAACGCAAAGAAGGAAAGATCGTCATCGTCGTCTCTAGCTAGCAGCTTCGAAGAACGAAGGATAAATCGCGAGAAAGCAAGCATTAAAAACGGTAAAACCCCCAATCCTCGCCCCTTTGGGTCGCACTATGTTGCCTGAGTATCCCCTCTTTTTGCTACCTTTGTACCTCGAAATACACCACACCGGGGACACCATCGGGGAGTCTATCCGCCTCCCACACCAGCGTCGGGGCCCCCTGGTTGCGGAACCCCATCGGCCTTGGACGGCTCCCTCGGGCCTCTCCTCGACCTCCGCGAGGACTGCGGCGCCAGGTGGCTCTGGTACATATCGGCCTCGGCCGCGGCTGGCGCCATGCTGCGCTGGGATGCGGAGGGCGCCAGGAATCCGCCCTGCGTGGGCGCAACGGGCGACCCCATCTGCGCCTCCTCGTCGTACCCATACCCATGCCGGCTCCGTACCGACGCGCTCGTCCGCGGCTCGTTCTCGCTGCCCGGGCGGTTCACGCTGCCAGGGCGAGCCATAGAGGTCGATAGAGTCTCGCCGCGCTTGCGGAGGCCGCCCTTGTTGCCGCTGCTGTTGCTCTCGCCGCGCCGCGGAATAGCCGAGAGCTGCGAGGGATGGGACTCGAGCGAGACGCGCGAGATCTCCTCGGGTATCGAGGCCGGCGGGACCTGCTTGCCGTGCTTGCTGAACCAGTCGTCGGCCGGGGTGACGCCCGTGTTTCCTTCCGGCGCGGAGGCGCCCTCCGTCGTGGCAACGGCCGGGCCCTCCGGGTTCGCGGCGGGCGGGTCGGTGGGGATGTTGCGGAAAGCTGCCCTGTGTTTCTCCATATCGGAGTACTTGCCGGCGGCGGCGTCGTCGGTGAAGTTGACCATGTAGGCCGGGTTCGAGGCAGTGCCGATGAAGTCGCCGCGGCGGGGGGCATAAATGGGGATCCTCCTGAGGGCGTCGGCGACGGCGGTGATGAACTTTGAGTTGCGGTCGCCCGTGAGGATACCGTCGTGCCAGTTGGTCTTGTGCCAGATGAGCATCTGCAGCTGTATCCGGTCGAGGTCGCCGAGGCTGACGACCCAGAGGTAGACCTCGGGCTCGAAGTCGCGCGAGTTGTCCGGGTGGCGGACGAACTTCTCCAACTCGCGGCGGAGGAGTTCGATGTCCTCGTTGGTCGTGTAATCGTACGAGACGTTGATGTTGAAGACCTGGAACATGGCACCACTGCGCGTGACGTTCTCGATCCAGATATCGTTGAGTTTGATGTTGGGCATCTGGACCATCTGCATCTTGTCGCAACGCACAAAGACGCTGTACAGAAGGGAGATCCGCTCCACGAGAAGCGCCACCTTCACACCGTCGACCATCATCTCAATCCTATCGCCTACATCGTAGGGGTGCTTGACAAAGAGGAAGATACAGGAGCCGAGGATCTCCTGCGTGGTGACGGCGAAGACGAACGAGAGCGACAGCAGGGCGGTACCTGCGGTCGCTAGCGTAGTAATGAAGCTGCTCTGGAAGAAGGCGACTGTATCTCGCGTTAGTCTGTTTTGAGTCGACTCGCCGGCCGCCCCCAGAACACGGGGATAAGACATAGGCCCCACTTACGGAAGATAAAGATGACGATCAGTAAGACAAGGAAGAGAATAACCTTGTCAAAAGCCTGAAGCGCCTGGCTAATGTCCTTCATGCCCTCCGTGATCGACTTCCGCTCCTTCCCGATACCCACGACCTTCCGAACCATCTCGTCGAGGGCGATATCGCCATTTTCGTCCTCATCAAACATCTCAAAGGCCGCCTTGGCATCTGCCGCATTGGCAGGGCCGAGAACTTCGTTGAGATCCTCTTGGTAGAGACAGTTCCTGTCCTCGACGGCGAACGTCATCCAAATACGCCTGCCCAGTGCCTCGGACGCAGTAAGGTCCTCTAGAGCATCGGTGACAATAGAATGGGCTGAGTTGGGGTTTAGAACCTGCTTTCCCGTGATCTCCGACGCAATGTTTCCGACAATGGAGGTGACCTTGTCGCCGATACGTCCGACGTTCCCGGCGAGCCGACGCGGTACGCCAGCGGGCCCGGCCTTGGGCTTTCCCGGAAGGCGGGTGTAGAGGCCGTTGTTGATAATGTGGTCCTCTTCTTCGAACTCGCGGCAGTACATGGGGAATAGGGCGCGCGACGCTTCGTAGAGGCGGCTCAGCAGACGAACGTTTTCCTTGGAGGCCTTGATGCGGTTCGCGAACGACCGCTGATGGTACGAGATGCCGATCAGCTGGATGAAAGCCTTCTCAACCAGATAGACGGCCGAGGATACGAAAGTGGCGCCGAGAACGCGCTCGAAGTTGCGCACCCAGTCGATATCGTCTTTCTTAGATCGTTTGAAAAGCTCGCGGAAGGTAATCCACGATGCAAGAGCCCAGAAGAAGAGTGATAGAGGGATGGTGAGGTTCTGAAGAACAGTGCCATACTTGCGGGTACCGGCGCTAACAACGCCGCAGAGGAACATGAAAACCAGCGGCAGGAAGTAGGCTACGAGCTTGCCAGCCCAGATGGTGAGCCACGCAATCTCGACCCAGAGGAAGACCTTGAAGAGCGGCGGTCCATCAACGGTGTACCTCTCGTCATCATCGCCCCGCGTCTTGACCTTCTGGCCAACGGGGTTGGTGTCCTTGCGGCCGGTCGTGGCGAGGACGATGAGAGGGATGGCGAGGGCGAGGCCGACGGGGACGATGTAGATGAGGTAGCGCAGCGACGCGTTGAAGCCGATGACCTTGGCGTACATGCGGCCCAGCCAGTTCACCTTGACGTCGTCGGAGCCGTCGGTGCCGACGCGTGAGGGCATGAGCTTCCTGCGGCCGGCATGTTGGTTTTTCTCGTCGCTGACCTCGCTCTCGTCGGACAGGGGGACGTTGACCTGGTCGGGCCGCCGGGCGCCATTGCTGCTGGCGCGGCTCTTGATCGTCGATAGCGGGATGTCGTCTCCCATCTCGGACCTCGATCTGGTGTTGCTCAGCTGGATGAAGCCCGATTCTCTCGGGGAGTGGATCGTCATTGGAAGAGTGGCCCACGGCAGGTTAAGTAGGAGCGGGTGGGTGGGCCGGTCGGCCCTTGAACCGGACTGGGTGATTGGCGTGGGATCGTCGGATGCAGTGATCCGTAGCGAGCAGTTGGAGAATTGGGTCCAGTGGGGATTGCCAATTTTCGTGGATCGCTTGCAAGGAATCTGGCACCGGGTGGATTGGGTGTTGTGGGGAGGATGCCGGCTTCCGCGCCATCAAACAAAGGTCTGCAGAGACCCAGAAGAGCCGGTGAACGAGTGTCGGGGGGGGTTAAAGCGAGGAAACGACAGAACCGGAGAGTGGCCGGATGGATGAACGCGACTGAGCAGACGCGGCCGATGTGGATGTCAGGGCGCTTTGTAGTCGAAGCGAGGACCTAGCAAAGTTTTAAGAAGCCCCTTGCCCCTGACCGGCATTCCCCGCCCATCCACCCGTCCCAGCGGTGTCCTTGCTAATAACATGGATGATCCCCACTTCGCAAACGATGCCGAGGAGATGTTGGGTCCATGACGAGGATGGATACGGGGTGGACACCGTGCCAGGTTAGACTGCAGATGAGATGGGTGACATTTTCGGGGTTTACAGATACGTACTCTATTTCAACCCCATGTGAAAGAAAGCGGGTACCTACACATAGATGGAAACACACGCACGCACATCCACGTACAAGTGAAATCAGACTTATCTGCTAGAAGTGACCTTGGAAGAGACCCATTGATCAGTAGGCGAGACTCGAAAGGAGGAAAAGATAGTGAAAAAGGAATAAAAAGGATAGCGTCGTCCCCGCCAGCTCAATTATGAAGAAAGCCACACTAACCCGATTCTCTTTCCTGAGACACTGGTCAATCGAATGTGGCTTGGGACGGAAAAAGGGCCCTGAGAGCCCTGTGCGAAGCCAGACAGTAAATTTACTGTGCTATGTTTAGTTGATTTTAGTCCGATTGTCCGTTCAGGACGCCACCGCGCGGGTACCCACGCGCGCTAACCCAATCACCATTTGACCTCAGGGGGAATGCTTGGAGTCCAAACCATGGCAGTGGCTGCAGACCCCTCTTCGCTCCCTGGCTATTATTAATGCAACATTGCAATCATCAGTTCCGCTGCGGAAACGATCCAGCTTCGCAGCTTGCGGGGTATCCTGTAGCTCTCGAGGGTCTGCCCTAAGCTGCTTACGAGATGCAGGGACCTTCTATATAGTATGGGGGACTCGGCTCATCGAGTCAGTCTCCGTCTATTAAATCTGAATCCCGCTCGCCGTAACCCCCATCCGATGATTGGCCTGGACGGCGTTGGTAGCAGGGCGGCGCGTGGCGGGAGTGGCGCCGGCCCGGGACTCGTCTCGCAGATGTAGCTTAGCGCGGGTTTAACATCATAGTTGTGCGTTCCTCTTTGACCGATGCGGAAACGCCACCGCACTCCATGCGCCCGACGAATACCCGTGGGTCCTGCACTTACATACTAGGGATGCAAGCTATCGATTCAGCTGCCCCGCTGGTGATGCGATCTCTCCACATCCCCTTATCGGTTATCGTGACGTGAATGTGAGCTCCGAAATGCCAAGGCGATACGAGGTGGTTGGGCCTTCTGCTTAGTCACTACAGGGCGGAGTACCTGTGATGCTTCACGTCAGGACCCTGATGCCATTGAGCTCCCATCATCCAAGTATTACCGAGATATACCCGCAACTCTCCAACGGCAGAACCCTGGTCAACGGCATCGAACTTAGCGACCCCACCATGCTTCCAGACCTTGCTTAGCTCTTAGCGGAGCACATTCTCTGTCGTCATCAAGCACGCCCTGCCAGTGCCTCTCTCTGTCGGTAATGCAGCTGCGGAGCTAGTCTGTTAGTACGTCACCCTTCAAAGCACTGCTCTGCAGCTCCCGGCTGATAGATGGCTTGGCAGTGAGGTTATCGATATCCCTCGGTCGAGTCCCCCACGTCGTAGCATCCCGAGACTCGTCGCTCCTCGAGGCTCCAGACCCTAGAAGCAAGGAAAAATGGACGGGTACCCTCCTGGAAGCCTCGACCACAATGTCCCGTTCCTTGTTGCCTCCGGGCTCTCGAGCTCCCCGCCGGCAGGGGAGACCTCAGAGGGCCAAGGCAAGGGAGTCGTGCTGCGATCCGAGATGCCGTGTCTAGAGGGAGAGCACGCCGGCGTACTCCACAAGTATCTACAGGGCATAGACGCGACCCTGCCTCCGTGGACCCATGGGGACGCGAAGTACAGGTATCGCGTTGCGTCTGTTGGGAGGGTAATCCGCTCCGCTCTGTGAACGACTTGTAACTTGGCTCTAACCGCCTTGTCCAGACCTTCCAGCTGCCCCCGCGCTACGCCAGCCTGCCCGACGGCGCCGAACCCCCCGAAGACACGGAATTGCACTCGCCGTTATCCCCTTTGAGTCCCACCTCGACACTTTACCCCGACGGTCTCATAAACCACCAGTGGCTGCAGAAGCACCAGGAGCTGGTGCCTAGCATCTACCTGTGCTTCTTTACTCTGGTATCCGACCCGAATCTGGCGACGCTAAGCGACAACAAACTCAAGGCGGACATAAATGACATTAGGGCTGCGATAGCCGAGTCGGGCTATAGGACCAAGCTTGCCGTGGCCCTCATGAGCGACAACACGACTGTGCGCAACAGTGTTCGTGAGGGTATCCAGGACAGATTGGAAAATATCCGCAAGGGCACTGGCCTGGACACCGGGAGGTCAATATTTTATATCGCACCGCGAGAGTCGCCAGAGAAGCTGACGGAAGCTGCGGACACTATCCTGACTGCCTTATACCCCCAGTCGCTGGAGTACTACAAGGATCTTTTAAAACACATACGGAAGAAGAGGGGGCGAAGTATAATTCCACAGCCCACTCTTCCTCCGACCAGCGGCACCTCCCAGACGCTATCTCACCCCGGGTGGTATGTGCGGTACGACTTCAAGACGGCTGTATTCTCAGAGTTCCGCCAGGAGATGGACGCGGCACTGCGGGCATACGAACAGGCATACGACGGCCTGCTCAGCCAGGATGTCTGGGACCTTATCCCGAGTTGGAGCCCCAGGTGGAACGAAGCTCGACTCCTGTCGGACATACTCGTCATCCGCATACTGCGATGCTTCCTGTGGAACGAGCAGACGTCTATGGCGGTGTCGCGCTGGCAGGTCCATCGGAACCGAATCGCGGACTTCGTCGATCGCAGGGGGCGAGGAACAGAAAATTACGGCTGGAAGGCGTGGGAGGCCCGCTGGTCGCTGGTGATGGCGAATCTCATGGAGAGGATGAACATTCAGGGTTTGCAGTCTCCCAACGTGATCCACCTTGAGGCGGAGAAGGGAATTCCTCGCGATCGTCTTTATCCGTGGGAGCTGATGCATCATACCGGGTACTGGTACCGGCAAGCGGCGCGGCACACCGCTCAACGTCGGGCGCTGGCGTATACCGTGCCTGACGATGACCGCCGCCCTCCGTCTACCTCCCCGGAAACCAGCGCGAGTAATAATGCGTACACGTACGACACGTACCTATGCCCGGAGCCCCACGAGGAGCTGCCGTTGGACAAGCCCGGCGTAGACTACTCACGACTGATAATCGACTATCTTGCAATTGCGAGGACCCAATTTCAAGACCGCGGACAGCACCGGCTAGCTGCGGAGATCGCGCTGGACTGTGCAAGAGAAGCTGCCAAGCTGAAGCAGTGGGACGACGTGACGGCGCTTCTGCTTCCAATCTGGGAGGATATGCCGTTTAGGAAGGAAGGGTGGACGGATATCACCGAGGATATAAACTGGACGTTGAGGCCAGCTGCTGCGAAGAAGGGACTTGGAGACGTAGTTTTGACCATTGATTGGGAGCTTTTGCACAGGAGTGAGCCTTCCCGTACTGTTCTACCTGCTTAGCCTTGACTGACCGGCTTTCAGAGTTCTCGAGGCGAAAAGACTGGCACTACGACCTATCCAAGTCATTGGACGGCATCAACCTCTCTTCAAAGCCCACAATCAGCTGCTCCGATGCTAATGGCTTTTCATTCCTCTCATCGACTTTCATCTTCAGGAGCGGTGAGGGCAAGGCCGGAGAGCCCTCTGCCGCGCAACTAATGATCAGGTCTGATGCATTTTCCGATTCTGCGCCTGTGCAGTTGTCGCAGGTGAGGATAGAGTTCGAAGGGAGTCTAAGGCCCATCATCCTCACCCATGACCCGGACGCCGCTACAAGCGACCAGCTGCGGGGAAATACACTACTGGCTAGAGTTGGCCTCGAAGTAGGATCGGAGGAGCCAGAGGCGGAAGAAGGGGCGTCGGAAACCTTAGCTCCCGTCCGAGGGGCGGCAGACCTCCTTTTGTCTCCCGGGCAAACCAGGGTCTATGAGATGGCGATACCCCTGCGGGATCCCGGCGACGCCCACGCGCAGTCTGCCATCATGTCGGTAGACAACGATACCTTCTCACTCGACTACACAGTCTCTTTCAAAGACATAACTCCCGGGACATTTTGGCTCGACCCGTCGGGCTTCCGGCGCAAGATTGGCAGGGACGGCGCTCAGCACGTCCACGTGGAGCCGCGGCCGCCCAAGATGGAGATCAAGCCGGTAAACGCGGTGGACCAATACTACACGAACGAAGCCATCACGCTGGACTTTGAGCTCCAGAACGCCGAGGACGAGGACGCGGTTACGAAGCTCGACGCTCACGTCTTCGGGGAGCAGGTACCGGCCGCAACTGTCAAGATCACAGGGCAGCCGGACATTGTGTCGACGCCGAATGTAGAGGCATCGAGGCTAGCTGGACTTAGCCTAGGGACCATCAAGAGCTCAGACAAGATCAGGATACAAGTCTGCCTCGACGAGGTGGCCCACCCTGCGTCATTGGAGTTCAACATCAGAGCGTCATACCACCTCGTCTCGGACCCTGGGACGCGGATCGTCCGGGAAAACACCTTTACGGCCAGCGTCGTCAGCCCCTTCGAGGCCAACTACGAGTTCCTCCCCCGGCTGCACCCGGACCTGTGGCCAAGCGTCTTCGACCCGGACACCATCCGCGACACCTCGGAAGACGGCTCCACCCAGCCCCCGCTGGGCCTAGCGCAGAAATGGTGTCTCGTCTGCCACTACGCCTCCTTCGCAACCGAAAACCTGCAGGTCGTAGGCCTCGACGCAAAAGTCCTTTCCAGCACGGGCGGTATCCAGTGCGCGGCGACGGAGCGCCGCCCGGCTCTGCCGGACGCGGGGCTCGACGTCACCCCGCGCGCAATGCACGAGGCCCACTTTGACGTCACGGCGCGGAAGCTAAGCCTCGAGGATCGCGGCCCCGCGACGGTGGACCTCGGGCTCGAGGTGCGGTGGAGACGGCCCGGGGGAGAGGCCGTCAACGTGACGACGCTGCTCGCGCCGCGGTTCCCCGTTCTGCACATCGAGCCGCGGGTCCTGGCGTCACTGTCGCCCGTGGCGGGGGATGACGGGGTGCTGGGGCTGGACGTCACGATTGAGAACCCGTCGAGCCACTTTTTGACGTTTGGGATCACGATGGAGCCGAGCGACGAGTTTGCGTTTTCGGGGGCCAAGAGGACGACGGTGCATGTGCTGCCTGTGTCGAGGCGGGTCAGCTCGTTTAGGCTGCTCCCGCTTGTGAGGGGGGCATTCATCAGGCCGGGGTTGGTGGTTCGCGACAAGTATTTCCAGAAGGTGCTGAGGGTGCTGCCGACGGAGGGGATGAGGGTTGATAAGGAGGGGCTGATGATCTGGGTACCCGGAGATGAGGAGGGGCAGGAGTCTCCGTAACGCCTCTCCGACGATAGCAAGTAGAATTTGAACGTCTCTATGTCTATGCCCACCACTCACACTGACCAAACCAGCAAGTCTAGATCTAAATCTTGGGCTTATCCCTGTTGATAAACTCGTACCAATCAGGCCCAATCTTCGTCTTCTCATCCATGCTCTTCCCCCTCCACGCCGCAAACGCCCTCCCCTCACCCTCCTTCCATCTCCTCACCTCATCCGCGATCCACCGCCCCGCGAGACGCGCACACTCCCCCGGCACCTCCATCGGCACCAGGTGGCCCCTCCCCTCGATGCTGAAACTGTCCACGCGCCCGCTCCCGCCTCTGCCCTGCCCCGTCACGCGCATCCTGTGCGACAGGATCTCAGGGTTCGAGACGTTGGAGGTCTCGCCCAGGACGTAGAGCACGCTGGGCCGCAGCATCGGGAGGCGCGAGAGGGTGAGGGACGGCTCGGGGCGGTAGAAGGGGTAGTCGGGGCGTCCGGCGTCCGGGTCCGCGTCGGGAAGGAGGTCCTTCCGGATGAGGTTCTTGCCCTCTGCGTCAAAGGCGTTGTGCGAGGGCCGGAGAAAGGTGAAGACCTCCTGGTGCTTCGTCGTCGAGAGGGTCACCTCCTTGCCCGTCCCGTCCTGGCCGGTGAGGGCGCGGACTTCATCCGGCTTGGCGTCCCGCACGCCGAAGTCCACCCACCGGTCCAGCACGCGGGGGTCCCACGCCGCGTAAAAGGGCGACTTTGCAAACTTCTCGCGCGCTTCGTGGCGCGAGGGCCAGACTTCCCTGCGGCGGATGGAAGATGCGGTCGGGGAGCGGGAGAGCGGGCCGGGCGTGGAGGAGTAAGGGGATATGACGGGGTCGAGGAGGACGAGTGTGGAGAGGAGGCGCGGGTGGGTGTGGGCTAGGTTGACGAGGGCGGCGGCGCCGAAGGAGTGGCCCATGCCGATCATGGGGAGGGGAGGGCGGAGGTGGTTTACTATCTGGAGGATGTCGCGGGCGTAGTCGAGCCAGCTCGCTGGGGTGTGTTAGTGGAGGGTGAAGGGAATGATAAAGGGGGGGGGGGGGGGGGGGGGTTAGGGTGAACTCACGATCGTTGCCCAGCTTGGAGGCGTTGATCTGCCCAGAGACGCCCTGCCACGCCGCATCGGAGATGATGATGCTCCGGATCTGGAAGCCGTGCTTCCTGGACTCGGCGAGGAGGTCCTCCCACAGGGGCTCGTACAGCTCCTACTCGTCGTCAGCTTCATCCCTTTACAGAACACATGTGCTCTCTCTCTCTCTCTCTCTCTCTCTCTACCCCTGCGCAAGGGTGGATAGTAAGCAAGGACGCGAACACACCTTTGGGAACCCGTTGGCATGCGCCGCGAGAACCGTGACGCCCTCCCCGCCGCCGCCCTCGCGCGGGATATACTCCTTCACGGCGAGCTCCAGCACCTCCTCCTGCGCGTTTGCCGTCGCGCGTGGGTACTCGCGGATGTGCTGGCCCGGCACGCGGTGCTCCTTGACCGTGAACGGGAACGCCATTTCGTTTCCCTCTGCCGTGCTGCGGCGTCTTCCGATCGGGTTCCTGCAGATGGGGTATGCGTGAGGGCGTTGTGAGAAGGATATGTACAGGGCGCGGGACGTGAGCAGCGTGAAGGGTGTGAGAGATGAGATGAGATACCCCGGGAGTGAGATGAGGACGGATGCGCAGGATATACGCCGCCTCTCGGCAGAAACGGGAGCTTCCCCGGGCCTGGGGCCGAGGTTAATTGGCGCCCTCACGCTTACCGCTCGCCTCCTCCACAAAGATTGCCCCGCCTTCAGGCCTGCCCCCCCTGTCAGCTAGCGACCCCCTCAGCGCTATTGCGGGGGGCCGCGTGGTGTGGGTAACCCGATGCGGCAGCTTTGGCCCCCACCCCCGGCAATTTATCACGTTCGAGAACAGAGGACGGCGCGCAGCTCGTCGCTCCAATCGACGCCGCAACCGAGCTGAACCGTCCATCCCAAGAGCTCGTCCACGGATCTTGTGTAACCACACACCAAACCCGCTCAAATGAACTCATACACGCTCACTGACACGCTCACCTCCACCTCACCGTCGTCGCCAGCAAAGAACACTTTCATAGATAGGATGCCATGTATAAAGAACTGTACACTCATAATATCATGTCCCATATTTGGATCCTATCCCTATCATTACCACCCTCCTTCCCCCCACCACGGGTAAACATTAAGGAAAACAAGCAGAAGAGAAAAGAAACAGCCAATAGCGACCGGGTATCAAAAGCCTCTCAAAGTCTCGTGTCCTTAAAACTTGCTTGTTCCTTTTCAGTATCCTCAGTCTCCTCACTCAACCTTCACCTCCCTCACCCGGAACCCAATCCCCCAAACCCCCCATCTCAACGCAAGACTGCTCAGCACAACACTAACACTGCTCAGCGCCATCGCCAGCGCCGCCCACGCCGGATCCAACTTGACCCTTCCGCCCCCCGTCTTGATAGGGAACAGCACCCCCGCAGCGATCGGCACCGCGCAGAGGTTAAAGACAACAGCCCACCCAAAGTTGAACATGATCCGCCTAAACACCGCGCGGCTAAGGTCCAGCAGCGTCAGCACGGCCCTCAGGTCCGACTTGACCAGTACAAAGTCCGCAGACGAGATGGCGACGTCGCTGCCGCTTCCGATCGCGATGCCCACGTCCGAGACCGTCAGGGCGGGAGAGTCGTTGATGCCGTCTCCCACCATGGCCACGAGGGCGCGCCTCGTCGTAGAGGTGCCCTGCCTTAGCGTCTTTTGAAGGTAGGTTATCTTGTCCGACTTTTCCGACGGGAGCACGCCGGCGATGACGTTGGTCTCGTCGATGCCGACAAGACGCGCGACGGCTCGCGCGGTCGAGGGGTTGTCCCCCGAAATCATCCACACCTGCCGCCCGCTCTCTTTGAGCATTCGGATGATGGGGATCGCCTCGGGCCGGATGTTGTCCGAGATCGAGAGCGCGGCCCCAAGGCACCAGGTGGACTCGCTCGGTTGCTTGGTGGCGACAACGGCGATGGACTTGGCCTCGTTGGACCACGTCTGGAGGAGCTGCGCGGCGCGCTCCGAGATGGGGACCTCGTAGTCGCGCATGAGGCCCTCGTTCCCGACGAGTATCTCCCAGGACTGCGCCGCATCGCCGGTGTGGTAGGTTGCTTTCATGCCCTTGCCTGGAATTTCCTGGAGGTCCTCCACAGAGACACTCTCCGTCGTTCGCGAGGCGCAGTAAGACGAAATGGCCCTCGCAATCGGGTGGCTGCTGTTGTCCTCGACCGCCTTGAGCGCCGCGAGCAGCTGAAGCTCATCCTCGTCTTTGACCTCGTCCAGGTCGGGGTAAATCACCGCGTCCGTAATCTTCGGCTCCCCTCCGCGAGTCAGCGTCCCCGTCTTGTCGAAAACGACACACCCAATCTTGCTAGCCTTCTCAAACGCCTCTCCACCTCCCTTCGCAAGGATACCATGCTTGGCCGCAATGCCGCCGCCAACGAAGATCGCCGTCGGAGCCGCGAGCGCCAAACCACACGGGCACGCCACCACAAACACCGCAATCGAAAACTGCAACGCAAAGGCCACCCAGCTCCCGTCCTCGTTCTGCACATCGTCCGGCACGGCCCCGGCGTACCCCACAGCAATCCAGACGATCCACGTAATGATGGCGAAGAGCGTGATGACGGGGACAAAGTACGACGTCATGGTGTCGGCGATCTGCTCCATCGGCGCCCGCTTCGTCTGGCCCTCCTGCACAATGTTGACAATCTGGTCCAGCATGGAGGTGCCGCCGACACCCGTGATGCGAATCATAACAGGGCTGCTCTTGTTGACCGTGCCCGCGAAGACCTCGGCGCCCAGAGCCTTGGGGACAAGCCGCGCCTCGCCCGTGAGACTCGACTCGTCAAACTTGGAGTCTCCCTTCACAACGACGCCGTCTCCAGGCGGGGATGAGCCATTAGGAACGCGCACAAAGTCGCCAATCTCGAGCTTGTCAACGTCCACAACGACGTCGTTCTCCGCCTCCTTGGCCTTCTCCACCAGCACCGCCGTGTTGGGCTTGAGCTTACGCAGCAGGTCGACCGCATCTCCCGTCTTCGACTTGCTGTACGACTCAACCAGCCGCCCTGCCAGGATGAACAGCGTCAGGAACACAACAGTGTCAAAGTAGACGTCCTTGTCCGCAAAGTGGTCCGGCTTCGCTGCCGCCGCGTAGATCATCTGGATGAGCGATGAAAAGTAGGCGACCGTCGTACCGAGTGAGATGAGCATGTTCATGCTTCCAAAGTTTGTGAACCGCTTTATGATGGGCGTCTTGCTGCCGCGCTTCCACATGGTCTTCACCTCCTTGTAGGACCGGACGTGGAACAGGTCAGCGCCGAAAAAGTAGACGACCGTGGCCAAGACGCACAGCGAAACCTGCATGCGCGAGAGACCCGACGTCCAGGGCTTCATGAGGTAGTGAGCCACAGGGTCTGTGTGCGGCATCAGGCTCATATACACGATGCCGAGAACGAAGGTTGGGATCGCCACGATGGCGGTGATGATGAGTCGTTGGATGATTTGCATTTGGTGTCTTCTGCGGATCTGCTTGGAGCGCTCCTCTAGCGTCGGCGGATGGAAGATCGAGGCCTTGAACGACGGGTCCGCGGCCTCAATCGCGTCGAGGATGTGACGGATGGTAAACGTCGGGGCGTCGGGGACGTAGCTGAGCTTGACGATGGGCGACTCCATAGTGGCTGGTGTCAGTACCTTGAGGCTCCTCTGGAACCCGTCGAGGGAATGGGTGAGCCTCCCGGAGCAGTGCGGGCAAAACAGGCCGTCGACGCGGATCTCGACAGTCCTCTCGTCCATGCCACTCTCCTCTTTCTTCTCAAGACTGACCACCTTGTCGAGAGTCGCCTCGTACCCGAGATCCTCGATCGCCTCCGCAACGTCATTGGCCTTGCCCTCCTCAACAAAGTCGATAGTGGCACTGTTGGAAACAAGATTGACAGCGATATTGGAAATCCAGGGGACCTTCTTCAACTCGTCGGTGATGGTGTTGACACAGACGGCGCACGTCATGCCGCCGACCGCATACGTCGCCCTCCACGTCGGGACATCGCCCGCCACGCCGACGCTCTCGAGCTCGGCAACCGAGGGCCTCACCGACGTGGGAGACGCCGTCAGCGAGATAGAGGCGGCCTTTTCCATGTCTGCGCTAGGCCCGGGACTCTCTTTTCCCCCGTCCACGCCGGGCGGGTCCTGCTTCTCGCGCCTGCACTGATCACAGTTTGCGATATGAATGCTCCTGAGCCGAACATGACCGGACGCCTTTGTCCCTCGGCTCCACAGCCACCCGCCCACGATGCTCCTCCCCTCCTCCGCATCCCGATCGAGCTCACCAGCATGAGCTTCCAACTCCCTGTCCAACTCTTTCCGCTGCTCGTCGTCCGTACCGCTAGACGTGACAGCCTCGACCTCGAATCCAGCATCCTCAAGCGCCCTCGTCATCTTCAGGACGCTCGCGCGCTCGGTCGGGGTGTGTTCGACTGTGACTACCGACGTTACGATGTTGGGCGAGACCCAGAGGACGTCGGGGCCACACGTCTCGTGCAGGACATGTTTGATCGAGGAGACACAGGAGGGGCAGTGGAGGTTGCCCAGTAGATATGAGGTTGTGACGTGGGCGGTCCCGTCGTGTGGGACGCCCGCGGGCCTCGTGTAAGTC
Source organism: Sordariomycetes sp. B11D1 (assembly GCA_025503055.1). NCBI lineage: Eukaryota > Fungi > Ascomycota > Sordariomycetes > Sordariomycetes sp. B11D1. The sequence continues at coordinate 93,042 of JAMFQS010000040.1, read as the reverse complement.
GGCGCCATCCCTTCTGCGTGCCGGCTGCGTTCGGGTGGTACCTGATATCGGCCGGATGACTGCCAAGACGGGACCGAGTGGTTTCCACCACCGCAATGTCGCAGGTTGATATTACCGCCGGACAGCCCAATCAACACGGCCCAGATGACGTGTGGTGCTTAGATTGAGCCCGACTGCCACCCCAGCGTGGTATTGAGGCCGACGAAGAACGAGTCCCGGTTGATGATGGGGTACTTGACGGGTGTAACTAACGGAGTTGGGATTGCGCTTTCGTGTACGACTACCCCGGAAAGGGCCTTTTCCCGCGCGGAATCGCCAGGTCCCGTCGAGGAGTGGTTCGGATCGGTTGTCTAGGGTCCTTTCTTTTTTTGAGTTCAGCGTTCCTCGCTCCCACGTTGCGCACGCGTGCAACAAGGGGTGTTTGTTAGGGACCTACCCGCGACGCCAAAAGTTTGTTCCAGGTCCCGCGCTACCAATCGCGATAAAGCGTTTTCACTGGGTATCCGGCCCGTGGCGGGAAATGCCGATATCAGCCTGAAGAGCGGGACGCGTGCCGATAGTCTCCGTCCCGAAAAGGGTAAGTGTTCGTGGGGGGCTGATGGGACTCCCGAGAAAAACCTGGGGAAGACGTGTCGATAGATTGGAGGAGTTTATGACTGAGTGATGTATGTTCGAGTGCTGTCGACAACCGGAGCCGGGTCGCTCCTTCTTATTCAGATGCCGGAAGGTGGGTGTTATCAAACGGAAGGTGCGAGTGTCTCAAGGAAAGTCCACTTGCACAGATGCTGTTATTCGCTAGTTTGTTCCTACAGAATGGCGCCCGGTGAGCTGTATTTATATCTGGCCTTTCTCAGGTTTGCGCGCTATTCGCGTCCACAACCGTCGTTACTTGAGGGCGGAAATTTGCGTGGCGCCCCGCACAAATATCGCAAGATGCGCGGTATTCGCGTCCACACAAGACGGTTTCCCGATAAGCTAGCGGGGCCAAGTGCCGGGGTGGGGCCTTGGCGCCCGCTAGTTCGGCACGTCAGCCGCCGGGGGCCCCCTGTCGGATCTGGCCAGATCGCGTGGGCATTGGGCATTTCTTTTGTCACCGTCCGTCACCGGGGCAGCTCATTCTACGAGTTTCTACGGCCAGTAATGGGTGCTTTGTATGGAAAGGAGACTTTTGCGCGGGTCTGAGTCACGCGTCTGATACAACGCAACGGATCGAGTGTATCCCGTGGACGCAGAATCCCCGCGTTTAAGACCGGTACATCATCGCCGGCGGCCGAGCCGGTTCTAGCCAGTTCGCCACCCTCCGGTGGGCGGCGATCTTCCCGTGTAGATTGCGGGCTAATTAACCGACCACGGAACGGGGTCTCCGTGGGTCTCGGCACGGCCCCGCCTCCTTCCGTATGGCTCAGAGATACCCATGGTCATCTATTTCTCTTTGAGGAGGTGGGCTGCCAAGTTGGATTCCTCGTCGCCGCATATGGGCGTTCACATTGTGTCAAAGAATAGATTACCCAAGAGACCCCTTAGGCCAAGGCGATGCGGGCCATCCGTGAGTTGGTGCCGACTTCCATTAGATAACGCATCCTCTGCCCAGCTGCCAGTCTCGGTCAGAATAGCCAGTGCATTGACAAAGGCCTGCTCCGGCACCAAGATTCCTAAGTCTTCGCGGCGAAATATTCCGGACGCAGCAAAACATACACTGGGTAATGTGACTAGATTATCAGGAGATCGCCTTTCGTTGGCCATGCCGATTCGGTTCGTCTTTTGGGTCTTGGGGCAGATAGACAGTCGCTCCGAAATGCGACAATACGCGCGTCCTCTTGGCCTAGAATAGTCTAGAAACCAACTCCAATTTATATAACATCACGCATGCCGAATTTAAATTACAAAGCATCCGGGCGACTCCCGTACTACGAGGTGTGTCCGGAGCCGCGCAATCCGGAACGCCGGTGCCGGCCAGCTCCACTTTTCCCGATCGTGACCCGGTGGCACCCGGGCCGGACACGGTAGCCCCTCGGAGCCAGGGCGGGGCTCCCGGGCTAATGCGGCGAAAGTTAGAGGTACCCGGCTCGGGTGTCTATGTAGTGTTTTATCTATCATGAAAGAGGCTGAGCCGACTTTCGTCCGCTAATGGAACCAAAAGAGGTAGAAACAGCAGTTTGGGTGGCGAAGCATGGGAGCCGGCTGTAACAGGCAGGTTCCTCGTCAGCATACGTTGCCTATCTGGCGGAGATCAGGAGTCCAAACAGAATCGCGCATGGCGCCGAATAGAGCCTATCTGGAGTCCACCCAATGTCGTCAGCTGCAAAGCCTCTGTGAGCCGGATGTCCATCCGACGCCCATAAGCCCCCGCTTGACGATGATCCGCGCTGCGCCGCTGACATGCCTCCAAGCCCATGACCCTAGTATTTCTCATATTGCACTTCTCGGTATCTGGTATCTAGTATTCTGGCTTTCTGTTATGGCGACATGGGGTTACCTGCCATCAGGCCCCGAAGTCGTGACCAAGCCACGATGACACGGGATCGTTGGTGGTCAGGTGCACCACCACGCCTATTCCCCAAAATCCTCCGACGGGTCATCTTCCATTTCGTGTCATCCCACAAACATGACGCAAGGTCACTTCCTAAAACGGAAAATCTTTTCGTCGCCCACAGCCACGGGCAACGAACGCCTCGCATCGTCCCGTATCATCACAATAGACAATAAATAGGCAACATTTCCCCGTCAATGCGCAAACACCCGTGTTGGGACAATACATTGTTGGAAGCCTCGCCGCAGTTCTTCTGCACACACCCCTCCTTCGTCCCCTACAATGTCTCCCTGCAATCCTCAGAGCCAACCCCGCAGTCAAGGCAAACAGCCGGAAACCGGTCGAAGCCAGTCAAACCCGGCCGCCTTCTGAATGCTGGGTGTTCCACAAGGGACGACAGACAGGGCAGACTCCTGGTGGCTTGTGCGGGTAAAAAATTTGTCCTACTATAACGGAGAGAGGGACGAAAGCAAGCTTCCAAGTTTTCACAAACAGATTTGGAAGCTCGAGCCTGGGGGCTGCGGCGCGAGGCGCAGCAATGTCGACACGATCCTCCGGGGCCCCACGTCAAGTGACCTCGGGAACTCCCACGAAACTATCGTGGCTCTCGAGACAGCCCTCCGTTGGATAGCGGGAACGGAGTTATCTCGTATGGGACCCTAGCTTTGATTGCCAAGGTGCTCAATCCTGGGCCTCCGGGCCCGACGCGTCAAACCCGACATCGATTGCGGAATGGAGCTTTAACCCCGACGGGGCATTAAACTCCAGGTCCCATCGAGGGCTGGCCTCAGCGTCTACAGAAACGTCACCCTTATCTTGCGATCCTTCTGCTCGGAACAACACCCCGTTGCGCAGAAAATATTCCTCGAGCCTGTCGCCGTGCCGTGCCGTCGTTCCCGGCGTTCGGTCGTGTGAATTTGTAAGGATTCAGACATGATCCGGGAGTCATCGGACTTAGACGGAATTTTGGACGCTCGAGCAACACTGAGTGAGCAGCTCGGAAATCTTATGCCTTACATCCCATACAGTACTATTCTTGATATACCAACATGTCCCACGTAGCAAAAGTCACCATCGTCGGCGTACGTCCGCACAGTCCCCACGGCCAGAACCCCCGCTCACCAAACACTAGGCCGCTGGAAACGTGGGCAAGCACATCGCCGCCGAGCTCCTCAAAACCGGCAAGCACGACGTAACGGCCCTCGCCCGCCCCGACAGCAGCTCCACCTTTCTCCCGGGCCTAAACGTCACTCAAATAACCTACGAACACTCCTCGCTCGTTGCAGCCCTCAAGGGCCAGCAGGTCCTCATAGTGACGCTGGCCGTCACGGCGCCCCGTGGCACTCAGGCAAAGCTCATCGACGCCGCCGCGGATGCGGGCGTTGAGTACGTCATCCTAAACGGCTGGGGCTTTGACTCTGCGCACCCCTCGACCTTGGGAAACCCCCTTGCCGCGCCACTTCTCGAGGCGCAGCGGCACGTTGAAAGGCTCGGGAAGAGCGCCTGGATCAATGTCGTTTCGGGCTTCTGGTACGAGTTCAGTCTAGGGGGGACTATCGATAGATTTGGGTTCGATTTAGAAGGGCGGAAGGCGAGGATCTTAGAGGCCAAGGCGAATACCTCTACGTGGGAGCAGATCGGGCGCGCAGTCGCCGGGCTGCTTTCGCTAAAGGAGAAGCCGGACGGCGCAGACGGGTCACCGAGTCTCTCAGACTACGCAAACAAGTGCGTCTACGTCTCGTCCTTTTTCATCAGCCAGAAGGACATGTTCCAGTCCGTCCTCCGAGTCACCGGGACAAAAGTGTCCGACTGGGACGTCAGCCACGAGAAGGCCGAGGACCGACTCAGGATCGGCTCGGGGCTGTGGGAGAAGGGTGATGCAGCGGGGTTGGCGCAGCTGTTGTATGCTAGAGAGTTTATCCCGGGCCCCGACGGCGAGTTGGCTATGGCGTTTGGGAGGAGGAACGAGCTTCTTAATGGTGTGCTAGGGCTGCCGGAGGAGGACCTCGATGAGAGGACTAAGGTGGCAATTGAAATCGCGGGGGAGGCACGTATTAGAGGATATGCCCCAGCAGAAAAGTATTAGGGAGCATTACTCAGGGATACTATGAGATGTTGCTTAAGCTTATGTATCAGTTAGATTACGACGGCTGTGGAGGTTCCATATCATTACTCGGCCATAGCCTGGCTCTCGACAATGGTACAGCGAGCCTAAGGCGAGAGAATTTATATAACCTTTTTATTTCCTTACCGACTTTGTCTTAACCTCTCTGCGCGAGCCCTCACGGACTGCCTCTGGATAAACATCAGGCGTGGATATATGGCCTGATATTGTAGTCTTCCTAGGGACGTTGGTAATGGACATATTAGTGTATGTCATTGTATAAGGAGTAGTAGGCATCCAGAGGTTCTAACCTCAACATCGCGACGGCGGCCGGCCTCTACTGATTCTTCGGGCGGTGGGACCCGAGTAGAAATAGAAATCCTGACCACCCATTTATTCGGTTCTTCCTTTTGGGTCTTATAGCGGCTCAAACTCTACTAATCAGCACATGACGAAAGAGTTAAGTTTTGGTGGGCCGAAAATGCTTGCAAAAATCCCCGTTACGGCGGAAGGCCGCGAGAGCGACAGATGCCGGGGTCAGTGGAATTTACAAGATACCTCCGCTCCCACCTCAACTTTTCTTGGACAAAAGGATTCCTCATAGTATGGGCGTGCAGTTACCTGGCCTTTGCACAGCCTCGGGCCTGCTGGATCAGGAAGCTGGCGGGATTATGCCTGCGGATACGGAGAAGAGTCTCTACACTTCACCTCGGCAGGCTGCTGCATGTTGGTGGGTCTTTTTTCAGGTAGAAGGGTATATTCTCACGGCGAATTGCACGCTCGGCTTCACCAACACCGGCGGCTCGGAGCGGTGGCGTCGGCCGACGGGCAGGCTCGCGCCTCGGACTCGGTGGGTGAGGATCCGCTCTTACCTCGGCGTGTACCTTGTGCGAAGGGGACCAGCCGTGGCAGTGTATCGTTGGCCAGAGACCCGGTACGGCTGCTGCTGCTTCGTCCTCTCTACGAGCGGCAAGGTATGTAGTAAGCGCTTGTTTACCAACACACGCTGCAACGTACGTCGCGGAAGTAGCCAAGACGGCCTCGCCGGCGTCAAACTCCCAGTACCACGGATCGAAAGCGAATCCTTGTGCCCGGCGGGGAAGCCTGAAGCGGTGAACTGTCCAACGCAGGAAGCAACATCAGACGGTATGCAGGTACCATGCAAGACTCCTGCAAAGGGCGCCCTGCGCGAAGCGAGACGAGGAGCGGTGGCTATGACATAGACCCCCCGCCCCCGTCGCATCCCACATGGACCCCAGCAGATCCTACCAGGAACAGACGACAGGAAGCTTCGGCAGCCGTCCCATTCTCGGCATCGCACATGGCCCCCGCAGGGCCCAAACTGGGACCCGCGGCCCTGGCGGCGCGGCGGGATCGCAGCAGCCACCCCCGGGTCCCGGCCGCCTCCCGGATCGGCGAGTCCCCAGGTCTGGGAGCAACCCCAGGCGCGCGCATGGACGCACCGTCGCCCTCGCACCGACGGACCCCACGATGCAGGCGTGAGGGGGAAGCAGCGCAACGCAGGGGCGCCGACCGACTGGCCAGCCTGCCGCGCAGCGCCCGCAAGGGTCCAGTTCCAACCGCTCACCTCGCGTTCCAGGAGGGCGTGGCTGGCCCCCGGCGCAGCTGCGTTAGTCCAACCAATCACGCGCGCGCGCGCGCGCAACAACTCTAAGCGCGCCGGCTGCTCGAGATTCCGGTGAGAAGCGCCGGGGGGAAATGCCCCCCAAATGCAACACTGAGCCGCCCGGAATGCAGGGGGGTGGGAGATAATCGCCGCGAGAACTTTCTATTTCCGGATACTTTTGTCAGTAAAGCTGGAGCGCGGGGCTCTGGGTCCTTGCTCTGCGCTTGCTGAAACGTCGATGCGAAAGGCTAAGGAGACGAGACGAGCAAACAGCGTATCGGTTGGGTTCTCAGGGAGGTTCATCAAGGGCGAGGCCGAGGCCGAGCTTTTGTCGCGTCTCCGTGCGTCATGCAGTCTAGCCGCCGTCGGCAGTCCCGTTGCCTCGGATGCTGAGACGAGAGAAAAGGTCCATGTATCTACGGGTTCCTCGGGGCGTAGACGTAGTGTTGCGGGCATGACTGAGATTCTCGTCATCCAAGATGCGTAGACGGTTCCGTGAAGCGCCTGGAACCGTCACATTGCGTCATAGCCTTTACGCTCCAGGGTTGTCGACGAGGTTCGTCGCCAAAACCGGCTGTGAGGATATAGCGGAGCTCGCCGCGACGCCCAACCCAGCTGAACCCCGCATTCTCGGTGGTCGAGCGGCGCTGAGACGCTTTGGGCTGCCTCTTGCTGGGCCGGGAACCCCTGACTCGCGCCGGCGGGAGCCGAGAAAGACCCGAGCTAGCTGTGTGGTAGCCTGGGTTGGGGACTCGCGGCGGACTTTCCCGCCCGGTGGCGCCACTAGTCTCCAGGTGGTCAAGCGTGGCTTTTGCGCTCTGGGCCCGACGTGGCGGGGGTGCCGTGGTATCTGATGTCACTTTTGCCCCCGCTGCCCGGGGTTTTTTGGTCGGAAGTGGGTGGAGGGGATGAGCACCTGGGCGAGGTAGCTACTTCCTGGGTATACTTCCTATGCGATGCCTACATTTGGTCTATCTGGAAACCCGCGTCCAAGGCTTTTTACATGGGCTGCTAAGTTTGAGGTCCGGCGGACTGACCGTCTGCACTCGGCAGGGGGCCCGGGAACTGCTCGCATCTGGAGATGGTGTGCGTGGCCCCCTCCCTCCTGCGTCCAAGACGATGATTTCGGCCTTGGGCATCGTGTCGCCACGCCGACAGTTTGTCCGTCCCCGCCAAACTTACGAACCCGCAAATGATCACCTCCCATTCGCACACGTAAAGCGGCGACAAGCCACCCACACAGACAGATGGGATCACCCCCAGAAGTCACGGCCCTCTCGCCCTGCGACGGCAAGTAGCTCCTCATTGGCCCAACTGCAGCCCCCATCCTCCTTTCAGTGTTTCGTTTCAAGACTCCCTCGACCAATCAGATTCCGGAACCACTCGCCTTCTCCCCAAAAGTCACGACTTGGCGCAGGAGCTTGGAAACTCAAGGGTGTCGATGGCTTCAAGGTTTGCCGCGAAAGATGCAACGGCTTCTGTTCGGTAGGACGGAGCGGGAATTAAAGGGCGCGGGTGCGTGCCGGACCAAGGGATCGATCCATCCCTTCGATGGAGGAGGAGATGACTGGTCTCAGATGGCTTCGCCTCGGGGGAGATTGCTTGTGCCGTGGTCTTACAATCGTCACGCCAGGCGCACCACGCAGCGGGAGTCGGGCGAGCGCATTGCGGCTAACCTCGTCAGAGGGATCGACATGTGACCACCAGTCCAGTCCAGTTATCTCAAGTTCGGAAACAGTAGCGGCATGGGTCGTGCTGTTGGAGCACCTCCACCTGCCTCGCCCACTGTACCTCACAGGGATCAAGTCGTCGGTCGATCGACAGACTTACTCGGCGCTGCCTCAGCTCAAAACGATGCTTTAATTTTCTTGGGATGATGTGCGTCTCCCCTGCAACATGATGTGGGCTAGTGCAACGTGATCCGATCGCCCGTGTCTCGCCGCCTTCCTTCCCCATTCGGAAGCCTCCTTACTTTTTCTCGAGCTTGTGCGTGGCGGGCTGGATGCGAGTATCACCGAGCGCAGGGCCTCCATGCTTTTTCTCTTTCCTTTTCCCCTTCAGCTTGGGCGACTCACGGGGGACCTTGCCCCGTTTGGGAAGTCGGCTGGTCGGCTTGGACTATCGGGTCTAGTGAGGGGCTTTCCTGTTCCGGATGGCTCCCTGGGAAAGCATCTTGGCTTTCTGATGACTTTTCTTTGCTTCTGCGCTTGGCCTTTTCGGCGATCTGCCGAGCGGCGAGCCCCGGGTGCAAAAAGAGGCGCACCGGTGGCGAGCCGACCGAACCTTCAGCCCTTCCGACTTGGGCCAGGATGGTGCGTAGTCACGTCAACAATGCCTGGATCGGGGTGAGACGAGAACATGGGGGCGGGACAAAGTGGCTCAATTAATTGCCCGCCCTTTTGCTCGGGTGGGCTTATACGAGGTTGAGACTTTGGAGGCGAAGCTCGGAGCTGTCAACCACGTGGGAGGGACCGCGGGACGTGTGGGGAACGTGGCTCGGTAGGTAACGAGACGGGTGGGAGGTTAATTGTCACATGCAACCCCCGTCTGCCTCGAAAGCTCTTACAAGTGTAGCATCTCTTTTAGGCGAGGCAAGCGTGGATTAGACAAGAGTCTCATCGGGGTCTGAGCACATATTATATGCTTGTAGGGGAGGCAACGAAGTCATGGCATCGCAGGCCGAGACCAGACCCATGGTCGCGGGCCGCTGGATAGGCCGGCTCTCGACGCCGAGACATTGTTTATTTTGCCTGTCGCTACTGGTGCTTGCATGCCCGGATATCCCGGCCGCCGCGCCTCGTCGCAGGTAAACGCTGATGCCCAGGCCCGCGACATAGGCGGATCTGGGGAATACCTCGACGGGATCAGCAATAAGCTTCGGGACGTTCTCTAGCGATCCCCGCGCCCCCGGTCCAATCGTTTGGCATGAGCGTCCCGCGGAGATCAAACTCTTGGCATTGAATCCGTCTCGCGTGCCCAACCGTGGGTGTACGTTGATCGGCCCAGGATCTTCAGAGCATCAAGGTGTGGCGTGGGCCATCTCGTAACGTTCTTAGTCAAAACCCCCAGCATCAACCCGCAATCTCGCGATGCCTGCGCTGCAGAGCCCGCCAAGAGGATCTTCCCGCCCACCGATCGCCGCGATATCCCCGGATCACAGACAGAGGCTATACACGGGCTGAGCCACACGGTAATCTCGGTTCGAGACTTGACAGGAGGCGAGGCGCCCCGGAAATTTGATAACGAAGTGCAGCCGGTCGTCGCACGAGCTCCATCTTGTGTGAGTCTGTGGGATGGCGGTGGGGCCGACTGGTGGTGCCGTGGGAGACCCGGCCGAAGTCGAGGCCCGGTGTTTATTTTTGTTTTTCACATCAAGCGGCCGAGGCCATATCCCTTCGTCCTCCTCCAGGATGACTCACGGGACTCCTTCGGTATACGAGATGTGTTCGTTCCATGGGACCTAGAAGCACGACGAAGCGGGGACAGCGTGTAAGTCCCAACCTCTCCTCGTGACAACCCGCAGAGCAGCACAGCGTGGCCACGCATTAAGCGCGCCCCAGTAAATACCTCGCCCGGCCACCTCGCCGAGAGGCCAGCCCCGTGCCCGTCACGAGACGAGCCTCGACTCGGAGTCTTGGCGACCGGAATGCAGGCACCGAGCGCAGAGGCGGGCGCCGAGCCGGAGGGCGGCCGTTTGCGTTGGATTGGACGGCGGGCGGGCGTGTGGTCGGGAATATCATGCGGCCACGTCGGCGCTGTTACCAAGGACGCTTCGCGCCATTTGCATGCGCGCCACATCCAGCGACGAGCATGAAGTGACGATGCTGCCGGGCTGGGTAGATGCTCCATAGGCAAAGGCCCGGCAAGCACTTGGACGATGGCGAGCGGGGGCATTCCCTGCCCCTTCGAGCGTCTGGATGGCCGGGAGCTTCCCACGTCGGCGCGCGGCAGCCCAACCATGCCCGAGCCCCAGCGCTCCGTACCCAACCGTTCCGACGCAATGTGGATCTCTCCCTCGCCCGCTTGCGTCTACAAACGGCAGATTTGGAGATGCACGCACTTGCACTGACTAGTTGGCCACCACACGGTGCCCGACGAGGCCGAGATCTGTGCTACGTGTAATGACAATACGAGACGGCAGCGAGACAGGGCTGGCGAGAGGTCTCGGCCGTCCACTGGCCGACGGGGGATCGGACGGGAGTGTCTCTGCGGGGGGGTTGATTGGGCTGTTTCGGGCCTGGCGTTGATGCCCTGTGGCTAGTGGTTGGGGTTGGGGCCCCCTGAGTGGGGTTGGGGCTGCGCTGCAAACGGCCTGGAGGTTGGAAAAGGGGGGGCTGTTGCAGGCGGGCCCCGTGCAGTGGCATCCCACCAGCGAGCCAGCAAAAAAAGGAAAAAAAGAGTCATAGACGTCACCGCCAAGGAAGGGCGAACTGTCGGTCAGCGCCGGGGACATCCGGTCTGCCCGCCACATTGCCCGGAGCGAACGAAAGCACCACCCGACGCTGAAGCGATCGCAACGCTCGTCATGCCTGCCCGCCATCCAAGGCAACCGCCCCTCCCCACCGCCGCAAAGCAGACCGCCACCTCCAAAACGAGCGGCTACGAGGGCCTCGCAAACGGCACCGCCTGCCCGCCCCACCCGCAGCTCGCCTGTTTCACGTCGGCGAGAAAGTCGCGGCCGCCCAATCAGCGCGGCCCGTCGCCGATGTACTCCGGTCCTCGAGGGCAAACTCGCAGACGTGTCGTCGCCCGCGGTCGCGCAGTCCCCTGCGCGACCGTAGCCACTCACACGCTGGGGACTCGGCGGGGCGCTGGCCAGTTGTTCGCGAGTCGTTCGCGGGGTGAGAGGCCGGGGCGGTCCGGGGCGGCTTACTGGCCGTCGGCCACCCGTGGCGCGCGCCGGGGGAGGGGATGTGGGATGCAGGCGCGCGACGGGGTCTGTTCGTTGGTAAGCGTTGGTGTCTCGAGGGGGCAGGAGGGCAGAGACCACGTCTGCGGCGCGCGCCAACCGGGGGCCGTCATCTCAGGGGGGAACGGGAGAGACAGAGACGAGACGTCGGGTGCAGAGCGCTGTTGCGTGTGCATACGCGGTCTCAGCCCCGGCCTCGAACAGGTCTAAATATCGCCGTCGTCCCCCGTTGCCAGCCTCGACAAAGGCAGCGCCCTGTTCCTCACTTATTGAACCCTTTGACGCCCGGACTTGTCTCTACCTGCGACAGTCCCCTCCATCCAAAGACGGAAAACAACAAGAAGGCCCTGCCGTTTCCTTTGCACAGTCTCCAACCACTTGCTCACTTCAATAATCCCCCGTACCCCTTGTCCTTTTGTTCTGCGCTGGCCGCAGACGACTCAAAACAATAACCTCCCTTTTTTTTGCATCCCCGCCATCCCGGACTAAGGAAACCGCGTTGTCTCCCCGCCTCCGGGCTCCACTCTACGGAACAGCGCCCGACCGCCAAAACAACGCATCTGCTCACCAGCAAGTGTTAAAAGGAGCGGCACCTCTGCGCCATTTCCGCCTACACATTTTGCAGTCATCATCATTTACCACCTTTTGTGAAGCCAGAAATCACTCTTCTTCACCCGATCCAGCATCGTTTGGAGGACCTCGTATCGGCCCCAGCCATCGGCGGACTCCCGTATCTGCAACACCACTTGCATCTTTTTCCCCCGCCGCCAGATTATCGCCACTGAAACTCACACCGTAACACGGGGGGGGGGGAAAACGAGGACACATCGCGAGTCGGAACTAGATATCTGATATCCCCGTCAATTTCCGCATTTGCCCCGATTTCTGAAGTTCCGCTAGTGTGGACTTCAACCTCTCGATATCCTTTCCGTCTGTCAGCATTGTCAATTCGGGTAATACCCGCTCTCACTCAGCAAATCCCCATACCCACCGGACTTTGCGGATACACTCAACAAGGCACCCACTCGCCTCATCCGGCCGCGCACACGATCGCAGCCACTCGACGATTACGACGACAAACACGATCCGAGGCCCGCTCCAGCCCGTCGAGACCCATCGAGCTGGCTTCAGGCTCTGCGCTGCCCACCTCCAACGCCACAGTCTTAATCGCCGCCCCAAAGGGGTCAAGCTCCAGACCCCCCTGCCGGTCAGCCCGCCAAACGACAAAAACGTAATAGAGGTACGTACCTGAGTCCTCAGCCCCAGCTGCAGGCATTCTCTTTCCTCTTCTCTCTCTCTGAGGGTGACCGCTCTTGGTCCCCACACCTAAAACCCACACGCCCCACACACACCCTCAAAGTACACAAGTACCCCCGGTACCTTGGGCCCCCAACCCCTGTCCACCTGTACCCCTGCTTTGGGGACGTGGAACCCAACTCAGCCTCGTGGGCACCGCTGGCACCCACTCCCTCGGCGGGCGATCCTGTCATCGGCCTAGTGCGCGTGGGTTTCGCCCACACACCACCCGGTGTCTCCCCGGGATATATATCAAGCAGTCTTCCCATACACGATCCCGCTCCATCATCTTTTGCTATTCCCTCCCCCTTATTGAGCGGATCCCCCCTCAACCGTCCTGCCCCACATCCTTCTAATAATAATAATACCACTCCCCACCTCACCCCAACTTCGGTGGACTTACACGAACCTCTCTCCTCTCCAGACTCAACCCTCTCCGATCCGCCAACAACCGCAACAACTACAACCACACAACATGGAGTCCCCGAGGTTACTCTCCTCCAAGGAGCTCAAGTCCGCCGCGCTCCAGAAGCTCATCTCCAGCCGCGTCGACTCGCGCATGATCCGGCACCTCGCGACGGCCACCGAGACCGTCATCCCCTGCGACAAGAACATGATGCCCGCGCAGCCCCGGCGGCGCGCCGGCTCCTCGCTCCCGACGCCCCCCACCACCCCCGAGCTCCGCGCCGTCAGCCCCGCGGACCCCTCGCTGCCCACCCTCGAGCAGTTCATCCGCCGGCTCGTCGAGTCGAGCAACGTCCAGGCCGCGACGCTGCTCCCGGCCCTCGTCTACCTCTACCGCCTCAGGGACCGTCTCCAGCCCATGTCCCGCGGCCTGCGGTGCACCTCGCACCGCATCTTCCTCGCCTGCCTCGTCCTGGCCGCGAAGTTCGTCAACGACATCTCGCCAAAGAACAAGCACTGGGCGCGCTACACCACCATGGAGACCTCCGGCGGCCACAAGTTCGGCTTCTGCACCTCGGAGGTGAACCTGATGGAGAAGCAGCTCCTGCAGCTCCTGGACTGGGACCTGAGGGTCGAGGAGTCGGAGATGGTGGAGGCGTGGGCCGGCTTCATGGCGCCCGTCACGGAGAAGATTGAGTACGAGAACAGGCTCGTCTACCACAGCTGGTGCCGCCAGAACGCGCGGCGCGCCGAGACTGCGAGGGCCCCGGTCCAGGTCCCCAGCGCGGCGTCTTACTACACCCCGCACGTCACGACATACGCCGTCAGCCCGGCGTATTCGCGGGGCTCGTCGCTTTCGCCCCCGGAACTCACCTACGACGGCTCCTCCGCGTCCTCCACATCCAGCAGGTCGTCGTCTCGCGCCACGACGCCCGGGAGTGCGGTTTCGGTTGAGCACGCGGCGGTTTATACTCCTTCGCAGTATGAGTACCCGAGGGAGCACAGGAAGAGGCTTTTGCCGTATGAGATTGCGCCGGAGCAGGCTGTTGCTAGGGAGGGGAGGAGTAAGATCCCGCGGGGGAGCCATCGGGGTGTGTTTAGTCGGGTGTTTGGGGGTGCGATGATGGCAAGGTAGAGGGCGCACTTTTTTTTTTCTTTCCCTCCCTCTCTTTATTCTTATCTTCTTTGTCCTAGGGGATTGGGTCTGAAGCATTTCAAGGTGTTGGGAGTTGGGTAACGCTTGAGCGTTTGCATTTTCATTTCTCATATTGTATATGATGGCATCGGGTTACTGGGTTGGGTTGGATATCGGACGGGGACTTGCGAGACATCGATATGAGGGGCGATTGGACGGATCGAGACTGGACATCTTGTCACAGCTGGGGAGTCAGACATCAGGAGCGATTTACACGCGTCCGGCTTATAATGCCCCATTAGAGATTGGAGACATCTCGTTTCCCTTCCAAGAGTTGGGGAGTGTCTACTAGGCCTTAAAGCAGGGGTAGCATGGAAGCGAACGCTTCCCCGAACTAACAGAAACAAAACTGGCAAACTCCAAACTCTCGCTCCCCCAAACGCTCACTTACACACCTTGCATCATCCTCATTGGAGAATTGGAATCGAAGTGAATCATCACCGAGGCTGCTCAAAGGCCCGTCTCCCCCGGCCATTCTCGTCCTCGGGACACACGGGCATGTCACGGATGAGGTCTACCATCGAATGTACACGGGCTGTGTGCCACGGGATCAGCCTCGAGGATCAAAGATGTCACCCGCCGCCCTGCACGGAGTGGTGCCGTGCGCGGGGTAAAAAGTCACAAGGCGGATCGGATCGGATCTTGCGCGCTAGGCGGGGGCAAGCCCGTGACTCTTTCTTGCACCATGCAACCCCCCCCTCCGGGGGTTTCTACACTTGCACGTTCCAGGTTAACTACACCGAACCGGGGCTTATTGAGGGGCTTTCCGTCGAAGTTTGAGGGGTTTCGTGGGTGCTAGTTTGAAGAGGGGGCTTGTGTGAGTCGAGTCATCTTGACCGCTATTTTGTAACGTCACTAGTCGAGGGGCTATTGGGGATTTAGTTCTGCATATCGGGATGCGGGTACGAGTCGAAGGAGGGGGATCGTGGGGCGGGGAGCAGAAACGAAGGTGAGCCTGCGGGGTTGCGGGTTGATTCCGCATCCAGTATGATTGCGGGGAGACCACGTTAGCAGACGGACGGATTCAGCACGGGATTCGAGGTGGGGCTCTAGCGATCTGCTCTACTATCTTGTAGTAATACTCGGGATTATCGGAGTAAGATTCGGGTCCACGGCGTCATACAAAGCGTTCGGAGCCTTTACCGCATGTAAGCACCTATCAACCCCTCGAGGATCCCATGTCAGGTGTTAGTGCTTCCTGTACGCCTTCTCGACACAGAGCCAAACACCGCAAGCTGATCATCGTCACATCGGTGCTCAGCCCCATCACCATCGCCAAGGTGCGGGGAAACCGTTAAACGCACATTTCCCTTGTGACTACATTCATACCACGGCCGGAGTCTGGAAAGGCCAAATTACTCCACTCAGCCCGCCGGCTCTGAGCAGGTTGACTCGTCGCGTCCCACCCGGACTTCGGATGGCCGAACCCCCCCGGGCTCACTCGAGGTAAAAAGATACAAAAAAAAAAAAAAAAGGAAAGGGGGACGTGCTGGCGCGGCAGAGTGGGCTGGGATACCATATTGCGCTTACGCCTCGCGGCCGCTTGGGCGCCCGGGCGTGTGTAAGCGACGGCAGGAGCCTTGCCCGTTGTCACGGTGTGACGAGCCTGGCGGGCGCATCTATATCTTCTCTCCACTACCTGTCTTGGACGAGCATCGATGTGAGGGACCCCTGCTCTGGCTTATATGCGGCCCGAGAAGCTCAGAGGGTTCTCTAACAACAGTATGAGAGGGCGATACTGTACTACAACGAACACTCGGAGACGACCATATCATACGAATGGAGGTCGTCGATCTTTGACTTTATATTATCGGGGTCGGTCCTGGCCCTCTTATCACTCTCACGTTCGATGTAGACATCCCATCGACATGTCGCCAGACTAATTGAGATCTTGGCTGGACGGGATCCGACGGTCTAAGTGCACCGGGATCCTGGACGAACCGCAGTGACCAAGTGACACAAACCGTGATCAAATTCGCATGCAAGCCACGATGATTGGCTTCGTTCTCCTCGTGCCTGGTCATTCCATCGTCGACTAAAACACGACATGCATGTATCTTGGTGCCTACTCTGCCTCCCTTGGCACAGCCTGGCGGTGTCGTAGCCCTGCTCCACCCATCCAGCCCATCTGGTCTCTGAATCCAACGCGATGTTGTCGTTATGGCGCAGCAGGAATCCCCCAAAGGAGAAGGCCCATGCGACCCAAGAAAGAGCCGTTCTCGACCTTGCTAACATGGACCCAGCCTCCGCGACTCAGACACCGTGGCATCTGCTATAGGCCAATCCCACGCCCCTTGGGGTGAGATACGCCTCCCCCGGCCCGACCATGGGTTAAAAGCCACTCCGAGTCTCAGGAAAGGGGATATATTCTACATTAGGGAACGGGACTCTATACGCATGGGAAGCTCAACGCTCGTCGAGTTGTTGCCATCAGACCCCGTCGTCAAATCGCCCAAGATACACCCGTCCTCTCCTCAGGAGGAGGAAAACATTCGGGGCATGGACTGCGAGGCTTTTGTTCATGGCATGCTTGGAGATAGCCCCTTCACTTTAGAGTTGAGTGTGTGGGGTTCAAAACCGTGTATTCTGACGCTGAGAAACCATTCTAAAAGAGACCTGGTGACTTACATCGAAAAACACACTACGACACGAGAGTCGATACTCGCACAAGCAACTGAGCCCGGAGCTGCTATCCACGCCAGTGATGTGATGCACAACGACGTCTCGCTGTGATACTTCCCACAAGATGATACCTTAACTAACTTGTGGATATGTGATTTCGCCGGATCCTCGGTTTTAGACGAGGCGTCTTCTAACTGCTCGCCCTGATCCAGGTACGGGCTTGGACGACGACACCGGAACCATGAGCTTACACCGGAAGATGGAATCTCTGCCCTCGACTCGGTCATACATCTTACCATGTCCGGTGAGGTGTCATATACCGACGTGGATGATGGGGAGGTCGAGCGGCGCTTCGAGAACAGGGAGTTTCCGGCGACTGATAATCTAGCATGCGGCACTGTCATCGACGGCTGCTGGAACGGATGTTTCACCGCTTGCGGCAGGTTGTGCAGGCCCCGGATCGCGATGTGAGGTCGATTGCGTGTTTCATTCTTTTCTATCAGGATTGAGGTTCCGTGGCAGCCACTCTTACGGCATTAGCCCGTCAATAGTGGCCAAGACGGCAATGATACCGGTATCTAGAGAAATACGGCTTTGCGAGACTTGTTGGGTCCCGGGTCTTTACGGACGAGTACCCTTTTTTCCAACATGCATATAATGGATAGGTTGTCGTAAAGTAGAGAAAACTATCGTTGAAAGCTCCCATCGAGCGCCTCTCTACGTATGGCTACGCGGACTTACAAGTCACATCTTGGCCCTCCCACGAGCTCACGGCAGCAGTTAACCGGGCCAACTCACCTCTCATCACTTACACCACAACACTCTCTACAGCCCTACCCGTTTTTGAGGGCCAACCTAGACTCGAGCTATGACAAAGGCATTGTGACAAAGGCCATACTAAGCCAAACCATCGTCACACGGCGTCAAACTACTCAATGTAAAGACTTGCTCCCATTACTATGCGGATGGTGAATGAACACAAGAAAAAAAAGAGAACCCATCATGCTACCTCGTCCTATCACAACCACACCCCGCTTCCGAGGGACTCCCCAGAACTCCCCGCCCATCGGCTAGACAGCTCGATTCCGTGGTCCCGTACTTTACTCAACGGGTCGCGAAGGACGTCCGGCTTCGAATCAAGCGGGAAGAGGGGCCGGAAGAGTCCGATTCGGCGTCCCCCTTGGGTATCGTAAGGGCGGATGAAAACAAAACAAAATGAAAACAATAAAACAATAAAAAAACAAAGAAAGGCCCAGAAAAGAACCTTCCTCCAAAAAAGGGGGTGGGGGATTTTTCTCAACTTGTATCCTGAACGCCGAGGATACCAAGACTATACATATGCCCTAACCCTTCCTCGGGAGACGCATTGCGTGCCTCCATCGCCACATGCCACATGCCACACGCACACACACACACACACACACAAACAAAGAACAAAGGAAAATAGTGTTAAGGATGCAGATATACCACAGGCGGCCAGAAGGCCGCCTCAGTTGCGGTAGTACCCGTTAGACCTGTACCCCGCCGACGGAGGCGCTGAGCTCTCCCTGTCGGCCTGGTGGATCTCCTCAAAGTACGGGTGATTGCACGCCTGCTTGGCCGAGATGCGCGCGGCGGGGTCGTAGGCGAGCATCATCTCGAGGAGATCGAGACCGCGGTCGTTGAGGCCCTCGCAGAGCGGCTTCGAGTAGTTGCGCACCCACTTAGGGAACGAGGGCTTAAAGTCCTGGTACGAGGTGACGCCGGGCCAGATTTCCTCGGTGGGGGTGCCGAGCGTGCTGCCAAGGTTAGCATTGTCTGCGCGCAGCGGGTGGGGAGATTATGAGAAGGGGAGGAAAGGGGGGTAGACTCACCGGAAGATCTTGAAGATCTCGTCAATCTCCGAGTCACCGGGGAACAGCGGCTTGCGCGTGCACATTTCGGCAAAGATGGCGCCGACGGACCACATGTCGACGCCCGTAGAGTACTGGCGGCCGCCGAGCAGGATCTCCGGCGAGCGGTACCACAGCGTGACGACCTCGTGGGTGTACGTCCTAAGCGGGACGCCAAACGCGCGCGCGAGGCCAAAGTCGGCGAGCTTCATGTTGCCCTCGGCGTCGATGAGCAGGTTCTGGGGCTTCAGGTCGCGGTGGAGCACGCGGTGCGAGTGGCAGTACCTGACGCCGAGGCACAGCTGCATGAGCCACTTCTGGACGACGGCGGGGCCCATTCCCATGGTGCGCAGCAGCTCGGAGCTGCCCTCGGGGAGGGGCTTCGCGCGGCCGCCCTGGCTGACGGGAAGCGACTCCATGTACTTCTTGAGGTCGAGGTCGAGGAACTCGAAAACGAGGTACAGCTTATGCCCCTCGGCGTGGACGATGTTAAACAGCCTCACGATGTTGGGGTCGCGCATCTCCTTGAGCAGCGAGATCTCGCGGATCGCCGTCGATGGGACGCCCTCGTCCTCGGCCTCGAGCCGGATCTTCTTCAGTGCGACGACGCGGCCGCTGGCGGAGAGGTCGCGGGCGCGGTACACGACACCATAGGTACCTAGGGCGCAGAGGGGTCAGTACATGTACACGGGGGCGTAGTCTCTTGGGCCAGCTAGGCGTGCCGGAGGAATCGAGTGGTAGAAACAGTGAACGTACCCTCGCCGACCTTCTCGAGCTTCTGGTAGTTCTCCATGGTGCGTAACGGCGCGCGGTCCACGTCTTATTGGGAAGCTGTGTGGCGCGGCGGTGCTGCGGTTTGGCCCGGGCCGAGCTGGGACGAGGCGCTGGGGATTTTGTCGGATAGGGCTGGCGCAGAGCGGGATGAAAGCCGTGATACGGCAGGGGCGATCGAGGAAACGTCGGCTACCCTGAAAACCTCAGGCTCGAGTCGTGTGCCAAAGCCCGAGCTCGAATGCCGGAGAATGGAATCGACCGCGGGGGCGACGCGAATGAGGGGACGATGAAGCTCCCGGACTCGACCGGTGAAAGAACGTGCGGAGAAGATAAGAATGACCAGGGTTGGGGTTAGCACTGAGCCACGGAAGCTCCAGGGGCCAAGGGACCGAAAGACGGTGTGCGAGTTCCGGGGTCCGGGGCGGGCTGGCGGTTGGGGGGTTGAGGGTTTGAAGCGGTATTGCTGCTGTTTACTGGCGTTGGGTTTTCATCACTCAGCCAGCCACTGTTTAGTGTTGACCAAACAACTAATGGGCGTTCGGCGCGCGTCGTGTCGCCAACGTGGCGCGGGGCTTATCGATAAGTGCGGTGGAGGTGGTGGGGTATTTTGGCATGTGGGGACCTTGACGAGGGGGACTTTTTGGTGGCAGAATCCCACTTCTTGCGACTCTCGAACATGGAGAACCGTGCTTCTCGATAGGTTGTACGAGCCGATATTCACCACCCAACTCGCCTTCTTCGAAGAACGCCCAGCGGTCAGCCTCACCCTGTGTGCCTGGGCCCCTAAACACTACCATAACGATGACGCAGGACCTCACCGAGCTGGATGCTCACGAACAGCCGTCGGACCGGATGAGAGCGATATGGAAGGGAATCTCCAAGAGTGACCAGGCGGAACTTCTAAAGAGCCACGATATTGATGACCCGAGGTCACCAGAGTGCCTCTCTCGGTTTCAGCAGGCCGGGTCGATGTCAGCTTCCAGCATATCAGCAGCCTACGCACATGTGACGGATGCCAGCAGCTTACAGAGCGCAGAGATCCAGGATGCGCCCATATACTACCACTCGATGCTACCAGGTACCTCCAGCATTGGAAAAAAAAAAAGCATTCTATCCCTTACCCAAGCTAACTCGGACAGGTCTCCTCATCATACCCGACCTCATCAGCCCCGACGTCCAAAAGTCCCTCCTAGATCGCATGCTCCACCGCGACCTTAGCAACCCAAAGCATCAGACGAACCTCCACCTCCACTACGACATCCCATATCCTCCGGAGCCTTCGCCATCACTCTTTACGTTATCTCCCGACTCCACCACCCGCTTCAACCCCAAGGACCCCACTGTTCACAAGCCCCTCTCTATAAAGCAGGTCCTCGACCGCCGCCTTCACTGGGTAACACTTGGCGGCCAGTACGACTGGACAAACCGCGTCTACCCGGGAGACAAGCCGCCGCCCTTCCCGCCGGACCTATCGGCATTCTTGAAAGAGCTGTTCCCCGAGACGGTGGCCCAGGCGGCCATTGTGAACCTCTACACGCCAGGCGACACGATGATGATGCACCGGGACGTGAGCGAGAGGACGGACCGTGGCCTCATCAGCCTGAGCTTCGGATGCGACGGGCTGTTTATGATTACGCCGAACAACCTAGCCAAGGAGGAAGACGTGGGCGATGACATAGAGAAGCCGTACCTGCTGCTGAGACTCAGATCCGGGGACGCGATTTACATGGCCGAGGACGCTAGGTACGCGTGGCATGGCGTGCCCAAGGTGCTCAAGGGGACGTGTCCGGATTACCTAGCGGATTGGCCGGCCGAGGGGGACGGCTACGAGGGGTGGAAGGGTTGGCTCCAGAACAAGCGGATCAACTTCAACGTGCGGCAGATGGACGAGTAGGATGCTCCATGGATCCAGCAGCGAGGCTGCCATGGCTTTGCGAGATATCTCCGATGCCGCCATTTACTCCGGTCTCAAGCACGTGAAATCCCACGCTGTGGAGCGAAAGGAAAGCGGCACCCCAACGGCGTCCCCGATTGATAATTCACCCCGCTGTTTAGTCATCTTCGAACTCTTCCCCCACCAATCCCGCAGCCACCAAAGCTCGCCATCAGGGGTCATCCCCGATCCGGAATAGCGTCATATTGCGTGATTCTCAAAGTCCGCGCCATGAAGCAGATTTTACACCAGATTTTCGCAAAGACGAGCAATCCCCGGCGGCATGGACGCCGGGGCGGGGGAAAACACTGGAGTTCGGCTAAGATTTTGGCGTGTTCCGGTCTCGGGTTCATCCCATTCATATATCTATACTTTTCGCGGCGCAATGATACCTTGAAACTTCTCTTCCTCTCCATATGTTCCGAGTCCCTCGAGGCATATCTACACTCGTTGCGCCGAGTTTTTGACTTACAGCGTTCCGGTCCGAGGCTCGACTGATACTCCGGGCAACTCGCCCTCTATACCCCTCCCTCATCCTCGAGTCTCAAGAGCCCCTCATCGGACTCACATAACCGCCCACGATGCACTTCAAACTCCCCGACGCCAACGGCGGTGCCGCCTCCCCCTCCACGGTCCCTTCTACCTCCTCCACCCTCCCCTTCGGCAAGCCCGTTCCCCTCTCTCACATCTCGGGCCCCACCTACGTGACGGCCCAGCTCCTCGTTCAGCAGGTCGCCTACAAGCTCTCGGACAAGATCTTCTCCTACTCGCCCGAGACCTATGACTTGGACGTCGCCGCGCGCGCCTGGGCCGCGGGCGGCGACTCCAACGCTCACGGCTACCCCACCTCCGTGGTCCCCCTGCAGACCCGGAACGGCGCTGGCGCCTTTGCGCTCGGTTACATGTTCTCTCCCGACTTCGACCTCAACAAGCGTCATATCCCGCAGACGCTCCTCGCCGCCTCGGGGTCCCTGCGCCATCTCCGCGCCTCTCTCGACCAGCTTTCGCTCCTCTACGGCGTCTCGAGCCCCCTCGTCGCGCACGTCGCGGCCGCCGAGTACTCCTCGGCCGGGCTCGTAGCTGAGTACGACTCCGCGCTGCGCACCGCCGAGGACCTTGGCCTCAGCCTAGTCTCCAGCTTCTCGACCTACGAGGCTCAGCACATGGCGCTCCTCGCCACCCTCATGGCCAGCCTCGCCCCGACTCTCCACGTCTACGATGGCGTGCGCATGACGCGCGAGACGCTCCGCGTCGTCGACACCCTCAGCGAGACCGCCATCGCGGACCTGTTCTCGCGCGTGTCGAAGGAGGTCGCGGGCCTGAACCCCCACCTTGACAACTCGGGCAAGGTCGTCGAGCTCGTGCGCGCCTTCAACGAGGAGCTCGGCACCTCGTACGGCCTGTTCGAGTACGCCGGCCACGCCGAGGCCGAGTCGGTTCTCGTCGTCTTTGGCAGCGCCGAGGCGCAGCTTGCTGGTGCCGTCGTCAACCAGCTCGCCGAGCAGGGCGTCAAGATCGGCCTCGTCAAGGTCCGGGTGTACCGCCCATTCGTCGAGGAGGAGTTCCTCAAGGTCGTCCCCGAGTCTGTCCGCGACCTCGTCGTCGTGGGCCAGGTGGCGACTGACGCCGCCGTCGGCGACGCCTCGACGCAGTCCTCGCTGTACGGTGACGTCCTCGCGGCCGTTGCCTTCTCGGGCAAGTTCGCCGTGGAGCCCAAGGTCACCGAGTCAAAGTACGCCGCCTCCACGGCGCTGAGCCCTGCCTTTTTCGCCGAGGTTATCGCCAGTGCCACCGGCGCCGATGTCGCGCAGGCGTCGGCCCTCGAGGCCGACCAGTACACCTTCTGGGACACTGACGACTCGCCCGCCATCGGGACCCCGTCGGCCATTGGCGGCCTGTTCTCGCGGAAGTCGACTGACAACGTCTACGTTCACGAGACGTACGACAACCTGGTGCGCGGCGGTGCGGTGCGCACTGACATCCGCAGCTCCAAGAAGGCCATCGAGGCGCCGTACCACGTCGACTCTGCGGACGTCGTGGTCATCGGCGAGGAGAAGCTCCTCAAGGACGTGGCCATCGCCGATAGCGTGAAGGCTGGCGGCATTGCCATTGTCAAGCTCGCCAGCTTCAAGGAGGAGGACGTTGAGAAGCGCCTCCCTGCGGACTTCCGGAAGGTTGTCCAGGAGAAGGGCGTCAACGTGTACGCCCTCGACACCGCGGCTGCGCCCGAGGCCGAGGCCGACCCCGTCGCGACCAGGCTGCTCCTCGAGCTTGCCTTCGTCCGCGTCGCGAGGCCGGACCTCTCGTCTGAGGAGATCTCCAAGTACATTGTCGCGTCCGGCAGCCAGACCTCGTTGGACGACTGGAGCGCTCTCGTGGACGCCTGCCTCCGCAAGCTCGAGGTGCCCGCCACCTGGGCCGAGGTTCCTGAGGACGCCCCGGAGGTCAACCTCCCTACCTCCATCAAGCCCACCTCCTTCGTCGGCTTCGACAAGGTGGAGCCCGAGGAGGAGCCTAAGCTCACGGACTGGCAGGAGGCTGCCAAGGGCCTCGTCTTCAAGGAGGCCTACGGCACGCGCATCAGCCTTCGCCCTGACCTCGCCGTCAAGACGTCGACCGTGACGGTCAAGGAGAACAGGCGTCTGACGCCTGACGAGTACGACCGCAACATCTTCCACATCGAGTTTGACCTCGGTGACTCGGGCCTCACCTACAAAATTGGCGAGGCGCTGGGCGTGCACTCCGAGAACGACAAGGCGCAGGTCGAGGAGTTCATCCAGTTCTACGGGCTCGATCCCGACGCGCTTGCGAGCGTGCCGGGCCGCGAGGACCCTGCTGTTCTGGAGACGCGCACTGTCTACCAGTCGCTCGTGCAGAACATTGACATCTTCGGCAAGCCGCCCAAGAGGTTCTACGAGGCTCTTTCCGATTTCGCGACGGACGAGAAGGAGAAGGCCAAGCTTGCCGCTCTCGGTGGCGCCGACGGCGCCGAGGAGTTCAAGCGGCGCTCTGAGGTCGACACTGCGACGTACGTGGACATCCTCGAGGAGTTCCCCTCTGCTCGCCCCTCGTTCCACGACCTCGCTCGCATCGTGAGCCCCCTCCAGCGTCGCGAGTACTCCATCGCTTCGGCGCAGGCCGTCTCCCCCAACAGCGTCGCGCTCATGATCGTTGTCGTCAACTGGACGGATCCCAAGGGCCGCCTGCGCACCGGCCACGCCACCAACTACCTCTCGCGCCTGCAGCCCGGCGCCAAGGTGACGGTGTCCGTCAAGCCCTCGGTCATGAAGCTCCCCACCTCCGACACCGCGCCGCTCATCATGGCCGGTCTCGGGACGGGTCTGGCGCCGTTCCGCGCCTTCGTGCAGTACCGCGCCATGCAGAAGGCCCAGGGCAAGGAGATCGGCTCGATCCTCCTGTACCTCGGCTCCCGGCACCAGCGCGAGGAGTACCTCTACGGCGAGGAGTGGGAGGCGTACCTCGACGCGGGTGTCATCACGCACCTTGGCGCCGCCTTCTCTCGTGACCAGCCTCAGAAGATCTACATCCAGGACCGCATGCGGGAGTCGATCAGGGATATCGTAAAGGCGTATATTGAGGAGGAGGGCTCCTTCTACCTGTGCGGGCCTACGTGGCCTGTGCCGGATGTGACGGAGGTGCTGGAGGAGGCGATCAAGGAGGAGGCGAAGGCCAGTGGGAAGAAGGTTAACTCTGCGACGGAGATTGAGAGGATGAAGGAGGCTGGGCGGTACGTGCTTGAGGTCTACTAAGGAGTTTTCTCTGGGTATGGGGTCTGGGATCTGGTTCTGGAGCATTATGATTTGGTTATGAATATCTCGGCGGAAAAGCCGATTGGAGTCTACCTTGTATGCTCCCCACGTCGTGATCAAGCGTCTTGAGTGTGTCCCGCCCGTGTTTGGTTGAATGATTGGAAACCGTCGCGGTAGTGGTGAGCTGCTGGCATAGTATCTCGCCAGATATACATGTACATGGAAAAGGTCAAGTTTCAATCTGGGTATCATCTCCCTCGCCCTTATCAGCATCCATCGCCTTCAGGCCATCGGTCATCTTGGTTTCCTTTCCTCGCCAATTCTCCACTCACCTCCCCCTCCGTATTCTGTCTTCGTCTTCCCTCTTTAGCTTCTCTTCCAAAGCCCTCTCATCGTCACCGGGCCTCCACTGCGGGCCAACATAAGTAAACGGCCCCATCCTCCGCCAGATCTCCATCTCAGCCTCCTTCTCATCCGTATACTCTCGTATCCCGTCGTCCTCTTCTATAGCCTTGTAAAGGTTGTCCCAACGCGGGCATAACTCTTTGAAGTACATCTCGGTGTATTCCCAGTAGTTGGGATACGATCCCGCGAGCTCCCGGCCACTTATGGTGGCAACGTGGCCCTATTTGACAAGGGTGTTGTTGGGGTGTAGGTCTGCGTTGGGGAACTTTGTGGTGTAAGTCTCTGGCCGGGTGTGCACCTTCATGACCTGAGGACGGTCAGCCCAGTGCCCCTGTGGCCGCCCGAAGCGAAGGTAGGAATGGAAATCGGCTAGTTTTCAAAGGGACCGAAGCGGCTGCTTGACGGGTACAAGGCCTGGCCGGCGCCGCCCATGGACTGGTCTTGGTCATAACGTACTGTGCCAATGAGCATTCGCAAGCGAAGGGGGGAAAGGCACTTGGATCTTAGGTATCTGTGTTGTATTCGAGAGGTCGGGGAGCTCGGAGACCGGGGGATCAAGACGCCAGCTCTTCGTACTAGCGTTTGACCACGGGCAGAGTCATATGTGATAGGCCCGACACTATTGCCTGTTGGCAGTTTCGTGTTATTCCTAGGAAGAGGCGCCGTGTTGCACAGCAACGCTCCGCGCCGACATGCGGGGGTTTCGCACAGCGACTGGCAGGGAGCGCCTCTTGGCACCAACACATGGTCTGCAGCCTAGATGTGGGCTACGAGAGGAGACCTAGCTCTGGGGAACGTGGGTACGGCGGGACAGAAACCATTTCTGAAACCTGAACTTCCAGGACCCAGAGTTGCTCCTGGCCCTGACATACGACTAGCCCCTCCCAGCCAATGCCCGAGGCGAGAAGCCACACTTACATCGGCCTCTGGGTATAGTTCTCAACGCTGTTCTCAAGCGGTCCAGCACCCTCCCTAGGCAACGGCACCTCCCTAAACGCGTATTCCACGCCCATTTCCAGGACCCGCGGCGGCAGTTTGCCGACCATGATCCTCCCGATCAGCATCGCGGTCCCTCGATGCAGTAAAACCGCCACCCACCGGAGCCAGGGATATCGACGTAGACGTCTTCCTCCTTAACTTCGTTACACGTCCCATAGTCGTCGCTGCCATTGCGCTCGACGCAGATGGCCCCGTGAAAACGGGCATGGTTGAGGGAGGTACTGGCGGGGTTCGCAGTTATGCCCTGGCGGAAGTAGAGGCCGGCGAAGACGCGGTTCTCGCCGGGGGGCATGCTGGAGAGGGCTCCTGTAGTGCATCTCCACGAATGGCTCTGGCGCTCCTGCTAGGATGGATGGATGCCTAGACGTCTAAGCCGCATGGCAATGACTGACTGCATGGAGTCTGGAACGCCGCAGTGGAACGCTGACTCTGACACTGCTGACAGTTGGCCCGATTGGCCGCCCTGCACGGAGTTTGTGTCCCCGGAGTTAAGGCGGCCCACCGATATCGGACCGCTCCCCGGACCGCTCAAGCCCCTACCCCCAGATCCCCAACCCCGGCCCCGGCCCTCCTTCCCCGACTGTGGGCTGCCGATGGGCAAGACGGCTCTGACAGGGGTCTGGAACTCATACAAGAGTGAGACGCGGGGTCTGGTTCGGAAATGTGGCAGAGCATTGGTCACCGTGTATCCGCACATCGATTGTGTATCGCGAAGCCGTAAATCTGCACTCTGCAAACCCCCACTGCTGCGTTCTGGTTTCGACTCGTAGATGCTGCTTCCAGAAGAGGGGAAGCACCACGTCGCCCTGCATGCCCGTCTTTTCGGCTTACACTAGTCCCATCGCCTCGACCTTCCGCGTGATGCCCGTGCCCAGCATGGAGCGCGGATAGATGCTCAACACCCCCTCATTCGCTCCGATTCCGGGACCCCTGCCCGCACCCATCCCAGCTGCACACCGAAATTGTTGGGTAACAGGGATGATCCGATCTTGCTTTTTTTTCGGCGCATCAAAAACCAGGGGCATATCTGAAAAGGCGTCTTCCTAATTACGGGATCCTCCTCTCCTCCCAGCGTCGAAATCGGCAGGTCGATTGCAGAAACCACACCACGCTGCCACGTCGGACGCCATCCTAGGTCCACCTCGTCCCATCGCAAGCTGTCGACGCCACTGCCTCGCCCCAGAACCACGCCGTTTGATTCGAGAGTCGGCTCTGGCTGCCGAGTTAGACTCCGCAGAGCAAGCCCTGCGAAGACCAGCCGCCTCTGTACCCCGTACCCCGAGAGTCCCGGACCCATCGCGGCCCAGCGCCCAGAAGACCCGATTATAGCGCGGTACACGCTACCACGACCCCAAAGCAAGTTCCCTCGGCCCCGACCGCCCGGGAGCGCGACAGGTCCCCCGAAACCCGAATATACCCGTGGCAGCCGCATAATCCCACGACGCATCGTCCGAGTCACGGCCGCGGATCGCACCTTCCCCTCCACTCACGGCCGCCCCTTCTCCCTTCTCCCGGTGGACCCCGCCCCCTCGTTCCTGCCCCTCACCCCCCCCCCTTGAACGAAAGCGGCAAGGCGAGTTATTTTCGTGCCCTGTCCCTCCGTCACCGTCCGCGTACCCCGCCATGTCCTCCAGACTCATAATAAGAGGGTCCTGCGCCAGACGCCTCCCGAGCGGGCTGCCCCACCACTCTGGCCCGCGCTCAGCACCAGCACCCATCACGAGCTTCCCGAACCGCAGCCGAATACCGCGATCCTCCCTCGTCCTCCCCTCCGCCGTCGCCTCCCAGCGCCAGCACCACCACGCCGCCATGTCGTCGTCCGCACCCACGGCGCCCGCGCCGCGGCTCAACATCGGCAACATCAACCAGAACGTCGTGGCCGCGAAGTACGCCGTCAGAGGCGAGCTCGCCGTCAAGTCGGAGCTGTACCGCGCCAAGCTGGCCGCCGGCGACAAGGACCTGCCCTTCGACGAGGTCATCTCGGCCAACATTGGCAACCCGCAGCAGCTAGACCAGAAGCCCATCACCTTCTTCCGCCAAGTCGCGAGTCTGGTGGAGAACCCGGCCCTGCTGGAGCACGAGGCCGTACTCGTGGGCTCGCTAGGGTACAAGTCGGACGTTATCGAGAGGGCGAGGTGGCTGCTGAGCAAATGCCAGTCCGTGGGCGCGTATAGCGCCAGTTCCGGCGTGCCAGCGATCAAGGAGAGCATCGCCAAGTTCCTCGAGAGTGAGTGGCCCTGTGGTGTCCATGGTCAGAGACCGTGAGGCCGGAAAGAACCCTTTACTAACGTACCGCAGAGCGCGACGGCTTCCCCGGGGACCCCGCGCACATCTACCTCTCCGCCGGCGCCTCCTCCGGCGTTAACACCCTCCTCCACATCATCTGCGCGAACCCCAACTCGGGCGTTCTCGTCCCAATCCCCCAGTACCCCCTCTACACCGCCTCCCTCTCCGTCCTCGACGCCACCTGCGTCCCCTACTACCTCGACGAGTCGCGCGCCTGGGGCACCGACCTCTCCGCCATAACCGCCGCCTACGAGAAGGCCAAGGCCGAGGGCGTAGACACGCGCGCCATCGTCATCATCAACCCGGGCAACCCGACGGGCGCCTCCCTCCCGGAGGAGGACATCCGCTCCGTCATCGAGTTTGCGCGGCGCGAGAACCTCGTCCTGCTTGCCGACGAGGTTTACCAGACCAATGTCTTCGTCGGCAAGTTCCACAGCTTCAAGGCCGTGCTGCGCCGCATGCAGGCCGAGGAGCCCGGCAAGTATGACCACGTCGAGCTCGCGTCGCTGCACTCCATCTCCAAGGGCATGGTCGGCGAGTGCGGGCACCGCGGCGGCTACTTTGAGCTCGTGGGCTTTGACCCCCTCGTCGAGGCCGAGGTCTACAAGTTCGTTTCCATCACGCTGTGCGCGCCCGTCGTGGGTCAGTGCATCGTCGAGATGATGGTCAACCCGCCCCAGCCGGGTGACCCGTCCTACGAGCTGTACAACCAGGAGTACAACTCCATCTACGAGGGTCTCAAGTCCCGCGCCACGGCGCTCCACGCCGCCTTCTCCAAGATGGAGGGCGTAGAGTGCGGCGCGCCCCAGGGGTCCATGTACATCTTCCCCACCATCACCCTCCCGCAGAAGGCCATTGATGCCGCCGCCGCGGAAGGCCGCGCCGCGGACGAGTTCTACTGCTTGAAGCTGCTGGAGGAGACTGGCATCTGCGTCGTTCCCGGCTCCGGGTTCGGGCAGAAGGAGGGGACGCTGCACTTCCGGACGACGTTCCTTGCGCCGGGGACGGAGTGGACGCAAAGGATCGTGTCGTTCCACGAGAAGTTTATGGATAAGTACAGGTGAGAGTAAGGGGGTTGTACAATTGCATATTGGGGAGCATCATACAGAAATTCAGAGTAGATAAAGAAGCCAAGACGGCGCAACTGAAGTTCCATGGACGCACTCGGAAACAGGAACGATGCCTCTTTTTCCCTAGTCTACGTGATAACGAGGCGTTATGATACACTCCCGACCTCCCCCGCCTAACATACCCCCGCCCCAATCTCCCTCTCACCCCCAGTCTCTAAGCAGATACTAAAGGAAGTCTACGCCCTCTCGCTTCCCCGCAACCTGACCGCCTGCCCGTACTTCTGCAGCTTCGTGATGAGCTGGTCCCCCTGGCGCACCAGCTCCTGGTACTGCTTGTTCTTATCGTCGGGCCGGTTCGTCTCGATGACGCCCTTGCCCGAGACGCGGTCGATGGTGCAAGGGATGCGGCCGGCGGCGATGAACTTGGCGAGATCCCTGAGAAGCGTTAGTACACAATCTTTTTCTCAAAAAAAAAAAAAAAAAGAAGAGGACAACGAAGTGAAAAGGAAAAAGAAGAGGGGGGGGGGGGGGGGGGGGGACATGCCTATCGAGAAAGTCGACAGTGACGCCAAAGTCGTTAGCCATGCTCTCGAGCCCCACGACGCGGTAGCTCTGCAGCAACTGCTGGTAAGCCCTCAGGCGCATCTCGCGGATGAACCAGTTCTTGTGCTCGTGGAGGTACCGGTCCTGCGTCAGGAACTTCTCCTCGACCGTCGCGAGCGCCTCGAAGAAGGCCTTGTACCGCCCGCCGTAGAGGCTGCTGACGAGCTGCGCGAGCGACGAAAAGTCAATGGCAAGCTCGGCGTCCGCGTCGGCGGCCTGGTCGCCCGTGCCCAGTGTCGTCAGGTTGACGGCCGTCTTGGCGGCGGGTTTGGAGGGCTCCTCGACCTCCATGGGCTCGACGCCGGGCCCGGCGGAGATGGCGCCCGTCAGCGCGAGGAGCTTGTCCTCGCCGTCGCCAAGGATGGCCTTGATCTCGGGGGCGTCGACGACCTTGGACTTGAAGTCGACGCGCTTAAGCGAGACGGAGCCCGCGAGGACAGAGTAGACGACGAGCGACGAGTAGGTGCACAGCTCGTAGCTGGTAAAGGTCGACAGGCTATCGAGGAGGAGGGGGGCGGCGGTAGCGTATGAGCGGACCGTTAGGAGGTGGAGGCCCTCGTAGGCCTTGAGGCGGTTGCGGCGGTCCCAGTCACCGCCCGACTCGACGAGGGCCTTGGCGCGGTCGACGTGCTTCTGGACGAGCGGCTTGTCGCCGTAGAAGAGGGCCATTCTTATTATCGCGAGGACTATGTCGATCTTGGAGCCGACGACGCCCGTCTTCTCAAAGACGTCTTCGTACGCGCTGATGGCTCGGTCCTAACAGACGTCAGTGTGCGGCCTCGAAGCCCGGGGCCGCGTCATCACCCACCTTGTCTCCCACGCGGGCCCAGAACTCGGCCCGCTTGGCCCTCGCTGCCAGGATCTCGGTATCACCAGCCGCCTCGACAGCCTCGTCCTCCTCCTTCTGGATCTCCTCGAGCTCCTTGTCGTTCTCGCTCTTTAGTTTCTCGTAAAGCGCCTCATCCCACGGCAGCGAGACGCTCGACGTGGCGCCCTTGGTCGCGATCATGCCGACCAAGCTCGACTTCCGGCTCAGCGGCTTTCCGGGCCCGCCGCCCGCCTGGCTCCCTCCGAAGGCGCTGAGCACGCCCTCGACGGGGTGTGCGAGGTACCGGTAGAGCGGCGCCATCTTGTGCTCGCCAATAGCATCTTGTAGCGTCTTAACGGCAAGCTCCTGGCTCTGGCGGCTCGCATAGGGGTTCGTGAGGGTAAAGACGTGTTGGGCCAGCGGCATGAGCGGCCATTTGGCGTGTTGGGGGTCGGAGCCCATCTTGCTGGGTAGAGCTCGCGGTCGAGCGCGGGGCAGAGGTAGGGAGCTAGCGTCGAGGAATAACCGGGAGCAGAGAGATTAGAAGTCCCGCGGGATGCAGGGCGGAGGCGAAATCGATCACGTAGGGCGTTAGGTTGGAGCTTGGTGATGTGGATGGAAGGCTGAGGTGAGTGATGCTTGGGTGGAAGCCGCAGGTGAGGCGCCGAAGCTCTGCTCAGGCAGGTGGCCCGTGCGTTACCAACCAAGGCTGCAGGCGAATACGCATCCCCATAATTCTCCGTCCACACCACCCGTGGAATTCGACTCTCTTTCCAGACATTGTTCTCCGCCGGACCCCGACGTCAATTATTTCCGTTGATCATTCCAAGTCGCACGCCTGCGCGACTGATCACCGTCATTCGATATAATAACGGCTCCTGCCTTACCCGCCAGTCATTCTCCGCCTCCCACATTCCACCTTTCGCCGTTCACATCCCATCTCGACTCTCCCATCCCTTCATCTCTCACCCACCGCCAACATGACCAGTGATACCGACACGCGTGGGTCCTCCCACAAGCGCAAGTACTCCCGCTCCCCGCCCCGACGACATGACGACTACGAAGAGTCCCCTCAGCCCTACAACGCGCGCTCCCTCCAGCCCGCGAAGCGCCGCGCCGTCTCCCCCTCCGAGCAGCCGCGCCGGCAGAAGCGCCCCGGCCGGCGCGCGCAGATCTCGTCGTCTGAACGCGAGGCCATTCGCCAGCGGCAAATTGAGCGCGAGCGCGATGCCGCAGCAGCTGAGGCCGCCGAGGCGGAACGTCTTCGGCACCGTGGCATAAACGACGTCGTCAAAAACCACTATAACAACGTGCCCGAGCGCGGCCGCGACTGGCGACGGACGGACAGCAAGATCCGCGGCCTGCGGTCCTTCAACAACTGGGTCAAGAGCTGCATCATTCAGCGGTTCTCGGGCGACGAGGACATGGCGCCCGGCGCCCGTGAGCAGGGCGTCTCGAGCGGGAAGCCGCTCCTCGTGCTGGACATAGGGTGTGGCAAGGGCGGGGACCTGCAGAAGTGGCAGCAGGCGCCGCAGGGCGTTGAGCTCTACGTCGGGCTGGACCCGGCAGACGTGAGTATCGACCAGGCGCGTGAACGGTACCGGCAGATGGCGAGCCGAGGCGGCAGGGGGGTTGGGCACCGGCGCCCGCCGCCGCGGCTGTTTGACGCGAGGTTCCTGGTCAAGGACTGCTACGCCGAGACGATTGAGGATGTCGAGATTGTGAACCAGGTGGGCTTCGACCCGTCGCCTATGAACAGGAGGGGTTTTGACGTCGTGAGCATGATGTTCTGCATGCACTACGCGTTCGAGACGGAGGAGAAGGCGCGCACGATGCTGAGGAACGTGGCGGGGGCGCTGACGAAGGGAGGCCGCTTCATTGGGTGTATACCCAACTCGGATGTGCTGGGCGAGCGCGTGCGGAAGTACAACGCCGAGAAGGCCACCTCGGACAGGAAGAAGGCGGAAGAGGGCGTAAATGAGGACGGCGAAAAGAAGGAAGAGAGCGGAGAAAAGGAGAACGGTGAGAAGAAGGAGGACGGTGAGAAGGAAGAGGGCGAAGCCGAGGATGGCGAGCTAGAGGAAGGCGAAGCCGAGGGCGGCGCCGAATGGGGCAACTCCATCTACCGCGTCCGCTTCCCTGGCCCGACCCCCGAGGACGGCGTCTTCCGCCCGGCATTCGGCTGGAAGTACAGCTACTTCCTCGACGAGGCGGTCGAGGAGGTGCCCGAGTACGTCGTGCCCTGGGAGGCGTTCCGCGCGCTGGCCGAGGACTACAACCTCGAGCTGCAGTACCACAAGACCTTCACGGACGTGTGGGAGAGCGAGAAGGATGATCGGGAGTTGGGAATGTTGAGTGAGAGGATGGGGGTCAGAGAGAGGGGTGGGGGACCGTTGTTGGTTAGTCCGGAGGAGATGGAGGCGGCGGGGTTCTATGTTGCTTTCTGCTTCTACAAGGTGTGATGCGTCTGCTCCAGACGGCGTGGAGGCCTGAGAGGGGCCGGTGTCGCGAAGCACTTGATCCCAGTTCGGCTTGTACCATCAGGGATATCCTTCGGCCAACATATATCGATTCCATCCTTCGGATGACGATTGCAATACAAACTTGCCACGATACACTTCACAGCTTGTCCAACGGTGAATTACATTATATACTATGGATCCCCCCTTTTGCGGCCCATGCTATGACTCGGGGTATCATGCCCAACCCACCACCCCTCGCCTCCCACGATCCAAGAGAGAAGCGCGTCAAGTGCCAAGCTTGTAAATGTGATGAAGCGGCGATAATCACGAGGTACAAGGGTACAAGAAAACCCGCATGTACAGAAGAAAACCGTTACAAAAGAAAAGAAGGGGAAAGAAAAACTCCCGCTATGCTGCTCAACAAATGTCCCGCAAACTCCCCCCTCCCACTCCCGCCCCTAGGACCCCCCTTTTCTCCTTTAACGGCACGTAGGCTGTTAGTTCCCGGCGCTCGACCGCTTGTAGATCATAGCAGCCGCAACACCCACACACGCCACCGCCGTAACCGCAATGTACAGATTCGTCCTATCCGGCTCCGGCTCCTCCGCCCTAGGGAATGCAGAGCTAGGATGCGTCGCCGCCTCCGCCAGCGCAACGAACAGCTCGCCAATACTACTCCACTTGACGCTCACATGCAGCGGGGCGCTGACACCCAGGTCGGCGCAGTACTCCTCTGGCTGCAGCCCCGCACGCTGCGTCGCCTTGTCGCGATCCGCCTTCAGCGCGGTATACACCGCCGGCAACTCATCCAGCTGCGGGTACTTTTGCCTCAGCTCGACAATGTGCGAGAACGAGTCAGGGTCGGAGGAGTCGTAGGCGTAGCACACGAGGTCCGCGGCGTCCAGCTTGGCCTGGTTCTCAAGAACCGCGTGCTCGTGAAGCGCGAGCTCCTCGAGGATGAGGTAGCATTGCTTCCCGCCGGGGAGTTCGACGCTGTCGACGGCGCGACGTGGCTGGATCGTCGGTCTGTGCAGTCCGTCAAAGGGGATCTTGAGGAAGGTGTCGAGGACGGAGGACTTGCCGGCGCCCGGCGCACCGAGAATGTAGCAGTGGACGACTGTGCGCTCCACCTTGTCGAGGCGGCGGCGGCGCTTCCTGGGCTTTGTGATCTTGAGCGCAGACGTGGTGGATTCTCTGGGGTTCGAGGGCTCGAAGCCGAGGTAGGCGAGGTACTCGAGCGTTGTCTTGGGCTCGAGGAACGTCGTCATGCTCCACTGTGCCAACCACCCCTGCAGCGTGATGTACCCCGCCTCGTTGCGCACAGTCGACGAGGGGAACGACGCGTCAGTCCAGGACCGCGGCAGGCCCGGCGTCGGGGCGAAGAGCTCCTCTAGCTCGTCCCTGTCCAAGACGCCGTCTTTATTCTTGTCAAACAGGAGGAAGAGATCCACGAAGAACTCGTAGCCGGCAGGGCTGAGCTCCGCCGACGAGTACATCGGCACCTCGAAGCCCGGCCGCAGGAGGCTGTCTTCGAGGCTGAGGCTGTCAGTGTACCGGTGCTTTCGCAGGATGCGCCACACGTTGCCGTGGTTGCCGCCCTCGGCGTACAGCTTGTTCATTTGCAGGAAGGCAGGCAGGTCGATGCCGTCGTCGAGCTCCGCCTCGGGCATGGACTTTTTGATAGCCTTCTTTATGCTCGCAATCTCTTCGTCGGTGGATGGCCTGCCGGAGACCTTGGCCTCGAGCGCGCGCATCTCGTCGTCGTTGAGGAAGCCGTCGTGGTCCTTGTCGCAGAGGTAGAAGACTCGGCGCAGTGCGTCGACGCACGCCGGCTTCAGCCTCCCCTCCTTGTAGTCAAACAGCGGGGCCAACGGGTAGGCGACGGCGTTCTGGCACAGCAGGATGGCCTCGACGACGTTTGTGTTCAGCTTGGCGCTCGTCCGGATGCACGTGTCGATCTCGCGGAACTCGGCCATGACGGGCTTCATCTCCTCGTCGGCGACCTGGGAGAAGCTGCCCTCGGGGGTGAGATCGGACTTGTTGGAGCACACGACGACGGGAAGGTTGACGCCGAGGGAGCGGAAGTAGGGCATCCAAAAGAGGGCGACGCGCTCATAGCTGTAGTGGTCGGAGTAGACGAGGAGGATGACGTTGGACTTGCGGATCTCTTTGCGCAGGGTCGTGCGGTCCTGGGGGCGGGCCGAGGTGTCGACGACGGTGGTGGAGCTGGCATTGCCGACGTTGGGCGGGAGGGTGACGGCGGGGAGGACGGGCTGGATCTTGCCGGGCGTGAAGACGCCCTTGACGAAGGTTGCGATGAGGCTCGACTTGCCGGTGCCCTCGTCACCGCACACGCATATCCGCACTACCATGCCGGGCCGGGGCGTCAGTACTGGGTCGTCGGAGCCGCATCCGAGAGAAGGGGCGGGAGGGCCGGGGTCCGTTTGGGATGGCGAACCTGATGTCATGGCTGCTACTGTAGTGCTCGAGCTCCGGGTGGCACCGCGTCTCGGGGACGGCGGCTTGCACGCAGCAGCGATTCGGTCCGGGGAAAAAGTCCAATGGGAAGCTGCCGTGCAGCAGTTTGTATGGTTTCAGCTCAGGTAGAGCCCTCGCGAAAAGGTAGAGCGGCGGACTGAGGAAATATGGGCGAGGAAAGAGCTGCAGCTGCGAGCCACCTGAGGCCATTTCAATCAAAGATTTGGCGGGCCCGTGGCTGGGCAGTGACGGGGGTCATGTCAGTACATACGGGTACCTGAGTGGTGGTGGTGTTTGCGGCTGAAGACAGGTACAGTGCGGTATCGGCTATTTCCGCCTTGTGCTCAGTCGATTGGCGGGATCGACCACGCCATGGCTCGCAGGAAAACGTGGGGTAGACGACAAAGATGGGAGGGCCAGCGAAGTCGGTCGACTGTACGATGCCCATTGGTGACGCCAGGTCGTTGCGCCAGGACCACTGCAATCGGGTGGTACTGCGAGAGGAGCTTCCCCCAGGGGAGCTACCTCGTCAGTGAGGACATGGTCGTGCCGGAGCACTCGGACGCCGTCATCCGAGGGGTACCTCGAGCATCTCGGGTGACGGATTGCATGGTAGCTGATTCTTAGCCATGATAGAAGCTCGGATGCTGGGATCCGAGGCCATGGAGCGATGATGTAGCTTCCATCGAGGGTCCATTAGATGGAGGGTAATATAGCCCCGAGGACTGTGGGGTCAGGCCTGTCAGCGACGCACCTGCTATGTCCGGCTCCATATTAACCGGGCTCGTGCGGTTGACGCCAACCGCCCTGGTTGGTCCCCGCCTTCTGATCCCTGACTAGCACCTGGGGCACAACTCTAACTAAGCCCGCTATCGCCGTCGAGTCCTGCCTCCTCCAAACCACCCGGACATCACGACAAACCCGCGCGATCTCGATCCAGCCCGGCCCTTTTCCATATGCAGCGCTGTCCGTAGCGCCCCTCGGGATAGGAGTGCGCGCCCAAGCCACGCGCGGCGGCCGCCTTGCAGACGACAATCTCCCCGCCAGCGCGACCCGACGCCTTCGAGATCCGCCGCTCTGGCTGCCGCGAACCTTAACCGTGTGACGTTGGATAGACGCTGCCGCCCATCATGTTGTGAGTCGTCCATCTTGTGGGAGCGGTGAGAGAGTAGCCTTGGCTATGCACTCCCGCCTCCTCCATCCGAGCCCGTCCAACGCGGCATCTCTTGCGTCGAAGCGAGGCCACTTGTCGCACATACCCACCAGTCAAGCCACATCGAAAGCTGACCACTCGCGTTGATGCCATACAGCGTCCTACCTCCGCCGCCGCGATACCCGTCGCAGGGTCTCTATGG
This sequence comes from Sordariomycetes sp. B11D1, assembly GCA_025503055.1. Classification (NCBI taxonomy): domain Eukaryota; kingdom Fungi; phylum Ascomycota; class Sordariomycetes; species Sordariomycetes sp. B11D1. The sequence goes on along the minus strand of JAMFQS010000040.1, from coordinate 55,540 downwards.
CGTCCCGGGGTCCGCGATCACCCCCATGATCGAGACGAACAACCTCCTCAGCAACCCGACCGGACCCGAGTACCAGTTCCTTGTCGGCGAGGGTGAGATCATCTGAGACATGCCCTAATCCAGCCATGTCACACCCCAATCGACTGTGCGACCTGAAACTGACTCGCCGCCAGGAACCTACGTCCTCAAGGAGGACCTCCTACTCGCGACCCCGCCCCCGCACCCCTCCGAAGCGCCCGTGGTAAACCCGAACCCCCTCGCGACGACACCTCAGCCCGCGACTGCCGGCTGTAGGCTCTCTCTCGCGAGCCTCGATACGCGGCAATCCCCCCGCTTCTTCCACGGCTCAGCCGCGAACCTGTCCCTCGCTGGCGCTGCCGATAGCATCGCAGAACACCCCAGCGAGAGCCGCTTCTCCCACGAGCTGGGCGCGCTCAGCAGCGACGAGGGCCGCGCGACGTCGACGAGCGATGCGCCGCCTACCACAGCCACGCTGGGGTCCAGCAGCCCCGCGTTCGGCGAGGGTAATGCCCTGCTGGCGCCGGGGCCGCCGCCCAAGGACGCATCGAAGAAGCGGAAGCCGAAGAGCAGCATGACCAAGAGCAATTCGTCGTTTATCTCTAGGACAATTGGGACGGATACGCTCGTCAAGAGGCTGCAGGAGCGGCCGAACGATGGAATCTTTGCGTTTGCGAACGTCAGCCGGTCGTTCCAATGGTTGGACATGTCGTCGCCGAACAAGGTCTGTCCGTCCGTGCCGTGTGTCGGCGGGAGGCGTGGTTGCTGACTTGCGCAGAACGAGTACTTGACCAAGATCCTCTTCACTAAGGCCCACTGCATATGCCACGACGTCAACCACGTCACAAAATCGACGTCGCACCTCGACCTCGTCCTGGGCTTCTCGACCGGCGACATAATATGGTGGGAGCCGACGACGCAAAAGTACTCCCGACTCAACAAGAACGTGCGTGCCTTGCTTGGATATCCGTACTCACCGCATACTGACCCGCGCAGGGCATCATCAACAACACACCCGTATCAGAGGTCCGGTGGATCCCCGGGTCGGAGAACCTCTTCCTCGCCGCGCACATGGACGGCTCCCTCATCGTCTACGACAAAGAGAAGGAGGACTCGGCGTTCAACCCCAACGAAGAGATGGCGTCGTCCAGCAGCGTGATGGCGTCCTCGACGGACAAACGCATCAACTACACTCACCAGATCGGCGTCCACAAGTCGGTGTATTCGCGGAACCAGAAGGCGAACCCCGTGGCGCTGTGGAAGGTGTCGAACCAGAGGACCAACGCGTTCGCCTTCTCGCCTGATAACCGCCACCTTGCCGTAGTCTCGGAGGACGGAACCCTCCGGATCATCGACTACCTAAGAGAGCGGTACGTAACCCCCCAACTCCGGCCCATCCTAGCACGTTCTAACAACGCAAAGCCTCCTCGATGTCTTCCACTCGTACTACGGCGGCCTCACCTGCGTCTGCTGGTCCCCGGACGGGAAATACGTCCTCACCGGCGGGCAGGACGACCTCATCTCCATCTGGTCCGTTAGCGAGTCGGCCATTGTAGCGCGGTGCCAGGGGCACCAGTCGTGGGTGTCGGCCGTGGCGTTCGACCCGTGGCGATGCGACGACCGGAACTACCGCTTCGGGAGCGTGGGGGAGGACTGCCGGTTGTGCCTTTGGGACTTCAATGTTGGGATGCTGCATCGGCCCAAGGCGGTGAGTTCCCCGAGTGCTGAGATCTGTCAGAGGTGAAGTCTGGTGGAAGCTGACGTTGAAGTAGCTGTCCGTCCTCCACAGGGCGTCCGCATCGTCGAAACTCACGAGCCAGGTCCCCCGCTTCGACGCGGCTGGCATGCCAGAGGAGACAGCATTCGCGGCGGCGGGGGGCGCGGCGGGCGAGAATATCAGCCACCCCGTGGAGCCGCGGGCCCGGACTGCGATGCTCCCTCCGGTCCTGGTACGTTACTGCACCTCGGGTTTGTCCGCTGGCGGGAAGAGAGCAGATGCTGACTAGCGGGGTACAGAACAAGGCGATTGACACGCATCCGCTGGCGTGGCTTGAGTTTACGGAGGACTCGATTATCACCAGCTGCAAGACGGGTATGTCTCTTACAACTCTCCCACCGCGAGGTTTCAATTAGTGTGTAAGTGGAAGTGGAGGCTAACATTCTATAGGCCACATCCGGACGTGGAACCGTCCTGCCGATCTGGCAACCTAGGGCCGGCCCGTCTGGGAAGCCGGGGGATACGTGTGACGTTTGTATATAGTTTGTTTTGCGCTGCGCAATGCCATTGATTTTGATGCCTTCACTTCCGGTGTCATCTATGTTTTCGTAAGGACTCATTACCTCAGATCCGAAGCTTACGACTTTCAAAAAAAAAAAAAAAAAAGAAAAAAAGAAGGTTCTCGAAGCTTTGTCGACCACGAATGCGCAGTTTTTTTTATGTTGTGCTAATTACAACATTGACTCTTTTACCAAGTGCGGGGGTTATTAGCCTAGGCGGGAGGCGTTGGAAGACATCACGAAAGCCAACACCGCCGCGGACCTTCACGATTCACAGGATTGACCACAGCCAGCATCACAGAATGCCAACTCGGCCCGTCGGAGCGCTTCTCGAACATTGATAGATCACAGGCAGATCACAGGCAGCAGGAAAAGCACAGCCTCCTCGGACCTCGCGCCTCGCTTCTTCGCCATCCGAGGCCCGAGCCTCGCGGATACTTCCGCCATCTACTCCGTGGCGTGTTGTGTGTGTCGTGTGATCACCGCCGCCGCGGGAATACCACCTCACGCTCCCGGAACCGACAGGGGTTGCCGGGTGGGGACCGGCAAGGGGGAGGGGGTGCTCCGAGGCTCGGATCCGGCGTCGGGCAGCGGGCAGCGGGCAGCGGGGGGCCGAACCAAGCGGCCCATGCCGGAAGGGAACTGCGGTAAGCCTTGCACCGTCTCCCCCTCACCCACCACTACCTCACTGTTACGCAAGGTATCTAGATATCCGTACCGGATACTACTTGTGTCGAAAAGCAGAGGCAAAATGCCTTTGGGGACCCCCACGAAGCTTACGAATCGTCCACTTGCAACCAGGCGGGCGCCTCGGCGTTTCAAAAGCGAATTTTGCCTTGCTCTTTTTTGGGAAAATGGTGGGTCCAGCGGCAATAGCTCGGAAAGTGGGGGCATCTTTCCCAGCCGCCGTCGCCTTGCCGGCTTGGCCATGGTCAGTCAAGCCATCGAGTCTGACCCCCACGCGCAGGGTCAATTGGCTCGCGTCGCTCCGCCATCTGACAATGATGACTCCCCCCGAACCTCGTCCAAGTGTGACAGAGGGGTGCATGGGACCGGACCCGTATCCTTCGTACGATCCCAGCCTTCAGATCTCGATGCGCAATGGCCAGACCGCTCGCCTGATTCCAACAATTGGCCCACAAACCGTCGGAAGAGCCCGCCTTGACGGGGGCGTCTCGTTACGAGGGCCCACACGAGTACCAAGCACAGTAGGGCTGAGCTCCTCGGCACCCACGCTTATCGCGCACCTCACCTCAGATTCCTCGTACAAAGAATGACACTATCTCGGTGAGGGTCGGTGAGGGTCTTTATCTGCGACATCCATACCGACTCACCCAAGCACGTGGGTCCACGCAGAGCCTTTTTCTCTCCCCCCCCCCCCCACCCCTTCCCACAACGTGGTTCGGCCATCGTAGCGCGAATGGCGAGCTTGAGCGGGTAAGTGGGGCGGGTGTGAGCGCTGAAATCCTGGTATCCGAGAGCGGTCTCGTTGGGCTGAAGAGTCATTTGGGCCATCCACGGCTTGTGCGGGCCCGACGTTGAAGATTCCTTGTCCTGCTCCGCGGAAGGGATGAGGGACCCGGATGGTGGTTAGAGAAGCACCTTTTGCAAAAGGGAGGACTGGATTCATCGGCATTCGCTGTGCCGGGGTTAATTCTCCCGGGGCGAGCTCTCCCGTCGAGCAAGTCCTAAGCCGAATGCGACTCAAGGTCACGACCCGTGATGCCTCTCCCCGAGTCGGTTCGACGCATCTCAACGCAGGTACGCAGCCAAACCCCATCCACTTATCGCCTCACCCACCGCCAGATTGCCGGTTCACCCCCAACCAGCACACTCGCGCAGACGCCCCTTCGGAGATAAACGGAGACGCTTTCGCCCGTACGTGCCCAGCGGGCCACTCTCATGCAATTTTCAAACGGGTATCGGGTAAATAATGTGGGTCTCGAGAACATCCATACCCCCCAGCCCGATCGAGCATCGGAGAAAAAGCGTCGCAACAGCCATTGCCGATTCCGGTGGAGTCCGCACCTGAATGCTGAGACCCACCGCGCTACCACAGCAAGCAGAATGGACCGCCGTGCTCGGTGAGTCATCGGCGCTAGATAGGGGCACGCCTCTGGTGACGCGATGTCGCGATCGGTTGGTTCGTGACGTTTTTTTTTTCAGGCCTGATCCACGATACGATGGATACCAGGGCAACGCCTGTCTGTAAAAAAGGCCGCGCGCGACTCGTCCAACCTCCCAGAACGACGCGTAAACGCCAACTGACTCTGCCAACAGCAGCAACGAATCGGGTCTACGGAAAGCCAATAGCCAAAAGGCCATTGCGGCTTGACGAGGCGAAAACCTTGATGTCACGACGACGCCGCTGACGTGAGCATCCCTGTCGGGAATTTTTCCAGAAGGCTCAGAAGACTCACCCGCGCTTGTGCTGACCCGCTGGGATGGTTGCACTTCCATGCACGGTGCAGTCCTTGCATACCCCCCCCCCACCCCCCCTCTTTCTCTCTCTCTCTCTCTCTCTGGTGGGGCTGACAAATGTCGGAGGCGGTCAGGTAAAACTGGCAGGGCCAGGCAAAGTGACGGTGTCTCAAGGCTTCGAGCGCGGGATGAAGGGAGTTTGTTGGCGGCGCAGGGCCGTCAACAAGTGCTTGAATGTGGCATCGTTAGATATTGCTTGGGAGAGACGTCCGTCAGCCTGCCATTGTGCCCTCCGGTCCGCCTCACCATTCCTAAGCCAACCTCAAACGAACAGCCACTTGCTTTCTTGGACAAGATACGACGTATCGGTGCAAGCATCATGCAATCTGCACAACTAAAACCCGCATATCGCCAGTCTTCTCACACCCCAAGTACACCCAGACAAAAGCAGATCGAGCAGATAACGACATTCAACCTCTCACCCCCCTCCCCCACCGGGCCAACTACGAGCCACATCGCAGCGGCAGTGCATCCCCCTCGCCCCACCTCTCCCTCGTAGTATCCCAAAAGCAGTTTAAAATCTCTGACCGGGCCCTAAAAGCCATCGGTGAGCAACGATCAACCTAGGAGAAAAACTTGCGAAAATAGAGTCATCAATCTTAAAAAGTGGGCTGGGCCCGGTGAAGAGCGGAAGCTAAGAGGGCCAAGAAACTTCTCATCTTCGACGATATGACGAGGTTGGAGACACGCCCCCCTTCCCCTCCTTTGCCCTGCGGGACCCTTGCTATTGCGGCGGATGAGACGGTCTCGGGAGCGGGGGAGTCCTGGAAGGGAGTGTCTCGGGAAGGCGGACCGCCAAGGATGGAAGGACGTGAAGAAGGTGAAAGGAAACATAGACACTGGACGCTCGTCCCTCGTGGGCAGGGGTTCGGCCGTTTACTCTCCTGTGGTGGGGGGGCGAGTTTGTACCTGCGCAAGGACGCGGTGAGGGGGCGCGGTCTCCAACGCTCCGAACCTGCTCGTTTGGGAAGTGATCATGTCGGCAAACTCTCAAGGCATAACCACACCGAGGACCCCGTCGATGTTGCCGTTGCGATGATCCCCCGGGGTGGCAGCTTTTGACGGGAAAAAAAGGTCACCCCGCATCCGCCTGTACTTTCTCCATCTGGGGAACGCAGCGGGCTGAAGAAGGCTTGGGCTGTGTGTAAGCCGCAGATGCAAGCCCCGACCCCGTGCAATCGACGGGCTGTGCTGGCCTCAGCTGGAAGGTCGGTAGACGAGGCGTCCGTCTCGTGAGGCTCTCGCCGTGGGATGCGGAGGGGGGCACGCGTGCTGGACCAGAAGCAGGTTCGACAGCCTTTGGTCCTCGCTACCGCCTAACGTACTCATGCCAAAATGCAAACTCCCCGACGTTGCAATGGCTTCCATGCTCTCCTCGCGCGCAGATTATCCTAGACGGATCTCGTGGTGGATGCATGAGATCCGGCACTGACACCACCTGACTTGCACGATATCCAATGTCCATAGTACTGCAGCCGACACGGCCCTGCCATGTCGTGCCGCAGAAATACCGAGTAATTCGAGCAACGCACGGGGGGATTGTCCCGTGAATGCGATTTTACAGGAAGCAGACTTCTACGGCGGTTCTGTTCATTGCAATCATCTTCAAACTACCGTGTTGGACAAGTTGTTGTGGATCCAATGGCGGTGTCGTGTAAGTGACCCGTGAAGGTCCACCTTCCCAAGGAAACATCACCAACCAAACGATATGTCCACGAGGAGAAACAAAAAAAAATATCACATTTATTTCGTCGGCCACACACGTTCCAAGACAGTCCAACGCATCCCAGTAGACCGCAGAGGTCGAGTTCCCCGGGTGCCACAAACCTTGGGACACCGACATGACGCTATCACAAAGCTTGCCAACAAACCTTACACGCCCAAAACTTCCCGACCCTACAATCCTCCCGCGTCATCAACCCAGAAGCGCCCTTTCCCCCACTGCTATCGTTTCCAGTACCCTTCAAATTTCCTCACTCATCCCGAGCCCCGGTAAGCAACATAAATGGGAAGGCAGTCCGACCGACTCGTTACACCCAGCAGCCTCCCCTCGACAGACCAAAGCACATGCCCCGCCAAGAGCCCGGATCCGATGACAGGTCGGGGAAGACGGACTCTATCTCCCCGCATCGGCTCCGCGCCCGAGGCATCTCTCGTGGGTTGATCGCACCAACACCACTCAGGCGCAGCGGGTCCTCCCGCCCGGGACGTCGCTGAGCGGCATCTGCTAAACACGCCCGCCCTATTTCGTCGTTTTTGGCATTCGACGTGGCTCCAGTCACGACCACACAATTGACCTAAACTCTGATCACAACCTTTCCCTTTCTCGCGCATCAGCGTGACACGCAAAGTTCACATGCTCCCCGAAGGATTACTTGAACCCTCCAGACCCAGCGCAAACTGCCATCGAAACCATCTCCACAAAATACCCGCCCGCCCATGGGCAACATTCATGCAACCATTCTGGAAAGCACATCATGTCATTTTCCCACTCGAGTCTCGCCGCGCTACATACATATCGGTTCCTTCGTCCGTCATTTCTGCCGCATGCTTTACATTGAATTCCCGCCCCACCAGGCCAAGTGGTCCACAGCCCATCTATCCGGAGCTTGAGTTTCCAACCTCGAACCACTGCAACTTCCAGATCAATGATGAAACGGGCGCGCATGGCGTCAAAGGGACAACCTTCCGGCGCCGGCGCCCCACGACTGAGATTTCCGCAAACATACCGTCGGCTTAGGGCCTAAAAGTTCCCCAAAAGGTCAGCACAATGCCGAGCGCAATTCAGACGCCCTTCCTGTTTCTCGTCATTGGAGCTCCCAAACAGCTCCATTGAGAACTTATACGTCCTGGGAGGTTCTCATCATCATACCACCTTGTCCGGATTCGTCTGAACTCGATGTGGACTCGGAGTGGGCTCGAACCTAAGAAGCAGGGCCCGAAGGATCAGAAAAAGGCTGAGAAAGATTCGGATCAACTTCATGCGTCTCATCACCGAACCTCCGAGGCCGATTCAAATGTTTTTTTTTCTTTCCAACTTTTCATCATTATCTCACCTTGTTCTGGTTCTAGGGGAACACCCGATAGAATCTGGGTATTCAACAAGAATTGATGATGAAGCACGGCCGTCGGGTAGGCAGGCCCATGTCTTCCAGTCACGGTCCAAGCCTGAGATCCTGTCAACCCATAACTTCTAGTTAGCCTTTGTTATAATGCTTGTTGTCGACGAAATGCCCGTCGCAGTTCTAGCAGGACCATTTACACGATGCTGACATGTCTTGCAGGGCATAACGAAAACCAGGGTTGAAGGGGATGTCTCTGTGTTCCGACCAGATGGAATGCCGAGTAACTGATGAAGAATGGATGGAGCAGTCAAACGATGACCGGGGACGTGGGCCGTAGTGGCATGCTTGTCGATTGGGTGTTGATGGCCGTGCGGCAAAATTGGCATGTTAGATGGCATCTGCATGTCGAGGCGGAATGCAGTTGATGTAAACGGGGGATTCGTCGATGGATCAGAAACGAGACGGATGAAGTTTCGAGGAACAACGGAGAGGGAGAGACTCGAGAAGACGCAGAGACGACGAAATGGATAGTCTTTTTACTCGTAGTAAAGCATCGCAGCTTCTCTTTCACGATATCAGAGCGGAAGGCACGAAGGCTCATCGAGCATTGTCACCACAATACAACAGCTACGATGCACCACCACATCCAAGTCTAGACGCGACGGAACATGCGTCAAGTGATATTATTGCCATTGATCTGAAACTATCGTGGATCTAGGGCCAGGGCGATGAATGTTTGGAATACTCTACGAGAAGGTGCGATAGCCGTTCTGCGTGGAAGCGCGTGCAAGTGGTTCGGGGCGGAAGGCGAGGGCCGGGACCGGGCCGGTTGTGGCTGCCCCGCTCCGGCGCCCCGGACCCACTAACACCAGGCGAAGATTCATTCTTGCCCGGCAGTCACTCCCGGGCAGCGAATGGCAGGCGGGGATTGAAACCCAATGGCACGAATCTGCCTTCCATCGGAGCCTGCCGTCCCGCTATTTGCGCATCGTATCAAGGTAGATGGAAGGCATAATCGGTGACCGTAGATAAGTGGACGGCAATTGCCTCTGCGGTTATCAAGGGTCCCTTCCTCGCCATCAATTCACTTGATGCAACACATCTCAATCGGGCCTTCCCATCTAACCCAAGGAGACGACACCTTCCCACCAGTATCTCGTCTTCCGTCGTATCCCGAATAGGTGACGCTTCGTCTGACGGATACGATGGCGCCATTATCGCGGCGCAGTCCGGGAGTGGCGGCTGGAACCTCGCCTGGCGCATAGAGCTCCACGAAGCCCCACGACGCCCGGTGCGATGCCACCCTCGTGATAGGACAGAACAGGGAATCCATGCAGCAGGTCCCCATCGAAAGCCGGTGGGCCCAGAGACCTTGACTGGATCTGGAATTAAGCATTGCGGCCGTGGGTCCGCTTCCCTGCCCGTGTCCACGTCAGAAACTACATCATCCATGCAGTCAAATCATCCGTCGCAAACAACCATCACCTCATCCGCGCAACCGCCATTCCCGCAGGGTGCAGACAGGCCGCTGCTTCGGCTTCTTTGTCCGTTCCCTTCTGAAACGGCGATTCCCAACACTTTCCTAGATACGAGGTATCGACTAAAGTACCCGGGTTGGTCTGGAAGACACACCCGGAGAATAAAAGATAACCCTTGAAAGAGGGTGTGTGTGCGATGCGAGATATGATGTGGTCCCTATGCGCCTCTTAGCTCAGCAGCCGTCGCTTCCGTTCTCGGGCCGCGGCTTGCAATGGAATCTGCTGCTGATCCGGCACTGGCGGATCATAGACCTGACCCGGGTGCGTCATCATTCCACGCCGGGAACAAAAAGGCTCACTCCGCAAAACGGACCCTGAGCCCGAAACAACAAGACACCTCACTCTTACCTCAGACCTCTGTCGCCGCCCCCTTTGCACTCCCCAACGCGACGTTTCGATGAACTTTAAATCGCCATCAAAGGCAAGGGACCGTGGAAGCTTCGCGGCTTCACGTGCGGCGCCCAGGGCCGCAGCCAGCCAGCGGCCCGGCAGACGACCCGCTCTAGCTCGAACGAGCCTATTTCGGCGCCCATCGAGCCCTGTCTAGCACACGCCCCTGGCCCCCACCGCCTCCACTCTCCTACACGCCCCTCAGAACATGCACACCCCCTGCTCTCGGCCGCTTACTGCCGCACGTTCCACGCCAGCGCACTCTTTTTATTTTTTTTTTCACGCCCCCACTTTCTTTCCTCGGGCAGCCCGCCAGTCGGGACGGACACTGGTCGGACTTCCCCCACTTGACATCAGCGAAAGAGCACTGTCGCATATGCAGCGACCGTGCCAAACGTGCATTCGTACGAGGTACTCCGACGCCCCCCACTCCCTGTCGGAGAAGAGAGAAAAGTGGAGAGAAAAGGCGTGAGGCGTGGGAGGGAGGGGCGTGTGCAGGGCAGTGAAGAAAAAAAAAGAAACCGGGACAAGGAAAGAAAGAAGCTGAATAGAGCGGGATCCCGTATTTACCTCGCTCGTTACTTAAAGTGACGTCCCTTCACTTAAACCCTTCCCAGTCCTTCCCACCCCCCCTTCGTCATTTTAGTCTTCGCCGTTCACCGAAATCCCGGATGAACCCTCAGTTTCTGGACGTTACCAAGATCCCAGCACCATGTCGAAACACATGTGGCCGCTAAAGGCCCTCAAGAGTGGCCGGAGCGCCGTGACGCTCTTCGAGATTCGGTATGTCCTCCGCGAACATACCCCCGGCCCCCGGGGGCCGATGTTGTACACCCGAGGCTGCAGGGACTAATTCGCCGGGCACAGGCTCGAGAACGACTTTATCGTGTTTAGGGGAAGCGAGCACGAGTCGGCGGGGCAGTTGCTGAAGGGATACGTCGTGCTGTGTCTGTCGAGCCCGCTGAAGCTGGATGAGCTTCATCTGAGGTTGACCGGGACGCTCCGGCTATCGTACGTCTACCCGCCCGCTCCAGCATACTTCCTTTCCCGTCAGCTCCCCGTCTGCACTTACACGCTTGTCCACCAGCGTCACAGCGGGGGTCAAACACCGCCGCACGACACTAACACGCCGCAGGTTCTCCCAGACGAAGGTCACCCCCTCGGGCATCTCCCAGCACAAAGTCGACAAGACGGTGCCCATCCTCCAGCACCGCTGGAAGCCCTTCATCGGCGGCGACTCCAAGCCCGTCGTCCTGCAGCCCGGCAACTACGAGTTCCCCTTCGAGTACATGCTCCCCGGCGACACCTGCGAGACCCTCGAGGGCATCCCCGAGGCGTCCATCTCCTACCGCCTCAAGGCGCGCGTCGCGCGCGGCCGCCTCGCGTCCGACATCCAGACCTACAAGCACGTGCGCGTCATCCGGACGCTGGAGCCGTCTGCGCTCGAGTTCCTTCACGCCATGAGCGTGGAGAATATCTGGCCCAACAAGGTGGAGTACTCCATCGTGGTGCCGCAAAAGGCCGTCGTCTTTGGCGGTACGCTGCCGATTGAGATGCGGCTTACCCCGCTTCTCAAGGGGTTGGAGCTCGGCGATATCCAGGCTAGGCTTCTGGAGATCCGCGAGTGCGACGTCAGTAGGGAGGGGTCGCGGAGCAAGGAGTATAGGACGGAGAGGGAGGCGGGCAGGTGGAAGTTCAACGCGACGGAGATGAACTGGCACGATACGATTGAGGATACGGGGCAGGAGGGGTGGGTCATCGAGAAGAAGCTGGACCTGCCCAAGAGGATGAGGCAGTGCGTGCAGGATATCACGCAGCATGGCGTCAAGATCCGGCACAAGTTGAAGCTGACGATCGGGCTGAAGAACCCTGACGGACACATCTCCGAGGTCCGTCCCCAAACCCCCAACCTCCCTCCCATCACAGGAACATGGTGCTGACAAGAGCAAAACAGCTCCGCGCGACCCTCCCCGTCTCGATCTTCATCTCCCCCAACATGCCCCTCGACGAAGAAGGCAACCTCGCCCCGCAAACCCGCGCCGACAACCTCCTCGCCAGCGCCGAGGAAGCCGCCGCGCCACCGGGCTACGGCGCCCACGTCCTCGACCAGCTCTACGCCGACGTGGGCTTCACCGGCTTCCAGACCCCCGAGACACACTCCGGGACTGCCAGCCCGTACTACCTCGCCTCGGCCCTGGGTTCTTCCGAGGACCTTTCTGCTCCTCCGACGCCCGGAGATGCGTCGACCCCCGAGGCCATGACGGCGCTCGCGAACCGGTTGCAGAGGATGACGGACATGAGGTCGAGGAGGAACTCGATCGTGTCGCTGGAGTCGTCGCCCGGCCACTCGCTGCGCCTGTCGAGGCAGGCCAGCAGCGACGGCACGTTGTCGCCCTCGGAGGCGGAGCACATCGACGAGCCGGACTTGACAAAGGTGCCGAGCTACGCCACGGCGGTGCGCACGCCCGCGAGGCCTGTGTCTACGTACGGCGGGGTGATGGACCTGCCCATGTACGAGGACATTGAGTCCGAGGCGGACTCCGCCGACGATCGGCCCCCGCGGTCGGGGATGCGGTCCGCTGTGCTGTCTAGGGCGCCGTCCGCCGAGGGGAGGCAGTCCGGTTCGAGGTCGCGGCCGCGGTCCGGGCTGAGCGAGGCGCTGACGAGTCGGCTGAGGCACCTCGAGCACAACTTGGACTCGACGTCGGTTACGAGCTGAGCCCTTGCGCTGCTCCGTTTCCAACTCTGCGTGCTCCTTCCCAGCTCGCCGCTTGCCGATTTACATCTCCCGACGACCGGACACCTCACCACTCGTCGGACTTCGACAAGTCTCCTCACCACTCTCTTCTGTTCAGTTTTGATTTGACTCATCATTGGCGTTGGCGCTCGTCCTTTGGAGATACCTGACTGGGAGCATTCGCACACACAAAACAATCTCTTCTGCCTCCTCTTCTCTCATTCTTGGTCTTCTTCAGCCTTGGCATAGATATAGATTTCTTATTTCCTAATTCGTTTGGGCGTGGAGACATCCGGATGTCCGATGGAGCCGTTTCCTTTCTTACACTCCCTTTACATACATTTTTCGTCCATCTCTCTTCTGGATATTACTGTTTATGATATCATGGCCCCGGGGAAACGGGGTATACACATTTGGTTTCACAGGCTGCTTCGGGTACTTGTTCTCTCTCTCCTTTTTTTCCTTTTAATCATTTCGGTTGTTTTGGGGGCATCTGGATTGGGAAAAGCTGGCAGGCTGGATCTTTGTACACATATACCCATACAAGTAGTTAATGCATTCCACCGAATGCTCTACAAGTAAAATGAACTTACAATCATACAACTCTTCTCGCATCAATTCGTGACTCAAAGCCCACGGCGCACCAAAAAAAAGACGGACTGAGTCGAGCCCCGGGCCGAGGATACCCGGACCCGCGGCGCGGCTCCGTAACCACATCGTACCCCCCCGCCCGTCCTCGGCCCCGCGCGAGACACTCACGAGACCACCGACACCCCACCAGAGTATCGTGCGCGTGAGTTCATTTGGCGTGACGGGGCAGGGGGACGTTGTGGGGGATGGGGTGTGTATAAACTACGTGGAAGGGAGCGGTGGGTGAGGGGGGGAATTCCCCGCCCGGACCTCCCCCGCCGCTGCTACTCACAAGCTATGCGTATAGGCGTGCTCGTCGCCTTGAGGGGGGATAGTGCGGGATATCGTGGGATTTCTGGGCAGTGATCGATCGGAGTTCGATGGGGCCTTGGGGGAGATGTCGTACTGGGAGCCGGTGCGGACGAGATACTTGCACATGGACCTGACGATTTTCTTGGCAGAGCCGTCATTTATGGGTTCCAGATATATTCTCGGATAACGCACACGGGGTAACTACAGGCAATCGATGCGATGTCAGCGCATCTTGGGCGAGGGGCAACTTGGTGCAAGTGCTTGACGTCATTGCTCCTGGGGCGATGATAACGATGGCGAAGATAGAGTCTCGAGCCGCGAGCCGTTTCCCGAATCCTGTCCCCCTCCCTGACGAATATGGCGCTAGGGTTCAAGCTATGAGCACCTGGAGCCCCCCAGCGCGCCATCCAGACCGCGTCCAGACTAGGCAATAGCTGATAAGATCGTTGCAAGCATCCGACCCTTGTCCCCCGCCAATTCTGACAGCCAGCCAGAACGACAAGGATAGGGGGCAAATCCTCCGGCAGTGCCCTCCCGATCGGCCTGGCTCGAGCCCCTCCCCACACCCCCAGAAGTCGGGCCAATAACGCTGGGCTCTCCGGCGTCGCACCGTCACACCCATCTGATCCCCCGCCGGAATTTCCCTCCCCTCAGGGGGGTCTTCCCCCCCCCTTGGGCATCGTTGCGTCATTCCAGATTCGAGCTGGGGATGGCAGTCTGAGCTGAACTTGGCTTTCAGCAGGGTCCTCTTTAATATCCACATCCCGTCAATCTCTTCGACCTTTAGCCTTTTAGATCCGATCCCTGTTCTTATCTTTTTTTTTTCTCCTCTAAAAAATTGCCTATTGTGTACTTCCGTCCTTGGCGGCGTCAATCAATTCAAGGCTAGACGACTTTGGGCACTGATGCACCGTTCAGCTCAGCTGGACTCAGACCGCCCGCTTACCTGACCCGTCCGCCGCACCAAAGATCCCCTCGTACCAAACCCCCGCTCGCTCGCTTTTTTCCCGGTCCCAGAGAGCAAGCAAACTTCGCCAGAGAAGTCGATACACGGCACGAGACAACGATGGCCTCCCCTACCTCCACGCAGCTGCCCTCGCGGGCCACGACCAACATGAGCGAGGACGCCGTCCCGGAAATTGACCCCACGAGCGTATGTTCCCCGCTGGCCCCTCCATCGCGATCGTTCTACAATCTCGCTGCGGCCGGGCATGGCTCGATGTAGCGAGCTGAAGCTGACTTGGATAGACGGCCGGCCTCCTCGCCGAGCGCCTGCAGGCCTGGAAGCACGCCGTCGCGTACCTCGAGGAGTACGTCGAGGCCGTGGAGAAGACACACAAGGCGCAGGCCAAGGAGTACGAAAAGGCTCTCAAGGTGCGTCCGCGGCAGCCTGCATGAAAACTACAGACTTTACGCCCCCCTTCCTGTTCCTACCCAGCGCTCGCCCGTAGCTTCAGCCACTCACACACGCCCCTAGACGATATCCAAGCCCCTCCGCGAGGGCCACCACTTCGACCAGTCCCTCGGCGGCATAGCGGGCTTCTTCGAGAACATGCGCGCCAACACCCAGGCCATGGTCAACACCAACATCGAGACCGAAAAGGCCATCAAGACTTCCGTGCTCACCGTCCTCGACCGCCTGCACAAGGAGATTAAGGCCAAGGCCAAGGAGTTCGCCTCGGGCACCTCCAAGGGCGCCAAGGAGGTGGAGCGCGCGCGCAACGCCACGCAGAAGCACATTGAGCTGCTGGGCCAGCACACGGCGACCTTCGAGTCCGCCGGCGGGCGCGGCCGCCTCACCGCCACCGATGACCCCTACGTCATCAAGCGCGGGGTCCTGCACAGGCTTCACAAGCAGGTCATGGAGGAGAACGGGCACAGGAACGACCTCATCGGCGTGCAGAACTCGTTCCAGGACTTCGAGTCGCACATCATCCGCGTCCTCCAGCAGGCCATCGAGTCCTTCACGCAGCTTGCCGGCGGGCAAGGCGACAAGCAGCGCGCTCTCTACGCCGACATGCTGGGTGCCGCGCAGCGCGTCCCGCATGACTTCGAGTGGACCGCCTTCACCGAGCGCAGCCGCGACAGGCTCGTGGACCCCAACGAGCCGCCCCGGAGCGTCGAGGCCATCACGTTCCCCAACATGGACCACGCGGGCGCGAGGCCGCTGGTCGAGGGCAGCCTCGAGCGCAAGTCACGGAACAAGCTTAGCTGGGGCCACCAGACGGGGTACTACGTCGTGACTCCCTCGGGCTACCTCCACGAGTTCAAGGACAACGACGACTCGCGGCACGACCCCAAGCCGGAGCTGAGCGTGCACCTCCCCGGCGCCCTCGTGGGCGGGCCCTCGGGCGACAAGTTCACTGTCAAGGGCAAGGACACGAGCAAGACCATCAGCAGCAAGCTCTCCGGCTCCTCGGAGCTCTCGTTCAAGGCCCACTCGGCCGCTGATGCCGAGCGCTGGTACAAGGTCATCAAGGACCTGGCCTCGGCGTCCGGCGCCGCGAGCCCCACGAGTCCCGTGGCGGAGTCGCCCGCGTCGCCCCTCTCGCCGGCCGTGACGAAGGATGAGAAGGCGGACGAGGCGGGGCAGGAGACTGGTGTTACGGGAAAGGCTAGTGAGGGGCCGGCTGGACCGGCGGAACCGGCTCCGCCGGCTGAAGGGGCGCAGGGTGGGGAGAAGGCTCCTGCGGCTGCGTCGGCGTAGGGTGCCGGCGGTTGTGGGCTGTCCTGTGTCTCGCGCGCGCGTTTTGGGGGTTGGGGTTGGTGGAGTTGGAAGCGTGCTTTCTTTCTGACGGTTTTTGGACTCGTTCATGTGGGAGGGGGGATTTAATTGGATATGCGCGGCTCCGAGCATCATGTTACTCTCAAAGGGGCTAGATACATGGAAACGACTGATCTGGCACGTCTTTGGGCATCTATTCGCCCTTTTCTTTTTCCACTTACATTTTGGAATTTCTCGTTTTCGACCAATGTCTGATTTTATTTCTTCTTTGGAGACTGGTTCCTTGGCTTTTTATTCGCGGGATGGGAAAGGGGGTGATGGTGAGGCGGAGTGGGTGTGATTGGGCCTCGACGTTGGTTGGGTGGAAGGATCTTACGTGTCAGTGAGGCGGACGGGAACTCTTTCTTCTGCCCCCTTTATCGTCTTCCCGTTATATCCCTTTCTAAGACCTCGGGTCATGATCCACGCTTCAGCTTGCCCCCTCCCTCAGGAGCGGCTCGCATCTCTGCTTCGCTGGTGGGGTGCTAAGCCTCACTGGCTTGCCTTCTGGCCCAAGTTCTTCGAGTGGTCGAGGGGCGTCGGGACAGAGGGGACAGAGGGGACCAGTAGTCTAGATATGGGCATGGCAAGGCTGTCGGGAACCCACCCCACGTTTAGCACCGCGAAACTGTGCGACGAGACCGGGCAGCGGGGCATCACACCGGCGTCGTTGAGTCTGGGGTCACACCGTCACCTTGATGGCGGGGGAGTCATAGCCGCCTGCCGGTGCGAGTCATTGTCTCTTTGAGATGGTTTGCGGATCTCGACTTGGACGGGAGCTGTGCGGGTGTAGTCCGCTGGGGACCGCGTCGGTAGCCTCCGCGTGAGACGGAGTCTAGCGTTCTCGAGGATGAGACTCGAGCAGCATCCATGCCGAGTCCCTCCCCTCCATTGGTCCGTCCACTTCGGCGATGGTGTGCTAGACTACATGGTCTTTGTGGCACGGGTTTCTACGCCTCTCCCCCAGACGGTCATACCACCAGGGCACCGGGTGTGCATCCGCTTGCCTATATATTTCCCCCCCCCCCCCCTTTCCGCCTCTCGACGACCCGCCGTGTATCACCCCACCAAAGACGCCACTCAACAATGTACCCCATCCCCTCGCTTCGTGTCGGAGCCCACAACTGGGTCTAGCTCCTAGCGACACGCGGCCAGCAACAAGGCTCAAGGATACGGCGACCCGTCCCTTCCCCGGCCCCCCATTAGGCTGGCGTTTTATGTGCCCACCCACCTCCACCTCTCGTCAAGCGAGGCTCCGAGCCTTTCTGACACGGCAGAGTTCTTTCCTCGAGAGGTCGAGGGTTGGGAGAATTCCAAGATCGCCTCGCCTCGCCGCTTTGCTACCTAGAGTTCGGGGTGTTTATAAAAGGGAACACATCGTAGGGCTTTTTCACCCTTTCAACATCAGGCTTGATTCTTCAGTATCGGTTCTCTGTGTCAGCCTTCTTGTCCCCGTCTCAGGGTGTCGTGGTCGTATAAGTCGACCTAGCGGACGTCGACATCACCACGTAGACGGCACCCGCACGGGCTATCGAGATGACGAAAGACTGGAACTTGCACAAGAAAAAGATCATCAGGCTCTACAAGATGGAGGGCATGACGCTCGAACAAGTTCGCGAGTACATGATTCGCGAGTGGAACTTCAAGGCAGGGTACGCCACCGCCTCGCCTTTCCCTCTCCTCCCTCTCCACTGACAGCATTCGTATGTCTGTAAAACAAACCTGCACAAAGAAGAGTGGACGGACTGACAGCATCAGGATCCGCACCTACAGGATCTACCTCCAGAAGTGGAACGTCCGCAAGTACAAGAAGCGCTTCTACCACGCTGCGCCATATGCCGCGGACGTCTACCAGCTTCCTGAGCAAGCCCCGCGCGTGAAGCAGGCGGAGACCATCCCAGGCTCTGATACATACCCGCCCATTCTTACAGCCTCACGGTACGTTTTCCTCTAACCTCTCTCTCATCCCCTCACTCACCCCGTCCACGCTCTTGATTCCCCCTTTCCCCCCTCCTCTTCCCTCAACACGCACGTGGCTAGAACTGATATCCAAAGAACCACCCCATGGCTCCACATACAGGAGGTATTCCACCCCACCACCTGGCCAACCCGCTCCTCCTCCACCGTCCCATCCGAGTCCACCGGAAGCTCCGCGCATAACGGCAACGGGCACTTCATCGAGTCGGCCTTGCCAGGCTCGCCCTCCGTCACATCCGAGTACGCTGGGAGCCCCGCGCACGACGGGCACTTCCTAAAGCCTGCCATGTCCGTGCGGGCGCCGAGCGATGGGGGGGCGTTCCGCGGCGGGGGAGCCGGCGACGGTGGAAATGAGGGGGAGTTTGGGTATTATCCACTTGCGGGGATGTGGGCTTGTCAATGTGCGAGGATTTCGAAAACACAGGCTTCAAGGATGAGGATGTGGTAAGCTGGCTGTCACACACGAGGCCTTGGTAGACTGGTTACGGACATGACAGCGAGATAACGATGTATGGCACTTTGCTATAAATTCTTGGATAGCTTCTCTATAGAATTTAGGCGTCTCCACGAACATCGGCTTGATAGAGGACATGGCGACATCCCAGGTGAACTACGGCAGGCCGGCGCCAGCTACACCCAATAAAGGGCAGCGTGCGAGTTTTAAGCTGTAGGTCACAAAACCCGCCTCACTCGAGGCTGAAGAGCATCCATGAGCACTCGCCCCTTTTCTTCAATGTACGAGGCCACTGGCAACGGAGAACCTGTCTGAATCGCTGTTAGCTAGTGCACAATGAACGACATGCAAGCAGAAGAGCGGATGTAAATGCAAATCAGGAGAATGCCTTGTCAAAGGCGATATCGTCAATGCGTATGGCTAAGTTGACCGTCGTGATATATATTGGATCATCATGTGAAGCAAGGGGGACAGCAAAAGAATTAGGAGCAACCAACCTTGACGTTTCACAAATTCAGCGGATCCAGTACAGCAGAAGCAACTGCATGACATCCTGGGGCATGTTAGCCTGCAGCTCTCACAGGCAAATCCACCAAAAGCTGCATCAGTTGCTCGTTCAGACGAGTATCGTTTTTCTTCGTCGCCTTTCGGCTCGGACATATGCTTGTCGTTTGATTTGTCGTTCATCATAAACCGCACCAAAGAATGATTGGAGGCTTACATACACTGTCGCATCTCGGTCAGCCCAGGCCACGCCCGACATGCAAAACCACAAGTTGGTGAGGGGAAACGAAGTCAGGAAAGCATGAATGGAATTTAAATGGTTGTGTCGTCATCGGAAACCCGAATAGGACTCGTCATCTGTGATCATCATATCGTGGGATCAATCACACTGCTTGCTGGTACTAACCTTTTCAAGTTTTGTAAATCCCATGGTCGCGGCGAAGGACTTGGGCCCGCCTGAGGTTACGTCGACCTGTCAGCTATGATTGACATGGACACGCTGCCAGGACAAAAAGTGAAATTCCGCCACGCGAATCAGTGGGCGAGGTTTTCTAGGCCTGCCGCAAAAAGGCTTGTCTGCTCATGTTGTTTCGGAGCCCAGTGCCGTTTCATCATATGAGGGCGGTAGAAGAAATACTCGAGATGAGATCAAATTACCTTGTGACTAGCCAGGTGGTCAGCGAGGGCTCAGACAAGACTGGCAGAGTAATGAAAGCAATTGTGTAAAAATCAGAAACAGCCATTTTATATCGTCAAAGCATATGCTCAGCCGGTAATTTCCAGCGTACGAAGTTGTACGATGATCATCAGGTACAAGGGGATAGAGTGGATGAGCGACGCATACATACCTGCTACAGAAAAGACATGAGGCGGCTGGAGCCATACTCCATGACCTATGACCGAGGACGCACGCTGGGCACTACCTGTTTCGGCTGTTAGCTCAATGGCTCGCAACAGACGCGATTAAGACAATGCAGCCCTCGACAGCGTATCAGACTGACGTGTAAAAGAAGTTACATGTCGCCCTTTGGACGATCAAAGACTCTAGTTTGCGGTTTGACAAATCATCATACAAGCTGCGAAGGGGCGTGCTGTCGGGGTGCTGTAAAGTAGAAGAAGGTGCGATAACTTACCCAACATGGCATCCTCACTCGGGAAGTCCGTGGTGGTTGTTGAACCATGAGAAGTTCAAAGATAGCAAAACGAAGCTCATGGTTGAGGTTTGTGAAGGGAAAAGAAAAAATTCGGAAACCGCGGTGGGGCTTTAAGCGCGGGCGATTGCTGACTCATCCAAGAGGTCAGCTTATCTCGCGTCGAGGTCGTGACGTAGCTTTGGATACTTCCGCTGGGGTCACGATACTAGACGCGTCCGGCACTCCACCTTCATCCGCGGCAAGAACTACACATCGCCAGAATTCGCCATGCCCGAGATCGCCGAAGGTACGAAATATTTTGGCACTCATAAAGCACCCGTCGACCTGTTAAAATTCCGTCTTACGTACAACTGAAGCTTGCTGACAATCGCCGCGTGCAGTTGCCAGAATCGTCCACTTCCTACGACTACACCTCGTGGGCAAGCGGATCTCGAAAACTGTGGCCCCAGATGACCCCATAGTATTTGGAAAGGCCGGATCCACGGGTCTACAGATCGAGTCTGCGGCAACGGGGAAGAAGGTAAGAGGCTCGTGCTATTCGTACGTGCGTTGTGCCAACCTTCACAACAGGTAGTGTCCGCCGGGACTCAGGGGAAATACTTTTGGTGCGTCCCGTCATATAACTATAGGCGGGTGCCGTGCCTAACCCGCTGTAAAGGATCACGTTTGATAAACCGCCACATCTGGTGATGCATTTTGGCATGACAGGTACCAGCACCACCTGTACTTCACCCTTCGCCCCATCTTAACCGTGTCCCCACCAGGATGGCTACACATCGAAGGTGAAAAGACGCAATACAAGAGCTACTACAACAAGCTCAAACCAGGGGAAGAAGGCCAATGGCCCCCCCGCTTTTGGAAGTTCCATCTCGAGACAGACACGAACCCCCCCGTCAAGCTCGCCTTCACCGACGCTCGCCGCCTCGGCCGCGTCCGCGTCGTCGACTGCCCCGGTCCAAACATACGGAAGCACTCGCCACTCGTCGAGAACGGACCGGACCCGGTAATCGACACGGACATTTTCACCGAAGAGTTCCTACGTAAGATCGTCAAGTCGCGGAAGGTCCCTATCAAGGCTCTTCTGCTGGATCAAAAGGCGATTAGTGGGATAGGGAACTGGGTTGCGGACGAGGTACTGTTTTACGCGCGGCTGCATCCGGAACAGTACTGCGACCAATTTAGCGACGCGCAGATTGGGACGCTGTACAAGGCTATCCGGTATGTGTGCCAGACGGCTGTTGACAAGCTTGGCGATCCGGATGAGATGCCGCAGGATTGGATCTTCCATTATAGGTGGGGGAAGGGGAAAAATTCGGCTGGGAAGCTTCCGGGTGGGGAGGAACTAGCGTTCGTGACTGTCGGCGGCAGGACGAGTTGCTTCGCTCCGGCCCTGCAGAAGAAGACGGGCGCAGTCGCTGTTGACGCGGATGTCAAGGTGGAAGACGATGATACGGAGAAGCCGGCTAAGAAGGGTAGGGGGAAGGTCAAGGCGGAGGACGAAGAGGTCAACTGCACCCCTGTCTCGAAAGCGAAGGGCAAATCAGCTCGAGCCCGGGCCACCGCGAAAAAGGAGGATGAAGACGCGGAGTCAAGCCCACCTGCGAAGAAAACTCATAAGAGAAAGGGTGCTTCGGCTGCCAGTGATGCGGAAGACGCGCCATCTCCCGCGCCGAAGAAGCAAAGGACAGCGCCTGCTTCAACGACCATCAAGGCAGAGGCAGAGGCTGATGAAAGCGGACGCAGGCGGTCCGGTCGGTTGAGGAACAGGCTAGTCAACTAGAATTCTGAGCGCGGGAGGACCGATGGGTCGCAGTAGTTGGATAACGTCTCAACCTGGATTTCCTGTACGTTCTTGAGAGACTTCGGGTATGGACTCTGTGTCGATCTCGAGAATTCATTTGGGCTTGATTGTGGACAGTTGTCATATAGTTGAGAGAAGCGGCTTTGGCAACGGCGTCTTTTTCGGGTTTATAGTCTTTCTGTATCTCAAATAATACCATCTCTTTGCAGGTTCACTCATTCATCGTTAACTGGCGAGATGTATGTCAAACGCAAATAATGCGCGTCTACAAGGTGCAAGTCGCATCTTCTCAGAGTCGATGAGTTCCTGCCTTGTGTTATCAAGATCTACTCCCGCACCGGTTCACTGCAGATTCCATGGGAAATAAAGCGGTACCATGCACAACACGGTGGCAGGACCCCCCGGAATTTTATGTTAGTTGATATACATAGCCGAGCAAGTGATCGATGACTTCCGTCCACGACTTGAACTTTGGCACCCAGAAGGGTCACTGCTATCACATCTGTTCATTATTACAGACTACAACAGCAAGTTCCTGTCTCGACAGGGAAAAGTGCAACTCGAGAATACAAAAGGATAGAACGAAAAGAAGTGTACCTGACAGTAGTGCTATCATGTCTAGATGATAAAAAAAAGGCAAAAAAATCTCTCCCTCGGGGAATCGAACCCCGGCCACCTGCGATCACGCACTGTCTGTTTGACAGGCAGGTATCCTTACCACTAGACCAAGGAAGATCTCCTGGAGTTATTGATCGACGGCCGACCTTGAGGCTATATAGCGTCATTGCTCCCTTGGCTAAGCCTGCATGGTGTATTAGCACCCGCCCCCAGCACTCTCATCCCAGGAGGGAGGAGCACCTTCCAGACAGAGCGCCCTCACCATTCCATAGGCAAGTGCCCCCGGACATGTACCCTTCTCAGTCAAGAGTAGATATTAGATGAATAAATGTAAGACCGTTTTTCAGGTTCTGTTCTTCCATTGCCGCAAACTCTTCACGATGCCCTCCAGTTCGTTACCTGGACGTCTTCTATCCTCACCATTAGATTTGCATTGTATCATTTCATCATGGACTTTTTCGATTTCGACCTAGGGCTGATCCCTCCCGACCCCAAAGTTTGGAAATCGATGATTGTTGACAAAGAACGCCTCATTCCTCGACCTGGGGTCAACAGACCACCGAGCACGCCAGAGGGCGGCATGGACCGAAGCAACATCCCATCGTTCGACAATGACGGCTCCTGGGGACACCGAGCGTGGATCAAGCTCGTTCTTTGTGCGTTGCGTGTCAAGGTAGGCCAGCTCCGCCTTGTACCAATCTTTTCTTACAGTATGATGTGCTGACCGAGTACGTCGGCTTTAAAGGGGTTAGAGAACGTCGTCATCGAGCCAGTACCCATCTACGATGGAGTGTCTGAAAAACCTAAGGACAGTCCCTTCCTTTACAAGATCACCTTCGAGAAGCGCGTCTGTCCAAATGCCTTCAGAGGACGGCATCCGTATACGACCAAAGTGTGCAGGCGGGGCGTGAGATCCATGCTGTTCAAACTAAAAGATCCAGACACAAGTTTCAGACACACCAACTGGGTCGAGAACGAAGTGGCGGGAATGCACATCGCCCGCCAGGCCTTGGATCGGGAGGCGCCCTCGATGGGAGCTCTAGTGCCGGACGTCTACGCATAGTACTCCGAGGAACTCGGCCCTAACAGGGGCTGGATCATCATGCAGGACAAACCAGGGAAATCCCTCAGCAAGTTCATTCAGGGTTTGACTTTCCAGGACAGAGCGCACACCGAGGGACAAGTCGCGGATGTCTTTGCGCGCCTCCAATCTGTGCCTCTGCCTGAAAGCGTCCGTTTGTACGGGGGCCTCACCATCGCTAACGTCGACGCGTCCGGGGACTTTGCCACCGACGAAGCAGGGGATATTGTCAGCGGAAAGATGGATGGGTTCTTGTCCAATGTCGGGCCGTGGAAAAATTATGGCGGCTACTGGAAGGCAAGGCTAGAGGACGAGTTGGTGAAGGCCGAGGAGTGCCACGTCCAGGGATAGAGACCCGTCCAGCCTCTTCGAATACGAATCGATACCTTACTTCGCTCCAACATCGAGCGCCAGCTTGTCGATCATGGCGTTGACACGAAAGAGCGTGTTCTGGTCTATCCCAAACTGAGTGAGTGTCTCCTTCGGCAGATGCATTGTCGGCTTATTTTCATTCATACTAACGAAGCATCTCGCGCCCTGGTAGCCCCGGGAAATGTTCTCTTCAACGAAAAGACGAACAAGGTGACGGGACTCATCAACTTTGGTTCTTGCGCCGCCCTCCCCTCGACTCACCAGTCCCTCATGTCCGCCACGGGCGGCCGGACACAAATGCATGGGGATCGGGCCAGCTGCGCCGAGAATAAAGAATCCAATGCGAAGTGTTTCGAGCCGGGCAAGTTGTTTGAGGCTACCATGGTCCGAAAAGGCGCCACTGTACCTGGCGGGATGCCCATCCCCATACCCGGCGGCTCGACGTTGACAAAGATGATTCGCCTGGAGCAGGCTCTGCTTCCTCAGAAAATTATTGAGCTGACTCGCTCCGAGCGTCCACCGGAGGAGATTGTAAGGGTCTGCCATCGCGCGGTCAAGGTTCTTTCGGAGTCTCTGGGGGGACTTGGCTTCTGAGCGAGCCGTGAGCGAGGGTGATTGGGCATTGCTTCTTTGGGTGATCAGAATTGTTATTTGCAGCGGATATGTGGTATTAAGCGATATCCTCCGGGGTGCCGTTGGTTGACCCAGACGAATCGAGATGGATAGCGTGAATTCTACTCAAGGTCTGCGGTTCTGTCTTTCGTGTCATGTTGAGCGTGTCTGGTTCATGTCGAGTTGGGATGGCTCTGGGCCGCTAAGTGGTTAAGGCGCATGAAAACGGGATTTTACGATTACTAGATGTTTCTTTCCAGAAGTAGGCCTAGAAGTACAACAGGAGCTGGGCATCTGAGGTGGTCGAGAGTGTCCCGCCGGAAAGGTCGTGGAGGTGTCAATCGACGCTTCACACTGTGGGCCGCCGATCTCGCATCTCGCCCCATCTCGGATTATGTCTCACATTCGACCTGCTCACTGCGCAAAACGCCTTCAAGCACCAAAACGCCCACCTAGACCCCTCAACCAGTCATGAGGCCAACCAGAATGTCCAACACGATCACGTTATAGCATCCGACCCGCGCGAACCGAGGAACCTAAGCCGATGACAAAAATCATGGCGCTCAGGCGCTCCGTCGCGGCGATTCCGCCTCCGCTGCGCACCCTCCTCGCGCCCGCGCATCCCATCCGACACATCTCGACACCTCGTACACTCTCGATACATAAGAGGGCAGTATCGACCGCCGCGCCGCCGGCCCCCGGCGCCTCCCTTCTCGATCTCTGGGCCTCCCCCAGCGCGCAAATCACCCCGCCCCCCAACCCCTTCCTAGAACCGACCCTCTCGGCCCCCTGGGCACCGGACCACGAGCTCCGCGCCGCGAACGACTTCTTCCTCGCCAAGAAGCCCGAGTTTCTCTATTCCGCAGTCTCCTGGCGCAGCCACGAGGTGAACTACTACGTCCCCGAAGTCTGCGTACTAGGCTGCTCCAACGCTGGAAAATCGACGTTTATAAACGCGCTGCTGGGGTCGCAGCTTGCGAGGCGGAGCTGGAAGCCGGGGAGTACGCGCGAGATGAACGCTTATGCGGCGGGGCCGGTGGTCCAGAGGAAGGTTGTGAAGAATGTGAACGTCAAGGGCGGGGCGAGTAAGGTGGATCGGTTGAGGGGGCTGGTGCTGATGGATACGCCGGGTTATGGGTACAACAGCATAAAGGAGTGGGGCGACCAGATCGAGGACTATCTGCAAAGACGGACGATGTTGAAGGGGGTTGTGCTGCTTTTGAGGGGAGACATCCCGCTCACGGACTGGGATTGCGAGGTCCTCCGCTTCTTGGCGGAAATGGGCAAGCGCACGACCATCATCCTCACGAGGGCCGACCGCTGCGGCGAGGGCACCTGGCGACAGGTCTGCATGGAGCGCTACAACCAGATTGCCGAGGTCCTCGACGGCCGGGACGCCAAGGGAAAGAAGAAGAAGAAGGATCTAGTGCTGGAGGAAGGGGACTGGACGCCCGAGGTATGCCTCACGGCCGCGGGCATGGCGGACGGCGGCATGGTGAAGAAGGCCAAGTTGAAGAAGACGCCCGTGAGGGACGAGGCGGGGATGGGGGGCGCGAGGATCGCGGTGCTGAGGCTTGCGGGGGTGCTGGGGCCTGAGGCGGAGAATAAGGAGCCGGCGCCGGAGCCGTGGGTTGGCAAGACGATTTCGTGGGACGATGTCCCTATCAAGGGGGCGTAGGTCCGCCGACTCTTTCGTCTTGGCGCCTGTGTGGCCGCTGATGGTATTTCATCTCGTTATCCTGGATTCCACTGCATATACCCCCATCATACATGTACTTTAGATATAGTAAGAATAAAGACGGAAACTGGTATTCGAAATCACGTCTGTAAACCTCGAGTGACCCGCCGTATCAGTCCGGGGTAGCACACCGACGGTGTACAGTCAGTCTCGGTGAGCCGGCTCGGATAAATTATTCCCCACCGAACCCCGAACCCCCCAAAATCTTCCGTCGAACTCCCAGCATCCCATCTCGCAACCACGCGCCAAACCGCCCATGCCTCCACAATGGCGAAGAAAGGTACGCCTCCCCCCCAGCGACCCTCTCCTCTGAGGTCACGGACTATTCTATGCGTGGCTTGAGTGCGGAAAGCTAACGCGTGGCAGGAAAATCCCGCGTCGTAATCGTCCGGCTGCTCTCGCAGGCCATGACGGGCTTCTACTACTCCTTCAGCCGCCCCCGGACCTCGAAGCCCATGAGTCTGCTCAAGTACGACCCGATCGGTGCGTCTCCCATTCTCCGGCTGTCCCCTCCGCCCGGTTCTCCTTCCCCGCGGCCGGGGCCCTGGCCTCGAGATATCCTGTTCGACGACGAACTGGCGCTGACACTTCACAGTCCGGAAACACGTCCTCTTCCTGGAACAGAAGCGGAAAGGAAAATAAATCCTCGGCCTCGTTCATTAATTCGATCTTGCGATATGGAAACACCTTGGAGAAGGTCCATCTGGGATCGATGGCGTGGGGAGCGTCACTGCATGTACCAACATTCAGGCTACGGTTGTAGCTCTACCTTCGAACGAACTGTACACTATGTCACGATAGACTATTGAGAACACGGCATGGATATCAAGTGCTTGGTCTGAAATATAAACATACATAATCTTTCGTCTTTCTCCCGTTTTCCCGTTTGGCCAGCCATCAACTCTCCGTCTCCAGATCTAGCAGATATCGCCTCGCAACTGCCCAGATATCGATGCGGCAAACATTTCGGGGATATAACGCGTATACCATTCCATCCATCGCCTTCTATCCTCATCGCACTTCCTCGATCCGCCTCACACGCCCATGTAAGCCTACTTCGCGACACCCTCCTGCAGCTTCTTCGAATACGTTCTGACGACGCTTCGAGCTTTGCCTTTCTGGCCCGGTTGCCCCGGGGTGACACCTCGGGGAAGAGACATCATTTGCGATCCGTTCGCAGTGCAAGATGCGACCGACATTGGAGCTCCTTTGTTGGCCGTGTCCTCCGCCGGGCGTCGGGGCTGCACAGGAGCCGAAAAATACGACGACTTCAAATCCCCCATCTCCAGGTCCAGAGTCCCAAACATGGACTGCCATGTCTTTGGGGCCTTGATCGGGTTCCCGTCCTCGCCGGCGAGTGCCTTTCTTTTGCGTCCGTTCTCCGCCGACGGGGTACGCTGGAGCCCGAGGCTCTGCTTGATCCTGCCCAAGAAACCCTCGGTGCGCGTATCGGCCTCACCGGTTGCCATCCCGTCAATCATGCTTCCTGAGATGCTTCGATGGATTGGGGGCGAGGACCGCGACCGGTCCTTCAAGATCGACGTGTTGGCGCTCGTCCGTCGTCCACGAGGTGAAGTCGGCGTCAACGAGCCGTTCTCAGTTACCAGGACAGTCGTATTCTTAAGGATCGAAAGAGGTCGAGATAATTGCCTTCGCGATATTCTCTCTTCCTCGATCGAAGGAGGCGTAAGGCTTGCATCTTCTCGGAAGGGGCTTTGAACAATGATTCGCTTCACCGAGGCGTTATTTGTGTCTAGTGGCGCATCGAGCTGCATGGCGCTGCCGCCCTCGTCGGTATCGGTGATTAGTGAAACGCTCATCTGGGGCTTCAGGTTTTCTGATGTCGGAGTTGCCGCAGTTGATGCATCTGGACTTGTCATCACACCATCTTCGTTTCGAACTGACAAACAATCTTCCCTCTCGGCTCGAGACATAGCCTCCGCCTCTGGGGAAGACGGTATCTCAAGCACAGCTCTGAGACAGTCTTTCGCTGCCTCGGACTCTCGCTGGGTATCCATGATGGCCTTGACCAAAACTCGCATTGCGTCGAGGTCAAGGTCGAGGAAATTTTCCGGAAGCTCAGCATCACCTTTCTTCTTTCCAGCCCATTGCGTCAGAGCGGCCTGGATATCTCGTGTCTTGAACTCAGACTTCTTCAACTTGTCTTTGAGGTTGACAATCCGCTGCTCGGCGTGAACGAGCGAAATCCTTGTCTTTTCGAGTGATGCTGTTTCCTCAACTCGATGAATCCTTAGTTCCTCCAAGTCCTTCGAGAATCTAGATTTCTCTGATGCTAGATCGGCAAGGTCTCTCTCAAGCTTCGACTTTTCCTCCTCGTGCTTCTGAAGCGCTTGCTTGGCTTCCTCAAGTCTGGACCTCTCCACTTCCAGCTTACACGCCATTTTCGCTCGCAGACTTGAAACATCATCAGCGTCTATGTCCTTTCCTTGAATGCGGTTGGCAATCTGGCGAGTGAAATCTTGGAGCTCAAGGGTCCTGGCTTCGTTTTGACGCAGAGCGTCTTCTAGTTGCCTTTGGAGCGAAGCATTGTCGGTGTCTTTGCTACCCAGCCTCTCACGCAACACCTGGTTGTCCAGTTCGAGTTGATGTCTCTCCTGGGTGATTTTCTGGAGCTCCCTAATCTTGGCCTGGAGATCCTCGACTTGTTTTTTCTTTTCGTCAGCCATGCGGGACATTTGCAAAGTGTTGGACACTGCAGTATGTAGCTCGGACGTCTTCTCCTCAAGATGCGCTGTCAGTTTTTGGCACTGCTCGTTCTTGTCCTGGAGCTTGTTCACTAGGGACTCTTCTTGTTTCCTTATCAAATGATCGACGAATGACAGTTGATCCTTGACAGTCTTCTCAAGACCGTTTGACGTGACCACTATTGAAGACTGGCTCTCCAGAACGCTTCGAACATCGGCAAGCAACCTGTTTCGGCTGGTTAGTCTGTAAAGCGATGCGCAGAAGCAAGACTTACCGCGAACTAGTGGAATCCAGACTGGAAGCAAGACCATCTATCGTCTCCTTGAGATTCGAATAGTCCTGCGAACTCAATGCCGTTGCTTGCACCTGCTCAAGAACGGCGTCGAGTCTGAGAGGAATGATTAGCGGCTATTCCTGGAAAAATGATTTTGTCGGCGGGTACTTACTTTGAAAGCAATGTCCTGTGTGTCTCCTCGTTCGTGGGGAGCAGCGAATTAGTCTGTTGAAGCTGCCCAAGGATCTCGTTGGACTTCGACTCCAAGGTTTCAAGGTGGTCCTGAGCTGGGCCCTGGCGCTCGAGCTGGTTCAAAAGATTATCAACCTGCCCTTTGGCACCTTTGAGTTCGTTTTGGGCGTCAAGGAGTTGTTTCTTTAGCTCTGCATTTTCCTTCTCGGCTGCGATGCGTCAGAGGGTCTATGGATAAGGATAGAACAGAGTGCGTACCGGTGTTTCGGAGGATCTGGCACTCCATGAGCTCCCCCTCCAGCAATATTTTCATCTCTCGCCTTGCTTCTGTCGCTTTCTGTGCTCCTTCCTCAAGCATCTTGGTGGCTGTCTTCTGCGCTGTTTCTGCCTGCTCTCGCGTCTTTCGGACGTCGTCGATGGCAGTATCGCACAAGTGTTTGGAGCGCCGGTAAAGATCTTGTTGTTCTGTGATAGCCTCATTCAGTTTATCGCGGTACGAACGCATTTTCGTCTGCATTTCGTCACGCCGGGCTTGACTTCGCTCGAGCTGTTTCTGTACTGCCAAATGCTCCTCATAGATCTTCTGTTTCTGGGCAGTCAGATCGGAGACTTGTTTCTCTAGATTGGCGATGACCCCAGACTGATGGTTGCACTTGAGGGTGTGCTCCTTGATGCACTTTGTCTTCTCGTCCAAAATCTTCTCAAGCTCCCTCATCCTGGCCGCGACATTCTCGGTACGGCGGGCGTGGTTCTGCAAATAGTTGTTCCAGGCAGAGCCAAAATGATCCAAGTCGGCCATTTCGTCGCCATGGAATGGGAAAGAAAGTCGACTACAGTTGATTCGCCTCTTGGAGATGTTGGACTCTCGTGAATTCGGTCTCAGCAGGGCTGCCGACCTTGGACCTACGGCAGGTTCCGAAGCGATTGGTTTGTTTGCCTGTCGGTCTCCGGCTTTAATGTTAGGATAATGGGCGAAGAGGAGAGGAGACCCCTTTGTGGAGTGGTCTAAGTCGCCGAGTGGGACAGGGGAGCTGTGGTCAGAGATGCCGACCTGGTCCGGAGGCCTTGCTGGTCCTCTAAACGAGGTTTCCGGATGCTGATGCGATGGCTCGGCTCGATGGGACAATTTGGGATGAGCAGATGTCACTTGGTGTGGCACTAGGCCGGGTCGTCCATGCCTGGGGGATCTGTGAGACGAGGCAATGGAGGGATAGTTTCTTGCAGAGCTTGGAGGGAAATTTTGCGGCCGAGAGTCACCCTGGTGGTCAAGCTGTTGGAAGACAGGCGGTGCGAGCTTTGGGTTGACATTCTCGGCGAGCTCATCGACTTCAGTTGCCCTCGTTTCCCCACGCTCCTTGACGAAGAACGCGCTCGTTTTATAAGGACGCGAGTTTTGGGAACCTACCACTGCAGCATGGCACGCCTCGGCAGCAGTCCTCGCCGCGGGGAGCCTTCTAGTCGAATCTAATTTTGTTGCTCCATTTTTGGCCGGAACAGAGGGCCGATGGGGGAACTTCACGCCGGGGTACTGGACAGAGTCGGGGGACAGAGAAGATTGTGCAAAGACAGGGCCACGCTGAGGTACCATGTCCATACTGACGGCCGGAGAAATATTGTTTTCGAAAGACATCTCGATGTCCACCGTGGGCATAGGTAGTAAGTTAGAACCAGTAATCGAGTATCAAAAGACAGAGGTTATGGGGGGAAGTGGGAGCTGCTTGAGATGTAGGAGTTTACCCCTTCGAGCATTTCCCGCCCGACTTGGGGAAGTCAGATGGCAGTCACGGTGGTTTGTTAGATAGTGACTTCGCAATATGAATGACACGGGGTATTCTAGGCTTTAGTTTGTAGCAAATTCGAAATATCAGGAACATGGAGAAGACAGGTGCGATGCACGGCCTCGATGGTCTAATCATTGTCATCGGCGGATGGATAGTAACACCTTCATCTTGACGCGGGGCCCCCGGGGGGGTGGGGGGATTTGCGTATTCACCTCGTAGCTTCTTCCTACATTCCGGGTCATATTGTCACTCGCCGTCGAAGTGTAAGGCAGGAGTGTGAGGTTTTGGTAATCGCGACTTCCCCGGTGACCAGGTAGTCCGTCCAGTGTGGTCACAAGCCTCCGCCCTTATGTAAATGCGCAGATACTGCTAAGATGGCATGGAAGGTGCTGACCTGACAGAAAGGCAAGGGCATTTGCTGGTTAGAATGATAAGGAAGGAACGCCTGAGGAGGAAGTATCGAGGCCGTGGTCGAGGAAGCACCTATGGATGCTATGAGACAGCGGGGCGAAGGTTTCCTTGGGGCCACCAGTACGTGGGTGTTCTGAGGAAGAATCTGACGGAAACAACTTTCTATTGACTTGATAGGCCCTTAAGTCGTGATGATTGGGTTTGTGCAACACGGCCTCCATCGTTGTGTTGTTAGGACTCGACCCAGGATGCATCAGCATCGGCCGAACGGGCACGCGCACCAGGAAGTGCTTGGAGCATTCCGAGAGTTGTACGCGCCGGAAGAGATCCAATCAGCCACCATTGCCCTCCAGCAGGCGCCAGCCCTGACATACCGGGTTTGGCGCGCTTCCATGATTTAGAGAAGCTGATTGCCGATCGGCGATAAACTTGATCCCGACAGAACTTGAGACGCTTGGTGGCTCTCCTGGCCTCCATAAGGGCCAGAAAGGCAGATTCGTAAGTTTCAGGCGCTGGCGATGGAGGTGGCTTTGGTCTCCTGTGCTCGGGAGCGGGAATATCCAGGGTGTAGACGGAACGACTGTTGTCCAACCCCGAGATTATCCTGGTCCGGAGCCTCTCATCCCACTTTCACAGTCTAGCGTGTAAGTGAAGATCCCTTTCCGCATGGTGTCTTCCTACCACAACCCCCATCACAGCATTCACGAGCATCACAGGTCGTCACTTCATCATCCATACACCATTTTGAGGCGCATCGCCATGCTCCCATCTGTCACCTCCCGGCAGTCACAAAGTGGGAGGGTGACGCTCTCCTTGAACCCTGGCGCAGTGCCGAGAACGGCAAGTATCGCCCGTCCAGAAGCCAAGACTCTCGACGAGCGTCTCACATTGGCTGGGGTGGCTGCGTGCCATCGTGCTACCCCTGTCGGCACAGAACAGCATCTGTGGTCCAGCGCTACCACGGCCAATCAGCGAGTCGCCTTGAAAGTCAACCCGTTCCAAAGATAGCATCCCGTCACAAAGCTTCGTCACTCACTTACCCCCGAAGCCAGGCCGAACCTATCATTCGCTCATCGGCGCATGCACTATTCGCATGGATGGAGAAATGAGGGTCTGGACTGGCCCATTCGTGCGTACGGACATTGAAACGGGCGCTCAACATGCGCATCACGGCATAAAAGGGGCGCGCCCCTCTCTCCCGTCACACCTTGTGGTGAGGGGGCTTTTTTGATGAATGCACCTGTTATCATCACGTCTTGGCCCCGAGGGCCCCATCTTATACCCAAGTGCTTGCTGGCTCTCGCACCATTTTCTGACCATCCTTCACCAAGTTATTTTTTGTTTTCGGCAGATACCCATTTTGGGGACGAGTGGACCTCGATATAATCCTAGCTGATCCGATTTACACCAATTCCCCACCATCCATCACTTTGTCTTATACCACCAGAGTGGATAGACAAAGACAATCTCTCTTGTGAACGGGATACTACACATACGTGCGCCACCATGGCCGACACACAAGACGTCTATACTGGCGACGACGTCGGCATCGTTTATCCCAAGGGAGGTAGCGATGCGGGTACCGAGCAGGGGGCCTCGGGTCGCGACAGCGGTGGTGGAATGTCACAGGGAGCAATGATTGCCATCATTGTAGTCGTCGTGACTGTTAGCGTGATAGGAAGTATGTCTAACTAGCATACCTCGCCTCGTTTCCTCGTCCCCGTTCCCAATTAACATCGCTTTTCCGCAACAGTCGCCTCGGCAGTACTATTCTTCGTCGCAAAGAAGAGAGAATGGAAGGTTCGAGAGAACCTACGCAAATCCGCGAGGAAGGTCGTCACGGCCCTCACGCCCCGCCGCACAGAGTTCCCTCGGGAACTTAAAGACGGCGGGCCCCGGTCGAAGCGCCGCGCGAGGCTCGACGATGTGCCACCAACTCCGAAGTTGAAGCCTGAGGACCTGGAGAAGGGGCTTGGGAAGGGGTTCGGGAAGGGGGGAAAGTGGGGTGGAAAGAAGATGCGGTTTGGGGAGGAGAACCCTCCGTCTGGGTACCGGTAAGGGAAGGTGACTATCGGAAGGACAGCCATGGGAGATGGATGAGGAAAGTGAGCGAGATGAGGTCTCTTCGAGGTATTCGGTGTCGAACTGGTCGCGACCTCGACGGGGAGACGTACCTACACCTCCTGTTCTCTGACTGCAAAGCCAGGTGTGGGAAGAGGGCGGGTTCGCTGCCTACCGGGCCAAGCTTGTACTCGGCCGACTCATTCTCATTCCAGAACGGTGTTGCTTTCAGCAAAAGGACGAAAGAAGAGGCTGCAGTGGCAATAGCCTGGAGTCATGAGTGGGTGAGAGTGTAGTTCGGCGTTGGGGCGATTGGACCTTGAGGGCATTGCCGATACTCTTTGTTCTCTGTTGGGCCTCATGTTTTTTTTAGACCACGCTACGAATTCGAATACCAATGCAGCAAAGGAAGACACCGGGTATCATTTTTGTTCTTGTACAATTATTTTGATTTCCCCCATGCATCTCGCTAAGAAGATTCCCCACCAGAGCACCAAAGAAAGAAAGGACAACCACACCCTCTCACATGCGCCTGAACGTATTCCCGCTCGCACTCCGCCTGTCCCCCTTCTTCGGCCTCGCCGGCAGCTCCTGAGTCTCCTCCCTCTGCTGCTGCTTCTTTTTCGACGCCGGCACAAAGCTCATCGACTGCTCTCCCACCACGCGGTCCGACCTCGGCTTCCCGATCGCCCCCGACTCGCGCACTCTCGTCCCAAGCGCCGTGTCGCGGGTCGAGCCCACGTTCCTCTGGCCCGAAGACGACACCTTCATAGTAACATCGCCGTCCTTCGCCTTGCCCTTCCCACGCCCACTTTCCTGCTCGGCCTTTGCACCCCTCCGAGGCGGGAAGTCCCCGCTCTCGATGGCAGCCGTCCTCGCCGCGGCCGCCTCGCTGGGGTTGATAAGTCTGAACTCGTGGCTCGTCTCGTCGACCTTGAACTCCTCGTCCTCGAACATCTTGCCGAAGCGGTCCTCGCCCAGCAGACCAGCACCAAGGTCCACCTCCTCCCTGTTCTCCTGCTTCTTGAGCAGCTTGTCCACGACGCGCTGGTTGACCTTGACCTTCTTCTTGCCGCGGATCCTCGACTCCCGCTCCTTGTCCACCTTGTCCTTGATCCTCTTGGCACGCTCCTCCTCCCACACGTACGGGTTCGCAATGAGGCGCGCCTGGTCATAGAGCTTCGAGGCGACGAAGTATCCGTGCATGTACGGCCGCAGGAGGTTCGTCTTGCCGACGAGGTGCGCGAGGCTGAGCTCCCTGAGCTCGGGAATCGTGAGGAACTTGTAGTTCTCGTACGTCTCAGGCTTGGCCTCCTCCGCCAGCTCCTCCACCAGGTTGTCGAGGAAGGTGCACCACTTGGGCGCGGGGCCGAGCTGCGGGATGAAGAAGGCGTGCTGCGACTGGCCCTCGTTGGCTGTGAGCAGCAGTCCGCTGTCCTTGCACCACGCCACATCGTTGAGGTCCACGCTCGGCTCGGCCGACGTCCAAGGCTCGCCGTCCGCCTCATTCCATATCTTGATGATTTTCTTGTCGGCCGAGAGGATCTTCTTCTCCTGCGAGGCAGTCGTCATGTGGATGAGCTTGTGCACAGGGAACCCGTACCCCTGGTCCTTCCTCAACAGCGGGATCGGCCGTCGCAGGTCGAACAGTTGTATTATTCCGTCGGAAGAGCCCGTGGCGATGGATAAACCCGATGGGTTGAAGTCCAGCGCTGTGATCTGACCGTCCTGCCCCGCAAGCCGCGCAACTCTCGCCTTGGACCGCGGGTCCCAGAATTCAACCGTTCCTAGCGACGTACCGAATGCAAGAAGGTTGTGTGTGTTTTCGGCAATCGCGGCGACGTTTACGCTGCCAGCCTCGATACCACCCTGAAGTCCCTCTCCCGCCTCGGCCTCACCCAGGTCGATGTGGTAACTCCGCATGAAGCGCCCCTGCTCGAGGTTCATACGGAAGACCTCGCCATTTCCATCTGCGTCATAGCCGACGGCGGGAATCAGCGCCTCGGTGGAATAACGGTCGTACACTATGTCGCGGCCGTATCTGGGGACTCTGGTCTCGTAGTGGCACCCCATGGGGGTATGGAACTCGATCTTGCGATCATTCTGTAGGTGTATTGATTTCGAGTAGTCGGACGAGAGGATCTGGAAGGAGGTGTTCAGGGAGGTGGTATTGCGCGCATAGGAGAGCGAGAGTTCGCGGACGTTGTGGATGTGCATCTGGGGTTTGTACCTGCAGCGAAGGTCAGCATGGGAGCGGGGATCAACAGGTCGCAGCGGACGAGTTCCAGGGAAAGACGTACGTTCCGGTCGACATGACCCAGTTCCCATCTTCCGAGATCCTCACGCGTACCGACGCGCTCTCAAAGTGGAAGTCCTGGAGCAGCTCGACGCGGTTCTGGTACTCGGGGTCATCCTTCAAGCTGCGTTTCCTCCGCCTGGCGAGCCAGTCCGGGAGGGCCCGGCCCGCTCCTCCCGCGACCGTGTACACAGACACGGCGTCCGGGTTCGAGAGCTTCATCTTGGCGGAATAATACGCCTCGCGATGAAAAGATTCGTTGGGCGCAAAGTTTCTTGCTCGTTGTGTTGACGGCGATGGAAGGCGGTCAGTAAGGCGGCTTCTCGAAAAAAAAAATCTGCGAGTCTGCGGCGCGATAAGATAACGGACCGGATTTAGTGGGGTAGCAGTAGCGCGGGTTCCGACCCCTCCCTCCCCGCCAAACGCCCGAGCACGCCTTGGTTTCGTGCGAACGCGAGGGGCATAATGGACGAACGAGCGCCTAATTTCCACTTTCCCCTGCAAGTCCCATAAACTTTCGCCAGAGTATATACAAGCTCCAAGGAACTACTGGCTTTTTTGCTCTTTACCTTTAATACTCGAGTTTCACCGTCCTTAATAGAGTTCTAGAAACCACCATTGCTAAGCCGACTCCCGCCATGGCCGAACAGACCTCGACCTTCACTGGTAATATGCGACTCGCCCAACCCCGGCGTATCGGGGCTTCTAGCATACGACATGCTGTCTAACACCCGTTCGCAGAACCCGTCCACATCGCCGTCATCGGCGGGACCGGCCTCAGCCGCATCCCCGGCTTCGAGCCCGTGGCCTCGGTCAACCCTACGACTCCCTGGGGCTTCCCCTCGTCCCCGATCCTCATCGCGCGGCACAATGGCGTCCCCGTAGCCTTCCTCGCCCGCCACGGTGTCCACCACCAGTTCGCGCCCCACGAGGTCCCCGCCCGCGCCAACATCGCCGCCCTGCGCTCCATCGGTGTCCGGAGCATCATCGCCTTCTCCGCCGTCGGGTCCCTCCGCGAGGACATCAAGCCCATGGACTTTGTCATCCCCGACCAGATCATCGACCGGACCAAGGGTATCCGTCCGTTCACCTTCTTCGAGAAGGGCCTTGTGGGGCATGTCCCCTTTGCGGACCCCTTTGACAAGAAGCTTGCCGAGATCGTGAAGCGTTGCGCCTCGAGCATGGAGGGAGACGGTGTCGCCCTTCACGAGAAGGGCACCGTTGTTGTCATGGGTAAGGGGCGGCATCTTGGTGCGACTGGGATATAAGGCTAATACAGGAAATAGAGGGACCCCAGTTCTCCACCCGCGCGGAATCGCACATGTACCGCAGCTGGGGCGGCTCCGTCATCAACATGTCCGCGCTTCCCGAGTCCAAGCTCGCGCGCGAGGCCGAGATCGCGTACCAGATGATCTGCATGGCGACGGACTACGACTGCTGGCGCGAGGTCGAGGGCGAGGACGTCGGCGTCGAGATGGTCATGAAGGCCATGGAGCACAACGGCCAGAACGCCAAGCGCATCGTCGGCGCCGTTCTGGACCACCTGACCCAGAAGGACAACTCGGACCTCGTCCTCGCCAAGCACCTCGAGGGCGCGTCGGTGGGCGCCGTCAAGTTCATCACGAAGCCGGAGGGGAGGAGCCCCGAGGCTGTGCAGAACGTCGAGTTCCTCTTCCCCGGGTTCCTCAGCGAGTAAGGTGACGGGGGGTCCGGTTCTGCACTTGCAGGTTTCAACGTTCTTGAAGCGATTCCTCGTTTGTTCAACAGCGCATGGCACCGGGTCGGTATCAACTACCATAGACTAGAGTGCTGGCTAGCGTTCCATAGATCGGTTTTGAATTAGACATGGCAGAGCAAGGAACATAAGGAAAAGAGGGCGCTCAGTTTCGTCTTTACCGTACTTCAACCTCTACTCACTAACGGTAGCTGTCTTCAGTCGCTCATCACTTACAAGGCGCAGTTTCATCCCATGCCTCCATCGAGCCGACAATGGGGAGAAAGCGGAGTGTTGCACCACCGAGACTGGGCTCGCGGGAGCAAGTCACGTCTGCCACAAAGAATGTATTGAAAGCAAAGCCGTGGGGCCCACATGATCGCGACACTTTGCGTGTTGCCGAAGGGAACATTTGTCGACGAAGCCAAGACCCATCAACCTGTCGAGGGGAGAACGCTGTCGACTTGGGGTAAAACAGGGGGGCCTCACAGCGGGGTTGCTCACTCCGTTCCCGCATGGTTCGGCCCCACGTGTGGCGCCCTGCACTGTGGAACAGGACCCCTAGGCCCTGGAACGACTTCGGTTGCCCGTCTCCGCATTTAGTAGTATTACCTCAGCCGCGCAGAAGGGCCTTGGCTCCGGACCAACTTGCGACGAATATCCCACTCCAGCTCGAGCATGGCACCGCTTCAACAGCCGAACCCGCCTACGGCCTTTGCAAACCGGATGCTTATACCTAATCTCATCTAACATCTGCGGCGCGCCAAGCAACCAGAACCCCCGGTGACGATTCGCCCTTACGCTCATCCCTCCCTCGGCCCTTGCTTGGTCGCGTTTGGATGGTCGATAGTACCTCGTCTGATCTCGCCTCTGCGATGGAGAGCCGCCTCGGCGAGTCTGCTACCACCAATCTTTACCATTACTATATCTGCGACAGCATCCCGATGAAGTCCGGCGGAACATCTTGACTACCTGTGGCCGAATTCGCATCCCAACGTCCGTGGGTCCCACGCCCACGGTTTCCTCCTCGCCACACATCGCTTGGGGCAGGGCAGTCAGCGATATGGAGGCGGGGGAATACACCACTAATACTCTAGTAATTGTGCGTACTGTGTTTCTCCCTTGATACTCGAGATGGCCCTCGTCAGTGCGGTCAGTGCGGTCGGCGGCTAACAGTCGCGACAGCATAATGTCTCTTCCATCGCATATCGAACCTACGAGCTCTCGGCGACAAGCGACTACCAGCTAAAACCTAATCCTACGGTGATACAAGACGCGGAGGCTCTTCTGAGGGGTCGAGGATGTATCGCCCACTTTGACACGGCGCGTCGCATAATCTGGCATTTCAGAATAACGAGCAAGGATGACGCTATCCCTAGCAGCTCGTCGGGTCCGCCCCTCCCCGACAATCTCGACATTCCGGGAGTCACGCTATCAAAGGTGGACGATGGATCCTTCGAGCCTATAAGTCTGTGGAGATCACGGACGCCGAATCCTCCGGGGAGCAATACCCCAACCAGTGGTGTCCCAGGGTCCGGGCCTGCGTCCGAGGTGAACCGCCAGCGAAAATCCTCGTCGGTCTTCAGCCCGGCCTCTGGCTCGTCGCCGATGTGGGCCGGGACCGACCAGGACCCAAAGCCCGTGCCAATGGACGTGGCTGCTCTGTCCGAAGCTTTGACAATCGACGATGCGTACGAGAACTTTGTTCTGGCGTTACTTGGGACTCTTCTCTCGGATCTCGTCAAGCGGACTGGCGCAATTCCCCTGGATAATCGCACCGTTCTTCTCCCCCACGGTCAGGGGCACGGCAGTGTTGAGGACGGACTAGCGTCGCTGGCACCCGCAGCGGCTACCTTCCGTGTCTATTTGACACCAATGGGGTCGCTTGTCATTGGTCTCGCTCTACACCCTGCCGACGGGTTCCTATCTCTCGATAAACCCCAACTTCTTCTCCCGATACAGCCACCCACCGACACGCGGACACTTGTCGCCCCATTCGGCGTACGAGCATTCTACCAAGGCGCCTCCGACGTATCCTTCCCACATCTTGAAAGTGGAGCTGCTCAAACCCCGGACACTCAAGTCAGTCGATACCGAGAGTCAAGATCATCCCCTTGGAGACAGGTTTGTACCAGGTTACTTGAGCGGAAAGGTCTGTCTGCGCAGGTCCTCGACTCGACCCCTTGGATAACCATCAAGATACCTCGCCAGAAGTATCTTGACCAACGGCAAGAGGGGAAGCCGCCCATCGCCATCAACACAACTACGGCCATATCTTGGCCTGCATGTCTCTGCTTCCGGAAACAACATGCTTGCTTGCCGCCTGTAAGCCGTGTCGGTGGAAATACGCTCTCTGGACACACCGAGTCCTATGATCCATTGGAAAGCGCGAAGGCGTGGTTCCAGGGGACGCCGGAGAGGAATGACATGCTAGCCAAGCGAAAGAAGGAGCGGGAGCTTGCAGCGACACGAGACTTGGCGTCAGAGTCTGAAGTCCGCTCGCGACAGCAACTGAACGGAAACTCGCCGTTGGCCTTACAGCGCCCGGGAACCTCAGCTGCTGCTGCTGGTGTCATGTATCCCACACCACCTGACGGGATCCAGAACCCAAATGTCCCTACGCCGAGCTTGGACGGGCTGGTGTCCAGCCCTCAGCAACCACCGCCGACAGTGTCCGTTCAGGACACGGAGGTTCCTGAGGTCGTCATGCCGCAACCTCCACCAATATCGGACGCCTTTACCGAACAAGAGCGACACGACGTTCCGTATCTCGGGGATTCTGATAACCTCTTTGACGACCTGGGCGGGGAGATGTTCAATGATGCGGAGCTGACAGACGCCGATTTCAACTTCTTCGACGGGCCGGCGGTGGACACTGAGGTTAAGATGCAGGATGTGCTTCCGGACGTGTCTCCGGAGGACTCGCAAGTTGCGCACCCAGAAATAACGCAGCAATCTGAGCTGCTCTCTCTGCCGACGCCTGAGCTGCCATCGAACGGGATCAAAACGGAGGACTCCGTTGTCCCTGCTGCCCAGGAGCCGACCATTAAGCGGGACTCTCCTGTTTTTGCGAAGCCGGAGTTGAGGCATGCAAGAAGCATTCTACGGGATGATGCGAGGTCTACTTCCAAACAAGGTAGTAGTGCTCAATGTGTAAAGTCGAAGCGGGAGCACAGTCCTTTCGATCCGGATACGGTCTTTAAGCGCATCCGCACATCACTCTACCGTCCTCATCCCTCGAGTAGGCCTCAACTGCCGAGGCGAAAGAGTGCCTACGATACTGTCGAATTCGACCTCGCCTTGAACCCTGTCAATAACAAGTACATCGACGGTGGAAAATTCGCAGTCAACTGGGAGCGCTCAAAGGATGCCCAGAGCCCGAAAAAGGCCCCGCCAACAACCGATTACCTGAAGCATCATGGGAAGCATAAACAGGGACCCAGCGGTCTTCCGGAGAATCACAATGCATTGATTGCGCGGATAACGAGCGGACTGGAGTCCAGCTCTATCCAAGCCAGTCCCGCGAAGTTTGACACTACGTTGCCAGATGCGGACGACTCAAGCCCTGTGTCCGATCAGGATGACTCGAGTGATACTAGCGAGGAAGCGTTCTCACCTGTCAAGTCTGCGGGTCTAAGACGGGGCGGAAACTACGATGACGACTTGGTATCCCAGGCCACCTCCATTAGGGATGTCGAGCTGTCCGAAGAATCAGATCCCAGCTTTGCGCTCGAACTACCGCGTCTCGGAAAGGTTGGGGCGGCAGATGTCCCAGTGCACAAGTTCTTTGCGGACCCGGAGCCGCTTGCCCTCCAGCTCTCGTTGCCCGACGAAGATATGATTGCTGTCGCCCAGGTCCTCACGGAGCAGGCGGCTCTTGGCGCCCTGGAGATACCAAGTAATGGACCCCCCCATTCGCCGGTTCTACCTGTTGCAACCAAGAGACGGCAGCTCGCCGCCATGGCGCGGCAGACGCTCAAGACTCTACAGGACTGCGTGTCAGGGTACCTGGGCGGTGCCGCTGAGTGCCAGCTCAAAGCCCTTGCAGAAATACAGGATGGGACCACGCCGCCACCGCCACCAAAGCCGGCTTTACAACCACGACCAGTCCCTGGGCGCGATCCGGAAGCGATGAAGCCTCCCCTCATGTACCAGATACCCGCTCCCCACCTGGAGGTGAGGAGAGCTGACTTTAGGCACTCTGTTCTGCCGTCTGCCGTTTCCTTTTGGAAGACCCTCGGCCTGGGGCCTTCAATGGGGCCAAAGAACGTCCAAGCGGCATGCGTCTTTCCTGGATGGGATGGCATGGCAGACAACGTTGGCCTGTTCCTCGACAGGATCGCGAGTGCATACGAATCGATGAGGTTGGGTACTTTCGAACGCCTGCCGTCTGTGGCGGACATTGACGATGGAATTGTTCGCTACGAGGTGGACAAGATCTCCGTCACGCCGGGACACATCTTCCCACGCATAAGCTCGGCGCTCGCGGAGCGCATCGAGTTATTGTGCCAGGGCCTCAGGGCATCCGGGGATTCGGAGAAGAATGTCGTGATATACTTTGTATACTCCCCCACGAACCCGAGCTCCATCGTTGAAGCGTGCACATCGTTCCGCCAGCTCTCCGAGGCATACAGTAGCTCAATGTCCGGAAAGAAGACGGCGGCGTCAAACGAGCTCGTTCTCCAGCTCATCCCGCTGGACTTCGTCTCCGCCTCTTCATCCGTCGTCATCCAGCCACCAGACGAGCTAGCCAAGCTCTGCCTAGAGACCTACGACAGGTGCACTCTGTTCGGCGGCCCGATGCCCGCGCCGTCCATTATGCTCGAGGAGGTAGCCCCGCGCTGCATCGAGTTC
This sequence comes from Sordariomycetes sp. B11D1, assembly GCA_025503055.1. Taxonomy (NCBI): domain Eukaryota; kingdom Fungi; phylum Ascomycota; class Sordariomycetes; species Sordariomycetes sp. B11D1. The sequence continues at coordinate 12,728 of JAMFQS010000040.1, read as the reverse complement.
AGCGTGACCCCCAACCCGTCTCCCTCCGTCATCCACGAGAACTCGTGCATCCATGTCGCCTACGCCAAGAGCGTCGACGGCCGCTGGATAACCGCCACGTGGACCGACTCCCGCGGCCGCCAGCAGATGATGGCCTCGTATTGCCTGGGCCGCAAAGGCCGCGCCCCCTCCACGCCCTTCACGGACGTGGCACACGAGATTTGGGAGACGACGCACGACCTCATATCCATGTGGAGGGTGCACTGGCGCGTCATCATCACGAAGTGCGGGCCAATGGAGGCGGAGGAGATGGAGTTCTGGACGGGCCTCGCGCAGACCGAATCCAAGGCAAAAGTCAGTCTTGTTCTGGTGGCGGTCGACACTAGTCCCTCGCTGCAGCTGATTCCGCCCGCGGTGAGGGTGAGTCCTGGCGCGGCGGCCGCGCTGAATAGCACCCCTGCGTCAACACCGCAGCCGTCCATACTGTCACCCGAGCAGAGCGGAAACCCGCCGACGCCCGCCAGCGCGCCAACGCCTGGCGATGCCACGGCGGAGAGTTCAGACGGGGTGCTAGTCGACACGCTAGACCAGACCTGGGGCTGCGTCCTCTCGCACCGGCTCTCCAACTCTACGGCCCCGGCACGGCTTGAGCCCTCGCTGTTCAGCGGGTACCTCGTCAAGCGAGGCGGTACGGGGGCGGAGGACCCGCCTGTCGCGATGGAAGTGAATCTTTTGCACAGCGATGGGAACCCGCGGCAGCACGAGGGCCTGTTGCGGGAGATGCTGGGGCATTATAGGGCGTTGGGGACGCTGGGAAGGGTTAGGGGCGTTAGTGGGGTTGCGGATGTGAGGCCCTGGCATGTTGCGGCTGCGGAGAAGGGGGTCCGGGCTTTGTATCTGCTGATGTGAGCCCCTCTGCCTCACTCTTTTGCCTGACTCGTCGGGGTGATTCGGGGGGCGTGGTGTATCTGTTGGCACTGCTGCTGGATGTTGCGAAACCTTGTTCATTAGTGGTGGGTGGTATATATCGTTTAGGCATCATGTACACGAAGCATCGAGATGAAGCGGGATAGGGGCATCCCAAAGAGGTGGAGGATGGAGTAGGAGGAACTTGGGAGTTGGAGATGGCATCGCATAGTATCCCACCATCATGCATACACGCCTTACGTCCACCATTTACCTTGCTTTTGACCTGATGTGTTTCGGTGTTCGCCTTGCTAAATCCCTGGTCATGCCACCTACCGGTCTTCAACACCACTTACAAGTTGAATGAGGTCGTTATATCCTGTCGAACACACAATTCAAGCGTAGAGCCGGATTCAAACATTCACATACGCAACTACACAACAATATACAGGGAGAATGCCGCACCATGTACAATAGATTCCCCCCCCTTTATCGCTCCTCATTCTATGGTATCTTTTCCCCCGCAATAGATCCCCAAAAAAAACCAAGAGCCTTCGATTATGCAAAACCCACCCATAAGAACCCCATGGAATCCATGCCGCCCTTTGCCATAGACAAAACGAGAGAGAAAATAGTAAAGCTCCAGGTCCAGATATAAACACACGCAATTACCCAATTACAACCCTCGCCCCCTCCTTCCCCAGCACGCCCCTCTCCTTGGGCTTCGGGCTGTGCGCCCTCCCCTTCTTGCCCCTTAGGAATCCAAACATCCCGCCGCTGCTCTCCTGCTTCGTCCCATCCACACAATTCGCGTCAGTCGGCAGCGTGGCATCCTGCCGTGCCAGCTCCGACCAGCTCCCCTTGCCGTCTAGCGTCACCTGCACGCCGCCACCGGGACTCGTGATTCGCCGGCCTGGGCCCGGTATCAAGGCCGGCGGGACGGGTGGTGGGTTACGGCCGATGGATGGGGTGTGTTGTCTGTTGTCCGGGATGGGACGGTCACCGTTCGTTCTTGGCAGAGGCGCGGAGGTCGCTTCATCGGTTGTCAAGGCCATGGGCTCGCCTTGCGCAGGATGCAATTGTGGTGGCTCGCTGACACCATTTGCGTCACCCATCCTTGCATTCAGGTTAGTCAATGTCTTAATTTAGACAGGAAAATCTAAGGTGGGAAACTCACATCATGGATCCGTACTTCTTCATCGCCGCAACGGTGTAGTCAAACTGTTTGAACTCCGTCTCAATGGAACGGTACAGCTCATCCTCGCGGATCTCTTTGTCCGTGGCGTCGTCCTTTAGCCTCTCGCGAGGTTTCTGTCGCCGTGCTCGCGCCTCCAGCGGCGCCTCTTCTAACAGCAACTCCTCCAAGTCGTACGTCGCGTCGAAGTTCGTCTTTTCCGAGGACGGCACAAACACGGGTTCTAGCCTCTTCTGCTCTAGGGCGTTGAAATCGATGGTGCTGAAGAACTCGTGCTGCGTGAAACTTTCCCACGTGGCCCCTAGCCGCTGGTCCCGGTCATGTTCTAGTGCGGCGCTCATGGCGTAAAGGCATTGTATCGAGACCGGAGGTTGTGTCACTGGGAACTTGGGCTTTCCGCCGGTGATTTGCGCGTTGAGCGTTGATTCGGAACCGCCATCGAAAGGACGCTGCGCAGGCCATGTTAGTAAAGCAATTGGCGTGTAAAACTGGCCATGATTTGACCGCTTGTCAGAGACCGCAGCCAGTTTCGATACTATCATACCTTGTTGTATATGCACTCGTAGAACGTGACGCCGAGAGACCACCAGTCCGCTCGGACATCATACCCCCTTCCACTGTAGACCTCGGGCGCGAGATAGGCTAATGTTCCAGACTTGCTTGTCATCGTCCTCCCAGGTACAATGTCCGAGGCAACATTCTAAGGCAGAGGTTAGTAATGCCGCGACATGTAAGTGTGCCGCCCTGACTTGACTTACAAAATCCGTCAAATGGACATGCCCATCTGCATCTAATAGAACGTTATCCGGCTTGACATCCCGGTGTATGATGCCTTGCCCGTGGATATATCTCAAAGCACAGCCCAGCTCAGCGATCCAGAACCTAACCGCATCCTCGGTGAACGTCTTCCTCGCTATGTGAAACCGCAAGTCGCCGCCGCTCATTAGGTCGACCACAAGATACCTGTGTGCCCAAATCATCAGTAGGGGGTTCAACAGTAATGTAGCAGGGGCCTTGTGCTTACATGTACTCGATATCCTGAAAACTGTACCGCAAGTTACAGATAAACGGGTGATTTACTTGCTCCAACATGCGGCGCTCACGTATGATATTGCGGACACTCTCGGATCTTACAACTAAGAGCGGACGTGGTCAGCAACATGTCGCCAAGGGTGGACACGATGGAGGTTGGGGGGAAACCTTGGGAGGCGCACCATCATCCTTTCTGATGTATTTCAGAGCAAATGACAAGTTAGTGTCTTTCCTCTCGACAATTCGGACCTTGCCAAAGGCACCGCGGCCGACTACCCTCAGTAGTCTGAAGTGATTGAGATTCACTGTGATAGAGCATTCATGTTTAGCTGGTGCCGAGCAGTGTAATGCTTGCGTGGGGCGGCATACCTTCGCCATCGGCGTCGATGGGCTTTCCCTGGCTGTTCCCCATCTCGGATTGAAGGTTCGGTGTGCGTGCGGACTGCGTCGAGAGGGGAAATCTACCGGCGGAGACAGAGAAACGCCGTTATATCATTCTTCGGTGCTGGATGGATGAGGGGGTTTTCGGGCGCGTGGGTCGTGGAAGCGCAGCTGCACGTGTGGGTAGGACAATCGACGGTGTCGACGAGATCGTGGAGGGGAGTTCGAGGTGGGTTCGCAAAAGGGATCTAGTCGAGATGAGGATAGTCGACGGCGGGGAGCGTTTCCGGGTCCGAGCTCGTTGACATCCGCACCGTTGCAATCGCAGCACGGAAAGTCGAACAGAGGCCGAGCAGGGCGGCGGTAGGGTCGAAAAGTCAGGGCGGTCCCGCAGCGGACGAGGATGAAGTGGATCTTGTTCGTGGAGGCGCTCGATTGGGGAACGGGTTCTCGACTCGGTGGGGGGGGTTTCACGTCTGCCGCGGTTTCTGCGAGGAAGAGGGACTTGGACTTGGCTACCGCCAGAGGAGAGCGTGGAGCACACGAGCAAGTACAAATAGAAAAGGACGATGCCCAGACGTCCAAGAAGGCAAGAATCGGCGGCAGGAAGCGTAAGGATGCAACGACAAGGGCATCCGCCTTTGTCCAGGGGTCGACCGAAGAATTGCAGGGGTTGTCTCTTGCGCGGCCTTAGCCGAAAACGGACAGTTAGCGGAGGGGACGAGGCGTTTAAAGGCAAGCTACGAAGGCAGGTTCCCCTTCTCCACGACAATGGGGATGCGGCTGCTCAAAGTACCCGCTGTGTTGTTCGCTTGCCAAGCTAGCGCGTTCCCTGCCTTGCACTTGCTCTCCACCGCAAGTTCAATGGACCACGAGAAGGTGGGGACATTGGGGGTACACAGGGAGGGGTGGGCAGGATGCCGGCGGGCTGAAATGACAGGGGGACCACATGTGGATGTACGTACCTAATAGAGCAGACTCCCTACCAAGGGTGGGGTGAAGGGTACTCCTAAAACACGCTATAACCTGCAAAGTACTTTGATGGGTCGAGACCTTGTATCAAGTACCGGCAGTGATCTCCTGGATGCGAGGTTACGAGAGTACCCCGTTCGATTCTCGAGGCTCCCTGGCCTTACGCGGTACTCAGTGCGAAGCGAAACCGAACCTCCATTCCCTGGGTAGACCCTTCAGATTCTTGCAAGAGGCGCGCCTTCCGACTTTCGAGGAGCGGGTCACCGCATGACTAGTTTAGGAATTATTGGGATGGAAGTTGCAGTGGAGACTGTCGCACGGAATTTACCATGTGGGAAGGAGGTGCTTCCTTCCACACCACCACGCCGGACCGCCTTCCCAAGGATGACGGGAACCTAAGACCGTGCGATTCCAGTATTGATCAGCATCTGTGGCGAAGACCCACGTTTGCCGTCGTCGACGCCTCTGACCGTCCATTATCACAGTGGCTTTCATCCCATTATTTCCTCTTCTATCCCAGGCTAGCGGTTCCTTCGTACGGTGTCGGCAATACGGGGTGAGATCCTATGCCAAGGCACATGTGATAATTTCAGACGACCTTGGTCCTGACGCATCTCCGGCACTTTCGGCCTTAAGCAGGCAGGCAGGCAAGACCAGATCCTGCCCATGGGGAAGCCCGGTAACGTACTGTCGGCGGCCTGAGGGTATGCCATGCGGCTACAGCACTAATCCTAGGTAGTGCATAAGCAAGACGTGCGGTGATCGACGATGAGCGCTGGGGGCAGGTCTTATCCGGACGCTAACATGGCGTATTGCCGCTCGACGTCCGCCACCTCCCGTCCACGGAACTCGATGGCTTCTCAACTCCTATGTTCCAGCGTTCCAGCTCGAGGCAACGGCGATCTTCAGTGGCGGCTTCGTTAGAGGGCCGCGGTGTTGTAGCGACGCTTCTCATTATACCGGTTCTCCGATGCCTTGTGATAATGCAAGTCGATCTACCCTCGTGCGGTATCACATCACACTGAAACTGCGCAACGATAACAGACCCTTTAGCAGCCAACGGGCGTTCCAGCCGGCTTCGAGTGCCGGGATATCCACTGTCGGGCAGGGACAAACTTTGACGGACTCGAGGTTGATCATTGCCTTGCTCACGGTCAGCTTGGGCGCTGGATATCATCAGAAGCGGTAGCCAGCTCCGACAAAATCCTCCGTCCATCCAAGCTGGAGGCGGTCTGGAATCATGGCCTGGCGCCGCTATCCTTGTTCTACATAACCCGAGGGGATCTCACGGACAGGCCGATGGGGGGAGATTACGGGCAGTAGACCCTGAGGTTCTGTCAAGTACAAGTACCCCGCTGTCTCCCCTGCGTTTGTATCAGACCAATACCACCCAACGCGGTTAAGTTGCCAACCCTTGCTGCCCACGTGCTGAGCAGTGTGGGCCTTATAGTACTGCAGGTGGACAACTTGGGAGTATCGCCTTCGGTCTTCGGTATGTGGGTCCCTCTGCGAAGACCAGCTGCAGCCATAGTTCTAGAAGATCCGAGGAAAGATCACGAGCGAAATCTAACGCTTTGAGCAGGCGTATCCAGCGATATCGAATTCTACTCAAGCAATAATTTCCCGTGGAATAATCGACATACAGTTCTCCGTCCGACCCAGGATGTGCTTGTTCGACGCAGGCCCCCAGTGTGGCGGCTCTTGTGGGCTTGGGACGATCAATTCCGGATACGTCCACTCCTCCGTGTTTTAAGTGGGCTAAATGACGACGGCGCGACACGCTCGCTTTCGCATACCAGGCTATTGCGTTATTCCCCGATAGTGGATGCAAAGGCCGCGTATCAGAAGTTTGATGGTCAAAGGGCGGTGGAGAACAGGTATCGACCGGTACCACATACTTATTCCATTGCTCAGAGGCAACTTCGGCACACCCGAGAGGCCAGGCATGACGTGAACTGGATACGGGAAGGCCAGCCAATGTCGTTGCGACCCCCACGCCACCTTTCTCCTTTGACCCCCTCGCCTCGGGAAGGGGAAGGCTTCTGGAATGTTTCCAGCCCTTCGCCTTCTCCACGTCGAATCTTGAAGTGACCAATCGCATCATTTGTGACGTTTACCAAGTTGCGCTGGAAGGGTTATTCCGCAGCGGCGTCTCATACTCCGTGAAACTCCCGAGGCACCATATCTCCATGCTGTATGAGGAACTGCGTTGCAAGGGTGGTACTTGCTCTAGAAGTCGCGGGGTTATTGACTCCTGCTGACGGAACGGCAGCCCGTACTCTTCAGCGGTGCGACAACATTGACGGCGAGTCAATTTCGGCCGAAAAGATGAGTGCTCTCTCTGTGAGCGGAGATCCACTTCTCGGGTCCACGAACCTTGGCCCCACCTTGTTTTCTCCACGATTGGAGTGTGTCAGGTGAATCGGCGATCACGAACCCTGCCATTAACTGCCGATATTCCCGATGCCGAGCTCACTACGGAGAAATTAGAATATCCTGAGGACGATCTCCCGGCGAGATGGAGGCAAGCGTCGTTGAAGACCCTCCATTTAAGTGTCTTGTGCATTATTACGGACAGCAAATTCGGAATCAGTGGCAGAGGGAGAAGATCTGAAAGGAGTTGGCGGCGCACTGCGTTGCCAGTGTCTGCGGAACGGATGCCATCGGATGCAGGACCGACATCATCCCCTCAAACAAACGCCCTCGGCTTCGCGCTCGCGCGTTTCAGGGGGGGGGCACTCGACGTACCGCCACGACCTCCACGGTGGTGTGCCTCTTGACTCGGATCGATCTTCGAACGTGGGTGGGGTTGAGTCACTACAAACACAATGCAAGACTTTAGATTCTTGCCTCTTTGCTGGTAAGGATGATTACAAGGGAGCTGAGAAGCAATGGTGGGAGACGCGGTTCGCCTATGCATTCCAATCTCGCGATCGGGGTCGCATGCAAAGGTCCGCTGGCGGCCCTGGAACTGGGGTTTAGCTTCCGCCCGAGTATTGATTCGACGTCGGTCGAAGTTAGTTTTGCGGCCAGAGAGTTGAGTTACCGACGCAGTGGTAACCGCACGGGGCCCAATGGCACCCGGGCTTCATGCAAGGGGCTTGCGCGGGACGGGCAGCTGAGCCTTTCTCGAAATGGAATTCGGTCTTGCTCGCCGAGAGCTGTCACGGTGGGCTCGTAGGGTATGGCGTGACACCTGCCTAGATTGGGCAGCGTAAGGGGGTGAAAAGGGGGTGGGACGCACCATTGTTCAGCGCGGTACGACGTTCCGCCGACCCCTCAAGTTGTATCTAGCCCATGCGTGAGATCTTGGTGCTTGACCCCGTTGTAACGGAATGTCTTTCTCCTATCTGCATGACAAGGGGTAGTGATGGCGCTGAGAAGCTGAAGGTAGGGTACTCTGCAAGGTTAAAAAAAAAAAAAAAAAAAAAGGGGCCACAGAATCGCGGAAGGTTTCTCTGACTGCCCGCCATCTTGCGGAGAGGATGCAAGGGAGGGGCTGAGGATTCTGCAATCTGCTTCCTCGTGGCGTCCGAGGCCAGTTTCCAACGAACAACGACGGTATGCGAAGGTGTACTTAGGTGTGACTGATGCAAGGGAGACCAAGTACTGGTGCTTCGAGACGTGTTCGGTCGAGGTTTTGTCCCCTGTTCCACAGTCAATTCTGGCGGTCTAGGCACGGGAGGATCTGGAATGCGGCGTTCTTCTGGTCGAAGCTCGGAGGCGTCCCGGTAACTCCACGTGTTGGATTGGCTCTGTTAACGGCGGGAGCCGGTGATGCAATTGCGAGAAAGGGCCAGGATTGGATCTCGCTGTCGATGGATTGCAGTTATAGAGAAGGCACGGTGTTTCACTCTTGGCGCGACCAGGGTCCTTTGGGAATTCGGCGGCCAGGACTAACACTGACTACGCGCCATGGTATTGGCATAGCCCAGTCGCTCGAGCGGAGCCGACTGGAAGCGTCATCTTCCTCCCGAAACCGGTGCGGCAGTCAGTTGGCCCTGGAAAAGCAACAGCCCCAGAGTACAGCCAGTAACAACAGGTTGCGAGCGAAGCTGGGCCTTGACCGAGGCTCACCCCGGATTGCACGGTGCTTTCCCCGCACTTTGGCTGAGGGGAAGCGGAGAAGATCGGCCGGCTCTGGGGTTAGTGTGGGGCCCCTCGGCATCCCCACCTCGTGCCGACGCCGAAAGGGGGAGGACAGCCCCCTCACTTTCGGTCGGTAGTCGGCAATCGTGAAGAGGGGACCAGGGACTATACCTTCGTCAAGTCGACTCGAATCCTCGACGTTAACTTTGATTCCCAATTGCCAGCTCGGACAAGGGCAGCACAACCAAGGCATAGTAGGTGTAAGCCACCCGGTCATGTAAGCCTAACAAAGAGCCACCTGCTGATGCGCGCAACCTCCAGGCAAGCTTCACGCCAATCCCATTGGGCCGTTCTCCAGACGTCACCATGCTTCCTCTCGCAAGGGCGCTTCCCAACGTACGTCCCATCCCTTACCTCCCGTTTGAATATGTCCAGTCCTCAGCTAACCCGTCGTAGGCCGCCCAGCGCGCGTCAAACCTCCTCCGGACCATTCAGTTTACCCACCCTCCGAGCTGCCCGTGCCACTCGAACCCCAGCCACCACCACCACAAGTCGCCAGCCAGCTTCTTCCAGAGGAGCGTAGACGCAAACCGGCGGTACGCGACGCCCGCCGACGGGCCGCTGTCCAAGGACTATGCCTTTGAGATGGCGGCGTCCTCGATCCGCTTCGGGCCCGGAGTAACGCAGGAGGTCGGCAAGGACCTGAAGAACCTCAAGTCGAAGAAGGTCGTCGTGGTTACGGATCCGACTGTCGACAACCTGTTTCCGATGCAACAGGTCAGGGAGAGCCTCGCGAGGGAAGGGGTCGATTACACTGTGTATAACCAGGTTGCGATTGAGCCCAAGGACACTTCGTACGTCCTCCGTCCCCCGACCAGGGGAATCCAAGCTAACCACGTATACTCCAGGGTTAAACATGCCATCGACTGGGCCAAGGCACAGCAGCCCGATGCTTTCCTGGCTGTCGGCGGCGGCTCCGTCATCGACACCGCCAAGCTCATGAACCTCTACACAAAGTACCCAGATGCGCCCTTCCTAGACTTCGTCAACGCCCCTCTCGGAAAGGGCCGCCCCGTCGACAAGCCCCTGCACCCCCTCATCGCGATCCCCACAACAGCCGGCACCGGCTCCGAAACGACGGGCACCGCCATCTTCGACCTCACCTCACGCCGCGCCAAGACGGGTGTCGCGCACCGCAACCTCAAGCCACTCCTCGGAATCTGTGACCCGCTCAATATGCGGACGATGCCCAGCGCTGTGAAGGCGAGCTCGGGCCTGGACGTGCTGTGCCACTCGCTCGAGTCGTGGACCGCCATCCCATACAACGAGAGGAGCCCGCGGCCCGCGGACCCGATTCTGAGGCCGGCGTATCAGGGAGCGAATCCTATCAGTGATGTGTTTTCTTTCCATGCCCTGAAGAGGACGGTGGAGTTCCTGCCTAGGGCCGTGAAGGATCCGGAGGATCTGGAGGCGCAGAGTGAGATGTTGCTCGCTGCTACACTTGCTGGCGTGGGCTTTGGGAACGCGGGTGTCCATCTCTGCCACGGTATGTCTGCATCTCCTCTTCTCTCTCTTCCGAAACTCCTTGCCGGTCCTTCATTCCTGGTACCGGCAGGATAGCGTGACTAACACGGAAAACAGGCATGTCTTATCCCATCTCTGGCATGAACCCCGGCTACCGCCACCAAGGCTACGACGTCCCCCAGCCCATCATCCCCCACGGCGTATCCGTCGCCGTCACCGCCCCCGCAGTCTTCCGCCTAACCGCCGCCTCCAACCCTGAGCGCCATCTCGCGGCCGCCGAGGCTTTTGGCGTGGATGTCTCACGCGCGAGCAAGGAGTCCGCGGGCGAGATCCTCTCTGATGCGCTGGCTAGGTTCCTGGAGGACCTAGGCGACCAGCCCAGGGGCCTGAAGGATCTGGGATTCGGGAGGGGGGATATCGAGGGGCTGGTGGAGGGGACGCTGCCGCAGAAGAGGGTGGTGGTTTTGGCGCCAGGTATGGAGGGTGGGGAGAGGGATCGGGATGTTCTTAGGGGGTTGTTTGAGGATTCAATGGAGCGTTAGGGGGCGTGTTAGTTGGTCTGTCCGTGGGCGTATGGGTGGAGTCCCGCGTTGAGGCCCCGAGGCGTATATACTGTTTTAATCCAGTACCGCAGCATGAGGAATGGCTTGTTATCTCGACTTGACCTTCCCAACTGATCCATCTGGCTGCTACTCGCCGGCCTCAGTTGAATATTCTCGCGTGTTTGTAAGCCATTCTGAGCATTATAAGCAGTACGGCCCGGCAACTACTTCAACTGCTCATGGGCATCGGGTGGTATGAACTACTTCAGCGATGACCGCCGACCAGCACATCGGGTACAAGCTCCGCGTCCTGCTTTACGACTTCCGCCTCATCAGCAAATACCACGCTTCACGAAACCGGATATCCCCGTGATCACGGACCCCCTCTATATCAGCGGACCGTACTTCACAGCCGATGAGGCAGCATCCATCAAGGAGGCTACTGTGGATACTACGCTAGACCCCAACTTATACGAAAACTGCGACGTGGATATCCCTGCTGAGAACGACACGACCAAGAGCGCACAAGAGACAATCGAGGGCTGTTTGCAACGGTTCTTCGAGAAGCGGAAGGCGGGTGGGGATTTCAGGCCGTGCGGTCCGCACGATATGGCGCCAGTATACGAGGCGGTGTTTGGGATTGCGAAGGCCGAGCTCGAGGAGGAAGGGTTTTGGGGGCGACTGAGCAGGTCCGAGGTGCAATAGAGAGAGTGCGACGAGCGGGCAGCAGACTAGGAAAGATGTGAAGAGAGGGAGAAAGAAAAAGCCGCGGAGATAAGGATGCGTGAGCTCACCTCCTGGAGGATCAAGCCTTCAGTAATGCCGGGGCTCCGACAGCGGGCCTCATCGTGGGCCAGTCGTTTCGCCAGCAGGGGCGCGCGGTCCCGCAATCCCTCCACTTACAGGGCGGGGGGTCGCCCATGGTACAAGATTCCGCATGCCGCGGTCCTCAACCTCTGAAGGCTGCTTGCGTCTCCGAGCATCTGCCTAGAGAGCGGAGATCCGCCAGCCTGTTCATGTGAATGTGGCCTCTTTGTGATGCACACCAAGCACCTTGTCCTCAGTGTGACGCGACTCGGGAGGATTCCTCCGGCCGCCCCGGCGAGGAAGCCAATCAGGCTCGGTGCCCTCGCGGCTCGGGGATAAGCCGGCGGGACGGCAAGCAAGCAAAGGTACCCTGCGTGATTTGCATGGCTTTCCCGCGCTGAAGACCGTTCCCGAAGATACCTACTGGTCGCACTCGCATTCACTGCCGTGGGACCTGGCTGGAGTCGGCGTTCTGGAAAGTTTGGAGAGGGGTAGCAACGTCGCTTATCCCCGAACCATCCGCCCTACCACAGGGGGAGGTTTGTGGCGGATGACGACACATACCGAGTTGGGCTGCTGGCGCTCCGATTGTCGGCAAGCAAAAAAAAAAAAAGTCGCCGTGGCTTGCAAAGAGATTATTAACACTCTGGCGGTGGGTTCAGTCGATCAGGACTTCTCTGCGAGCCCGAGACTTCTCCATCGCGCTTGCCTTGACGCATTGTCCCTAGGACGAACTTTATCCAGCACGGGGATGGCCGAAGCCAACATGCTGGGAGGAGCGGGTCCAGGCCTGAGGCGGACCTCACGCGGTTGCCTTGCCCCTCATGGCTCCCCCTCCTCCAGAGTGCCCGCCCACCCCCAAACCCCTGTGCACCCCGACCCCGTATTTCCGACCGCATGACGGCTGACAAATCGACATGTCCCGCACCTTTTCTCCCCCCCTCCATGGGATTCTGACGCATTTCTCGCCGGACAGCCCAATCCTTCCAATAGCCGTGCCTACCTGGCTATCGATCCCATTATCGTCGGAGAATCCCATTTTGAGTGACTCAGGCAGCGAGTTTTCTGCATACGCAAGTTTCAAGTCTCTCCCAGCACGCTGCAGCAGTAGCAGTTTCGTAACCTGTCATCCGGCATCGCCTTGACCTTCGCCCCGCAGTCGCCTCACGACGAAGCCAACGAACTTGGCAGCTTCGCATCTTGAAGTCAACTAACCCCGTCGTGTTTGGCCTGAGGCGCACATATTCGCTCTTTCGTCATCGTCGGTGAAGTGCGCACTGGGAGGACTCCCTGATTCCCCC